>JARHVA010000499.1:2002500-2602500 GCA_037957365.1 Torreya grandis | reverse complement strand
CTGACAAACCTAGCCGCAGTTGCTCCCAAAACCTAGGCAAAGGTTGGGGGTACGCCAATCAACATTGTGGAGCAAATGAAAAAATCCAACGTGAGCATATCAATGTGGGACATGTTTTCCATGCCTGGCCAAGTAGACATTCTTCAGGGAGGTTTGTCTAGGATAAGTGTTTCTACAGCGGCAAGTAAGCAACCAAGCAAGGAAGCTAAAGTTTTTACCAATGCGGCCAAGAGTCCTTTGGGAGAAAGGTCAAGTAGTGTGACCAAGCCCCCCATTCTACATCTCATTAATCATCGACGACTCCTTGGTGCACAACTTCTTGATGGATAGTGGTGCCAACACCTCAGTCATGCCAAAGTCTATTGCTGACCAGTTGAACCTCAAGTATGAGCCGTACACCAAGGGAGTCCTGCAACTTGATGGTTCTTCCACAAAGCCATCAGGTATCATCAGGAATTTGAGCCTAACCTTGCATGCTTGTCCTAGCATGTCCGTGGTGCAAGACGTGTTGATCCTGGATGTCACTCCTCGCTTTGCATTATGTCTTTTTAGAGAGTTCACAACCAAGATTGGGAGTTACCTTGCAGTAGATTGGTCTTACATGGCATTCAAAACAAGGTATGGGACTAAGGTCTCGATCAAGGCTAAACCCATGGCACAATTCCACATTGAAACCCATCAACCAGATAACGTAAACCTCAATTGTACTATCCTTGATGAGGATGAGTTTACAATTAGTCAGGAGCTGAACACTCATCCTGAAGAGGTTCCAAACTTGTTCTTGGATGAGCTATAAAGAGAGAACCAATTTTTCAAGCCTTTGGAAGGTGTTAAGGAAAGGGACATGGGTGTCTATTTGCTACATGAAGAGAATTAGCCCATGCCTTCCCTCATTGGACCTAAAGAAGACCCCAATGGTTTATGGAAGTTGTTCTTTGATGGCTCAAAGAGCAAAAATGGTGTAAGTGTTGGGGCAATGTTGGTTTCCCCTTTGGGTAATAAGCTTTTCTCTTCCTACAGGTTCTATTTCAGTTTCTCTTCAAATGTAGCAAAATATGAAGGCTTGATTTGTGGCCTTCAATGGGCTAATAAAAGAGGAATCAAACTGTTGCAAGTTTATGAAGATAGCAAACTCATAGTAAACCAAGTCAGAGGCCTGAACATTACAAAGAATTCCTTGATGAGGTCCTACAAAAATCGAGTGTGGGACCTAATTGAAGATTTTGAGGCCTTTGACATTCAAGTTGTCCCAAGAAATCAAAACCAGCATGCTGACAAGCTGGCAGCGGTGGGAGCTCAATTTGACATTCCAAGTGAGCTGAAAGAAGCTAAGGTTCAGCCACATGTCAAAGTGGTGGTGAGGCCATCAGTACCAGATAATGAAGCTCACTGGCAAGTTTTTGAAAGTGACAAGCAAATCGCTTGCTTCTTACAACAGGACGCTGAGTTCTCCTCCAACCAAGCTAAATTGCAGCATCAATATGAGGATCAGATTGTTCAGTTGAAGTCGAACAACTTTCTAAGGGGTTGGTTACACTTGAGGGCCTTTTTCATGAAGGAGACCATATGAGAAAAGAAAAGGCGATAATGTCAACTGATGAAGAAAACTATGAGTCCTCATCTTCAAGGACAAGCTTCTCAAGCTTGGAAAATTAAGCAACAAGGCTAAGAGGCATGCTTTCATAGCACTTTGCCAAGAGTATGAAAACATTTTTGCTTGGGAGTACAACCTAAAGGGTTTTGATCCTGAGTTAGCTCAACAACCATAGAGTTGGAGGCCAATGCCAAGCATGTGAGGCAAAACCAAAGGCCCATTAACGCCAAGATTGAAGCGCTGATGAGGAAGGAGTTAACCAAGTTGATTGAGTCCAGGATCATCTTTCCCATCAAGCATTTATCATGGGTAGCCAACTTAGTGCCTGTAAGAAAAAAGAGTGGGGAGATTAGGCTTTGTGTAAACTTCAGAGATTTGAACAAAGTCGCCTTGAAGGATCACTACACTGCCATCCATAGAGCAACTTCTCCAAGTAGTTGTAGGGTCAAAACGCTTCTCTCTGTTGGATGGATTTTCCGACTACAACCAAGTTTGGGTGAAAGATGAAGATCGGTACAAGACTACCTTCACCACCAAATGGGACACGTATACGTACCAAAAGATGCCCTTTGGTCTATTAAATGCTGGCGCAACTTTTCAAAGAGCCATGGACATGGCTTTCCAGGGGTTGCTAAACCAAATGGTGTTAGTTTACTTGAATGACATCACGGTTTTTTTCCAAGAATGCCAGCGAGCATACGAACCCCCTGAGGCTGATTTTCGAAAAGTGCAGAGTATGGAATTTCATTGAATCCCAAGAAGTGTGTTTGCCGTGCATGAAGGCAAGCTGATGTGCCACATCGTCTCAATGGAGGGGTTGTCCATTGACCCTGAGAGAATAAGCGCCATCTTGGCCTTATCCCTGTCCAAGCATAAGAAGGGACTCCAAAGTTTCCTTGGAAAGATAAACTTCATCAGAAGATTTATCCCCGATTTTGCAAATTTGGTCAAACCCATCACTGCTATGCTGAAAAAAAACCAAGTGTTCACCTGGTCAAATGAAGGCAAGTCAGCATTTGAGGCTATCAAGCAAGCCATCGCTCAAGCACCCACACTTATGAACCCTGATTTCTCAAGGGATTTCATATTGTATGATTTTGCCAACATTGATAATATATCAGCTATGCTGATGCAAAGAAATGGTGAAGGACTTGAGCAGCGATTAGCATTTTTCAGTCAGGAGCTTGAAGAGTATGAGATGAGGTATACCTTTGTAGAAAAGCACGTCCTTGCAGCAGTAAGGAGCCTCAAGAAGTTCAGGCCAATGCTATCCAACAACAAAATCCACCTTATGGTGTCTCATCCTGGGGTAAGAGACTTCCTTCTTAACAAAGATTTGAGCGAAAAAAGCGCTGGTTGGATTACTAAAGTCATGGAGTATGACGTGGAGATCAAGGTCACTAAGCTAGTAAGAGGTAAAGGCTTATGTGAGCATATGGTTGATGACCTTCATGAAGACAAAGAGGTCATCTTGGTAACACAAGATAACCTACAAACAGATGCACCTCCACCTCACACTAGTTGGCTCCATGATATGATGCACTTTTTGCTAACAGGTGAGTGCCCTCAAGGTATGGACAAAGCAAAAAGAAGGTATTTCAGACTTTAATCCATACCTTATGCTTTAGTTGATGGGGTTTTGTTCAGAAGAGACCTCAATGGAGTGTTCCTAAGGTGCGTAGATGATGATGAAGTAGCCAAGCGTTTGGGGCATTTCCATGATGGGCCTGCAAGAAGTCATTTTGCTTCAAGAACTACTGCAGCAAAGACCATGAGGGTTGGTTACTACTGGCCCAGCGTCTTCAAGGATGCTTATGCATGGGTGAGGAGGTGTCAGGAATGTGCTCTTTTCGCAAGTAAGCAAAGGTTAGCAGCTTTTTCTCTCAACCCGATTCAAGTGGAGCAACCATTCATGTAGTGGGATTTGGATTTCATTGGTATGATCAACCCCCCATCAAGTG
This sequence comes from Torreya grandis, assembly GCA_037957365.1. Classification (NCBI taxonomy): domain Eukaryota; kingdom Viridiplantae; phylum Streptophyta; class Pinopsida; order Cupressales; family Taxaceae; genus Torreya; species Torreya grandis. Next base: position 2,598,945 of record JARHVA010000499.1, on the reverse strand, counting down.
CAGGGCATAAGTGGGTGCTTACTGCAACTGATTACTTCACCAGGTGACTGGAAGCCATTACATTGAAAGAAGCCAACGAAAGTGCAGTCTTAAATTTCTATGACAGCATTGTGACCAAATTTGGTGTTCCATCCACTATCATATCTGATAATGCATTGGCTTTCCTTGGTTTGAAAACAAGTGAGTGGGCTCTCAAAATGGGCATCTACCTCGGCACATCCTCAAATTATTATACTCAAGGAAATACACTGGCTGAGTCCACAAATAAAAATTTGTTGAGGATTATCAAGAGAACCATGAAAGGAGAATCAAAGGACGTGGCACACCAAGTTGAAGACAGCCTTGTGGACTAATCAGGTAACTCCTAAAGTTGTTGTTGGCAATTCTCCATATGTTCTAGTATATAGAAGGAAGTCCAAGTTACCCATTTCCCTTGAGCTACCTGCATTAGAGCTAGCCCATCAGCTGGAGCTACTGGAAGATGAACCCATGAATGTGAGATTCGCAGAACTCACAGAGCTCAAGGAGACAAGTGACCTTGTAGTGAAGACACTGGAGGCACATCAAGCTCAGGTCAAAAAAACTTTTGACAAGAGAGCTACAGCAAGAACTTTTAAGGAGACCTGGTTCTCAAATGGGACTCGAAAAAGGCCAAACCAGAGAACCATACCAAGTTTGACAGCTTGTGGAGTGGCCCTTATTTGATCCACGAATGCAAACAGCATAATATTTTTCAGCTCGCCCAACTAGATGGGGAGGTATTATCCATCCCAGTCAATGGGATTCATCTAAATCCATGTTATTAGAAGAGTTTGCAGCCATTGTATGTTATTGTACATTTTGTATAGCTTTTCATGTTTTTCTCTAAGTGCCTTGTGCGCATCCGTTTCAGTTGAGTGTTTTCCCTTCCCTAGTGCCTTGGGCACAGTTTGTTTCGTTTCGGTTGTTCTTGTTGCTTCAAGGGAGATTTTCAGATAAACCCAGCTTTGTACAAAAGCAGCGACTCCACGTCCAATGGATCCAACAAAGCAAATGAGTTGGGTTCTCAAGCATAGTATGCATGCTTCCTTGCGAATCGCCAGAAATGTTGGCCATTTTTGGCCCACATATCAAAGTCTGCCTAAGTATGAAAAAGGGAGCTTTCAAGGAAGAAAATGGTAAGTCTTTGGGAGGACTTCGACTTTTCCAGCAGTGACAACTTCGGATTTCTGAAGGCACAGTGCAAATCAGGTTTCCAGCAGTGCTTAGCTTCTAAATGTTTTATAAGAGAAGTAATTCGGGTTTACAAACCTGAATTACTCATGGATAGTGTATTTCGGGTTCTCCAAGGAACACTACTTGATTACTTCATAAGTTGAGCAGTCAAAAACTCAAAATAAGTAAAAAGGCTTGACAAACCCGATTTGGTCTTAAAAAATAGTGCTTCTCGGGTTCTTCAAGGGACAAGTCTTTTTCAAAAAAGCCCGAAGGTACACTTTAACTTTTTCGAAGGGCTTTTTCTTCTCCAAGTGGACAGTTGCAATTTTCTCGAAGGGTATGTTACCCTTCGAAAAGACCATTTCAAAATCTCCAGAGGGTATCTTTCCCTTTGGAAGGATCATTCGCGGGAGTCCGAAGGGACACAGAAACCCCCGAAGAGTCTCTTACCCTTCGGGAAAGTCCATTGCAAAAAGCCTGAAAGGTAGTTCCCGAAGACAGATGTGGACAAAAAGTCCGAAGGAAATCCTTTAGACAAATTGTCTGTAAGAACCCCAATTGATCTCTAACTGTTGCAACTGTTTATCTCCAAAAAAAAAAAAAATTGTGTTTTTGCAAGTTTATAGTTTTTTTGGAATTTTCAAGGGTTTTAGAACAAATACCATATAATTCTGAAATTCTGAAACAACTGCTGCAACTTGTATTGATTTCACTATAAAATAACAAGAACAATAAATACTTATTTTTTTGATGAAAATGCTAGTGAAAAGCAAGGTTTACAACCAAATAAAAACCTGATTCTGATTCGTAAACTGTTGTAGCTAAAATTTATTGAGTAAGCTACAATTTTACTATTCACGCGCACTGTTCACATGCACTGTTCATGTGCACCGTTCATGCGCACTGTTCACGACACTGTTCACGCGCACTGTTCACGACACTGTTCACGCGCACTGTAGCAACAAGAACAAAAACTTGAAACTAATTACTAATGGTTGCCAATGATAAATCTTCAGGTCTGCACTTGTGAGTCCTTCAATATTCTTCACCCCGTCTGTTATTCCTTCACCTTAAGCCCAAATAGAACTCCAAAATGAAGCTCTCCTGAATGCCAAATTCAATGGATATTTCACCACCTCAAATGGTTGCAACACTGAAGAATTGACGCTCTCCAATGGCTAACTGAAATCAGAAACCCTTGGCTTCTTCTCCCAAATTCATATCAAACATATTTTAATTTCGTGGATAATAAGAAATGAGCTCTTAACCCCATTTTATTCTTTTCTTATGAAAGCTCAAACACTTTCCTGGCCAATGTGGGATAAAAGATATATCCCTACTTTTAAATTATTCACTTAATGCACTTTATAATATTAAAGTGACTTTATTATTATAAAGTTACTTTATAACTTTATAATAACATTAAAATATTTAAATAATCACTTAAGTCAAACTTTAATATCTCTTGAATTACTTGTTTGATTGTTATGCCGTCAGAAATAGGAATCTCTCCTCATAATTCCCCGTGTGACCAAATACACTTTCTAAAAATAGAAAGGGCCCATCTCTATTACTTTGGACTTACTATAAATAGTATGGCAAATGGAGTCCAAAAGATATCGAACGAAGGCCAAATCCATAAATCCCTGAATGTTGGAGAAGAATCAATCCTCAGAAGACTCTCTAACCATCCTCATTAGCCTACGAGGGTCCAATAATAGGCTAAACCACAGCTAGATTAAAGTCTCTAGCTAGAAGGGGGCATCACATTGTCCAAAGGAATTCCTTCGAGAGATTTGCCTGAAATAAATAAGCTGAGAAGAAAGCCCGAGACCAAGTGTCCAAAGAAAATGACGGGCCAACGGATGTCAAAAATCAAGATGAGCGACTAGCCGTTGGAAGTAATTGGGTTTGAAAAGCTCGAAGTCTTAAAGCTTGGGAAACAACAAAGTGAGAAGACTTCAAGATGGACAAGCCCAAAGTAAGTAGGCTTAGAGAACCCAAATTACTCTGCATAGAGTAAATCGGGTTTCTCCAAGTACTTTACTTAAAAGGCTTTATAAGTGAAGAATCTGGGAAAGTCCAAAGTTGGGGAGTTCAAAGAACCCGAATTACGCTGCATAGAGTAAATCAAGATTCTCCAAAGGCTTAACTTAAGCTTGGTCCAGCACTACGAGAATCATGATGCAACGAATGAAAGGCTGCCACATGATGTAACTAGAGCAGAAAGGGCCAATCAGTAAAGGACAAGTGGCACAAGGATGTTCAATAAACACAAGAGAGTCTGAGTAACTGGTAGTTGGAAGTTATGAAGGCTCTCATCCGCCATGGTTCACTGCCCGCAATCATCGTTCAACGCTTAAATGCGTCATGCCAAGAAGAAATATTCCAACTGCTCACAACATGACTTTTCAAACGCGCCAAAGAAAGTCTTAAAGGCGGGAGGGGCTCGAGAGGATGGTCGAGTGATCCTAAGCGATGCATTTAGGAAGAACAAGAAAGTGCAACGTCAGAGTTCCTACCATCAGCAACTTCTCTCTTCCCCCTTTTCTATATATATAGAGCCCTGGGAGCCAAGCAAATCATCCCCAGATTGATGATAGAATCACACTTCAGAAATCGCTTTGTAAAAGACTCTTTTGAAGCAATACAAAGAAGACTTTTCTGTTTCTGGTTAAAACAAGTGTGCACATGTGGTTTCATTTTGCAGAATGTATGATTGTCATTCATCACCTATGATTTCTTCCAACACCTTGTTTTTAGTCCTCTGTTTTGTGCAAGATTGCGTGCAGTGTCTGTGTGTCGAGCTCCTTTGAAGTGTTACCAGTTCAGAGTGTCTTCCTTAGACCTATTTTGTTATCCTTCAAAGTCTTAGGCTTCTCTCCAACCTCCACGCAAAAGCTCCATGCCTATGGCCTTGAGACAGAACCAGAATAGCCTATGTCCTATTTGGATTCATTAGTAGTTGGCTCTTTTTCCAGACCAAGTGGATCACTTCTTTTAGTGCATCACCTCCCTTAGATTTTCTTTTCAGTCATCCTCCTACCCCTTTTTCTTAGCAAATAATAGATTTTAGTGTGAGATCAAGAGTTGAAGTGAAGCTCCTAAGGAACTAGCCTCATAAAAAAGCCTAGAGGTTCAACCTTGCCATAGGATACCCACATCCTGAGGTTGTCTCCATGCTTATAGCTGGAAGTGAGGGACCCTAAAGAACTCTCTCACAAGGGTGCAATTCCAAGCTATAACAGGAATAGATTGATAGGACTGGCCATGGACTACTACAAGACTTTAAAGGATGATCTTGCATCTCTAAAGGCAGAGATAAGAAAATATGAAGAGGTTGCGAGGCCATTGACCTGATTGAAAGTGACACCCTTATGTCTAAAAAATAAATAAAAACCCTTTGGAACATGATGAGATGGAGAGCGCAGCTAAATTTAGAATAAGAATACTCAATGAAAATATTGATAAAGCCAAGAGCACATGTGACAAAGCCACAGATGCAATGTATGACATTGAAGATTCAATTTGCAAATTGTCATGTGATGTAGTGGATTACCAAGATAAACCTCATCCTGTTCACAAGGTCCAAGATAAATTCAAAGAGGTAATTAAGAAAGAATCAGCGCAAGACACAACTTTCAATTTGAATTTCATCCATCGGTTCATCAAGTACCACAATACACTTGATTAGATGTGGAAGGATATCCAAGTCTAAAGAGCCTCTTCCAGAGAACTATTTGAGGTAATAGCAGAATGTGACATCAACAATCTTTACACAGTTGGTCCTAACGAAGAGCACCTACAAGAGATATTCAACAGCTTTGACGCTTATATCGAGAAGATACAAGCAAAAAAGGACAAGGAATCCTCAGAAGTCATTGTTGTGGATTGATTATTTAATTATTTGAAAATGCATTCTGTAAACTACAAATTTTGTAAGATACATTGTAAAGTTGCAAGTTGCAAATTGCAACTGTCATTTTGACAGCTCTTAAGCGTTAGTTGAAAAAGAGCTACTTGTAATTTTCGATTATCTTTTCGTCAAGCTTAGTTGAAAAAGTGCAACTTATATTTCACACTTCTCTTTTTTGTCAAGCTAAGTAACTTAAATGTTGTAAAAGTCTCAACTGCAAATTGCAAGTTTAATTTTAAAATATCCAAATATTAAAAAAGCATTCAATTTTTGACCAAGTGATGAATTTCATTTTGGCGCTCCATTTCTTGGGAGAGATTTCTTCAACAAAACTCAAAGAGAAATGGTTCAACTAAAAGACTCCAACAGATTTTTCTCCTCTTTCAACACTTGGTGAAGCACCCATCCGTTGCAGAATCCTCTTCTTCCTTCTACTCCACCAAAGACGCCTTTTGTATGGAGTTTCCCTAATTTCTTGTTCCAAAACTGAGTGTAAGGGTTTCTAATGACTTCTCTCTCAAGGGAGTGATCTTTTATATAAATATGGGTTTCCTACGTAGCCCATGGATATCTTTTTGCTGATAGACAAATTTTTATGCCTTTGAGAAATTTATCTACATGCTATAACCTAGAGAATACTAATGCATTGAAGTTTTGCCTTCCTTGCTTGTGTTATCTTTGTGTATGTAGGGATTTTATTAAATTTGTGAATGATTTAAGTCTTATTTCAGCTATATAAGAATCATTTGTGGTATTTATCTTTCCCTTTTGAGATCTTATTGACAAAAATCAAGAACTTTGTTCCTTGTTTGATAGAATACCCAATATTACCTTTGATCCCATACTTGTGTAAGATTGTGCTTAAAAAAATTTCAATATATTATTGTGAAACTATGTTCAATCAAAGCAAGCATTAATTTCCATTATAACCCTTTGGTGCATCACCACTTTTTTCAGTTTTAAAAAATCCTAAAATCTTTTTTTCACAAGTTAAAACCCTAGTTAGGAACAAAATCACAAAAACGTTGAAGTTTGAAGTGAACTAGTCATGTATCAATTGCACTAAGCTTAGCGAAAGGGAGCCAACCTTCTTCAAAGGTTCACCTCAATTTGCCAAGGTCTCACAACTTGGAGGTGATCCCATTGTGTCATTAAATTTCCCACGTACTACAACTCTTATCACACAAAGCAGGTGCAAAATCTAATTGATAATACTGCCTCCACCATTGTAGCATATCTGATTTGATGTTTTGAATATGAAATGTCTTACAATAGTGTCTTACAATCATGAATTACATACATTTGGGTATAGTGGAAACATAAAGTATAAATGACTAGTACATTAGGATCCAAATTTGGATCAATTAGTCCACCACCGCTTATTGGACTAGTGGTTAAAAGTCTCAGTCATCATTGCCACCATTTCTTAAGGGTTTGTTGGCTAAGTTTCTCTTCATAGTGAATGACATCCTATGGAGAACTATTAACCTACGTAGCTGATATGGATCCGAGTACAGAAATAGGTACGAGAATCAAATACGTGGAAACAAAGATTTTTTTTTTGAGCCTAGATACATTTTTTGATATGGCCATACAAAAATATATATAAAAAATATAGCCATATAAGTAAAGATTACCACATAATATGCATAAAGGAAACAAAATAAGTTACATAACCACAAAACATCTAATAATTCAATTCCAAATATCATAATATTCAATGATCAAACTTAGATTAGTCTTATAACAAGTACATAGTGCAAATGTTACAATGTATGGACAGATTCATCTCCTTCGAAAATTGCTTGGCCACATCCACACACTTGTTGAATTTTCCTTCCACCACATCCACCTTCAACGACAGCCCTACCAAGATAATAACAATAATATACACACTTTATATACATGAATATGTGGTAGTATGATTGTGTGTAGATAGATGGTTCACAATGCGCAACTGAGGAGCCCACTTGGTCACCACTAGTCCCATTCCCTGCATATAATTAAGAAAAAAAAATTAAAACGTAAAAAATATTTTATAAACTCTTAAAAAAAGATAATCTTAAATGCAATGTGTACCCTAATATGATGTTGGAAGCCTTGGGGTAAAGCAACTATAGCATTGTAGGCGGGCATGAACTAGAGGAATGGTACAATGATGTCTTCTAGCCCCATCGCTAATACAATTGTCTCTTCATTGGTGAGAGTGCACTTGCTCCCAAAGGACACAAACACCACCGAAGACACAAATTGCCAGTCCAAACAAAAGTCTGCACCCAATTGTGGTGGGAGATTAGACATCATTTTCCCATAGGGAGCACAAGTCGGTGCTTGAGGCTCTACAAATACTCCACGTACACCCCTTCCAACTCTAGACACATTGCATGTTATTGCCCAACTCTCCCGAATGCAGAGGTTGAGGCGGTTCCAAAAGCCAATGCCCTCTTGATTCTTTTGGTATAGTGGCATGATCTTTTGCACTTCAAACAACCAACATCAAACAAATGTTGAAGGGAATCCAGGTGGTGTTAGAGTCACATCCTTGACAATTCCACTTTAAAGTCCGTTGGCTATTTGCCCTAATGGGAAACTCATACTGACGACCCCTACTTGCCTTGTCACAATCAGTTCATATTCATCATTGTCTTCAACTTTTTGCTCAACGAACTTAAAAAATGCGTTTTTGCTGCAAGATTCACAGCGAATACTAGCAGGATATGCCCTGCCCCGTGCAAATATCCCTGAATATGATTGGGGACATATCCGGGTGTATCCTCAAGGGGCAAGACATACCCTATCCATATCCCTACGTGAATCGTACTCGGATCCGTATCCGAGGGCATATCCAGGCGTATATGTATAAGGCAGGACGTACCCTGCCCGTATCCCCACACAAATCGTACCCAGATCTATATCCATCTCGTATTGTATTATATCATCTGCCCTAATAAACTACATCTAGTAATAGCTATTAACTTATAACCAATAGTAATTGTCTTCATTAGTAGTCAACCACAAAAATACAACAAACAAATTTAATAATTCAAATGAATTTTAGTCATGAGAATATTATTAGGGTCAATATACCTTATAAGTCAATAGACGGTTATATCTACCTTCATTTGAGGATGGAGTATCAAAAAACAATCAACTATCCTTGATCAATGTAGAATAAAGACAATACAACTTGACTACTCTAAATACTTGGTCAACACATCAAAAATCACTACATTGAGATTATCAATGCCAAAAATAAAGGCTGGTCAAAGTATTGGTCATTTTTAGGGTTGCCATTAATGAAATTTTCCTTTACTCCTTATCTTTTTTGTCTTGGATTTTGAATTGGGGTATGAGAAACTGCAAATCGCTTGATGATGGTAAAAAACAGTCAATAGGTGATTTATAAATATGCATTTAATGGGATGAGATATACTCTGGCATAATCTATTCAGGTAGATCAGCTTGTTAACCTTGAAATTTGAAAAAACTGGACTTAGTCAGTTAGGAGTGAGAAAATGAAAAATTTGACTAGGTCTTTGACTTCCTTTGACTTGCTATTGCCAACAACATTAATAATTGCAATATTTAAAGTAAATTTGATGCCGTAAATGATGAATATTCCAATTAGTGGTCATAATGAATCAGATGATGCGATCATTCTTCTTGGTGTTCAGACTGGACGTCTACTCTTGTTTCTATCTGAAGGCTTATCTTCAATTATCTGAAAATGCAATTAAAAGATTTTTCATGGAGGACTTGTTCCAGGGCATAACAGCACCCCTTAAAAGACTTGTCTTCAATAAGTTTGACTTCTCCAAGGAAAATTAATATTCCCAAAGTTGTTTCTTTTATAGGGTTCAATGCAATTAAAATATTTTTTGGTGGAGGGCTTATTCCAGGGCATAACAGTACCCCTAAAAAGACTTGTCCTCAATAAGTTTTTCTCTAGAGAAAATCAAACTTCCCGAAGTTGTTTCTTTTATAGGTTTCAATGGTCATTTTATAATTTGACTTCTATATTTCTCAATTTACTTTTATCTTTGCAATAGGATTTTTATCTGGTTTTGTGTTTGTTCGATTTCTTCAAAGTAAATTTATAGGTGAAGAACGTTGTACCTTGATTAAAAAAAAATTACGAAACTTATGTGGACTACTGAGCGTTTCAACTTTGGTGGTAGTTTTGATTGATTTTATCTAGCTTTGTAAAGGGGGCACATTAAATATGTGATAGGTTAGTGCAACTTCTAGTTGATAATGAGTTGTTTGGTGTAATACTTGGGTATAATTTAATCCCTACTTGAATGATCAGAGTGTTCTATGTTGGGTATTGATAGAGATTTTCTATAGTTTGGGGTCATTTTCCCTATGAAATTGCTTTAAAGAAGCTCATTCTTGCAGTCAAGTGTAATACCAAAATTCGACAAAGGATACCTTTTCTTCTTATTGTGTTTGTCTTGTGTAAATAGGTAAAGTGCTTTATATGTACAATGCACTACGCTAACCCTAAATACATTTGTGCAACTCAGATCTGATCAGAATGCAACAATATAAAAGTAAACATGGACCTAATTGTACAAAAGGAAAGTATTGAAATGCTTTAAATTGACAAAGAGAGGAACCTAAGATAAATACCAAATTGTATCAAACCTATGTATTCAGAAGCCGAAATCATGTGCAAACATGTCCAAGACTAATCCAGAGATAACCCAGAAAAATAGGAACTGATAACTTGCAAAAAATGACCAGAAGTGGGCTAGGACACTTTTGGACACTGTTCACGCTCCTGGTCACTATGTACACTCCTGATCAGGCTAGTGTGTGCTCTTCGTCAATTGTGTCTTTTTATGAAATAAATATGACAGATGTCTTCCTCTACTTCTATACATCAAAAACCTCACTTTGTCACAATTTGTTGGGCATACATCAAAAATCCTTCTCCTTCCTTGAAACCCTAACTTGCCTTCAACACCCTTAAAAAACCATAAAAAATGGGGGATGGATTCAGGGACCTGCCTCAGTCAAACCCCATCAGGAGTACAAGTTTTTAAGGCAACACACAAGTATAGATGTAGTTCAACAAGTAGTCACAAGCAATTGAAGATCCCAACCCTTATCCTTCGAATGATATGCAAACAACTAGTATATTATATATGCTATTTCACTAATCCTTGAATTTTGCTTTTTATATAGGGGTGCAGCTCTAACAATGCAATCCTTTGCTTTCATAACTTTAATAGATGGCTCTTACAATTCATTCCATGTCTCCCTCTAAATGCATCAATTAGGGCCCAATTGGCATGCAAGCCAACAAATAAAGGGAAAGAAGAGTCGACTGAAAAGGAAAAAACACTAACAAAATACAGGGGGAGCAAAGGAGCCCACAAAAGAAAAAGACCAAAAGTGTGCCAACACACACTTGGTAAAAACCCACGTACATTAAAATCTAGAGGAAAAAGGAAGACAAGGCCAAAGAGAGGGAAAACAAAGCAGGAGAGAGAAAAGAAGAAGAATTGAGGGGAACCATGGCACAATAGAGAAGAACAAAGAATCGTAAGGAGAAATCATAGTAATAAAGGAGTCGTAAGTGTTGCAAAAGATAAGAAAACGAACCAATAAGTGCCTAATCTGAACCAATAATCCAAAACCACATAAAAAGCACTAATCCCATTACAAATAACTATAAATGTACCAAAATTAGGTGTTTACATAATGCCCCATTTTGATGTGTGTACGTATGTACATATGACTTTGTATAATCTCTAAATGCATCTCAATAAGGAAATTATGCGAAGTATGTCTTATAGCTATTTGGTGAGTGCCTCCAAATGTAGGAACAAGTACAAGAATAACTCATAACTCTCTGGTGAACACCTCCAAATATATTGCAAGCAAAAGAATGCCTTAGGTGAGCATCTCCAAATGTAGAAGCGTCTTATAACTCTATATAGTGTGCTTTATAACTTTCTGAAACTGTTGTGTATCATCATGTAACTGAAATATAGAATTAGCAAATCATATGCCACTCATTTGAAGTGTGGGATGAATTTGTAAATCACATATCTCAGAGAAAGGGATTATGCGTACCATGTGTAAAATTGGAACAATGAAAGTTCTAATGTATAATCATAAGATAGCGTTATCATTAAAGCACATTTATAACACATTTTAGTATAATCATATAGAGATATCATCATTTACAATATGTGTAAAATACTAGTATAATCATAGGAAGATATCAACGTGAAAGCATATATAGATAAAGGGACTTTGGCCTATGTGTGTGTAAGTCCATGACATGTAAGTAAAACATCCTCACGAAAGCACATCTATAGTAACTAAACTCATATATGCTCAAGTGGAAGCAATGTAAGAAAAGGTGGTGTTGCCCCTATAAGGGCAAGGTATGATCAATATGAGCACTGGGGTAATAGGTTGCCCTTGAGTGGGCAGATATAATCAATGTGAGTGCAAGAAATAGTATGCCCAAGTGCAGACAAGATATAGGTAATAAAGCACGGACATAGCATGCCCGAATATAAGAAATGTATAATCTATATATACATGGATGTATCATGCCCTTAGTGAGCAATATATAATCAATGAAGCACAACAAAAATATGCCCCTATAGATGCATGGTAGGAACCATGGCAACGTCTGCAACAAGCATATAGCTAAAACCAACACTATACATGTTAGAGATCATGGCACATAAAATTTGAGACGTGTGTCTACACAACAATGGAGGGAAAATAAAGTCCAATGAAAGTAACATAGGGGACATATGCACAAGGGTGTCAAGGATACAATAGAAAGTAAAACCATGAAAATCATTAAGTCAAAGAAAAATGTTGGATCAATAGAAATAATAATAAAAAAGGGTAAAGACAAGTGTAAAATATTCACAAATACATGATGTTCATTGGATTCTTTAAGGTTTGCATCCTAACATAGTTAGGCGGTATGCCCCTGAACCAAGTTTTTATGTAATAATGAAGGGACCTAACCAATTAGGTTTAAACTTATCTTTATTTTATTTATTTGCATTTGTATTATTTCGATTTTATTTTAATACCTTATCACCCACATTGAACTGAATTCTCTTGATCTAATCTTTTTATTATAAGTTTTCTTGACGCAATTTTGATAAACTCTCAAGTGCTCAATAACATGAATATGTGTCTCATCTAACATTTCCAATTGAGATAATATTTTTTCTTTATAACCATTGCCATCAATAATACCTTTCAATGAAACTCTAGGTGAAGGAATGTCCCATTGTGTATCTATCCATGTGTGTGGCGCATTTTTGGGGCCTGCAAGCCCAAGCTCATTTGAAGCTATGTGATGTACCAAGAGTGACAACTCCACAATAGTGGTTAGATAATCCAATATCAGAGTTCTCCATGCAAGGTTGGACGCATTGGAGCTGCATATTAGAGGCGATCCTTCTCTAGAAAGTGAGAGAAGTCAAGATCACCCTCAGTTCAAGGTGGCTGACTCTCGTAGGCAACAACATATATAGAGAGCAGGTCATAGGCTGACCTAGATTTTGTATCTAGCTATGTGTGTGGTGCATTTTTGGGGCTTGCATGTCCAAGCTCATTTGAAGCTATGTGATGTACCTAGAGAGACATATTGTACCGAGACTGATTATATATATAAATTTCTTATTTTCAATACAGATGTGTATGATTGTGTGTTTAATGTGCCTTCCATGTTTTAAGACTTCTAGTACATGTGATTAGCATATAAAATGCTAATAATGAACCCATGAGCATCCACACAGACATGGCACATAGATAGTGGTGAGTGAGAGAGGAGATATCCATTGTACCACCATAGGCAGGGATCCTAGCGTGGGCCAAAGAAAGGGCCCTCAGACTAAAACGTCATAAGACGAAACTCGTTGATCGAGTGCAGAGGGCATCACCCTCAAAGGTGGAGAGATGATATGCATTGTTCTCTAGGCTTTTAGTGATACCAAACAGGAAAACCACATGAAAGCTACTTTTCCTTTTGTGCGGTACTCCTTGTCAAAAATTAATACCATGCCACTGATGCAAAAGGGATGAGGTCACACCAACTTCTCCAACTGTTGGTAATGGCATCTCTAATAAGCATGGTTGTGTTCCAAAGCATCTATATGATTGTCGTCCAAAGGATCTAACTTAGCTATGCAAGAAGCACACTACTCATCAAAGAGATCCAAACGTCTTAATTCATGGAGATGGGATCAAGACCTCAAGGGGAAGGATGTCCTCAAAGCCATAAACTAGCAAGGATGGGGATGCCCTCGTGGTAGTTCAAAAATTGGTCCAACATGCCCAAAGAGCGGAGTAAAGCAAAAGGTGCCAATCTTGTCGGGCCTCAAAAGTAGTGTAGAGGAGAATCTTCTTGAGAGCCTTGTTAGAAAATTCAGTCTGACCATAACCCTACAAGTAATAAGTCGAGGAGAAACGTAATTTGAAACCAACCATTTTGGCCACCTTGCCATCACGGGTCTTTGAAAACACGGGCCATTGTCAACCATGACTACTAAAGGAATCCCAAATTGGGATATGAGCTAATTCAAGATGAATTTGGAGACTACGCAACCACACATGCTACCACAGAGCATGGCTTCAACCCACTTAGTAAAGTAGTCAGTAGCAGTGATGAACCAACGATGAACATTAGACAAAGCAGACTTTAACTCGCCTACGACGTCGAGGGCCCAAGCAGAGAGAGACCAAGGGTACAAAACAGACTACGAAGAGCCAGCAGGCGCATTGACTGCATCCCCACTAAGTTGGCATACTTGCAATTCTTAGCATATTGGACGACTACTTAACAAGAGTGGGCTAATAGTAGCCCATCTTGATAGCATACTTGTTACTGTATTTAATAAGACATACAATTTTGTAGGTTTAAGATGCACTTGCATTATTCATTTGTAATATAATTCAGGGATAAGCACTAATTGGTGCACACTTATCTATAACCCATTATTTGAGAAGATTACAATTAAGTATTTACTTAATTGATAATAATAGGTAAGTCTTATCTCTAAGAACACTTGTTCTACAAGTACCTACTCTCCAAAACCCTGGCCTTCTTTCTTATCTATATAAGGGCATAGAGGGCTAGCGGGTGAGATACATTGTGGATGAGAGTTACCATTGTAATATTTGTGAATTTAAGGCAAAGATCTTAATCTAAAGAGGCAGTAATGCTCCTTGCATAAATCCGTGTTTTCTTGTTTTAAGCTTTCTTACATATATATTGCATGCATTGTGGATGTTTGTCTTAAGGTAGTTACAATAATTCTTGAACTACTATCCAGCAATCTAATAACATTGACGCAAGTGCTACCATGAGACTCCTCAAGAGCCATAGGAGTGTCCTCATGGGCAAGACATTGCATGAGCACAACCGTCAAGACCTCTCTTAAACAAGATCCTACCAATGATGACATATTGTATGGAGAGTTTACAAATCTTGTAGCACTCCTAATAAGAAGTGTCATTGGGATAAGATTGGTTCTCTAGGTAGTGCATGATATCTCGATACCACGCATAGTTAGAGCTTTGCCTCTAGTCCACAGAGCAGACCATTTCATCAAGAAAAGCATTGTCAATAGGCTTTTTAGAGTCATTGGGAAACGCACAATCAACTAGTTGCTTGGCTATAGTTAATCCCTTCTTTGATTTATGATTGCCGATGAGGAGGTTAAACTCTTGAAGAAGCTTGATCGACTTTGTGGTCTTACCTGCTAGTGTGGTCTTGCTAAGCAGATAGCGTAGTGGATCGGATTAGACAAATAATGTTAGTCTTTTACCCAAGCATATAATGTCTAAGCTTTTTCATGGCAAAGTCAAGGGCACGTCACTACCTCTCAACTAGCATGCAAGAGATATAACTAGCATTGACCAAAAGGTGCAAAGTTACGGTGAAAGACACATAATTTTCTCGTCTCATAACCCAAGCATGTTGATATCAATTATATGTATACTGCTTGATGGGTGTATCTGATAGAACTGTTCCCATTCTTTCATCTCTGTTTCCATTTGCCTTCCTCCTCTTATGTCACTATCGTTTTCATTTGCGTTCCTTCTTCTATGTTACTCTACTTCATATTTTGTGCATGAAATGTTTGATAATCAATTGTGTGGTGAGGTGAAATTACGTACAATCAATCCAGTACCTCTAGGTGGCCTTTCATTCAATTTTCCCCATGAAACACGCTTGCTACAAGTGAACTCAACGATTGGCAGTTTTTTGTACATAACAATGATCAACGATTGGCAGTCTTTTGCACATAACGACATCTAGGTTGGATATCATGCAAGCAGTGGGCATGGTAGCACGCTATCAAGAAACTCCTAAAGAAACACATGTGCAAGCGATGAAACGGATATTCATATATCTAAGGAGGACCCTAGACTATCGATTGTGGTATCCTATAGGGAAGGATTTCACATTGGTACATATATAGATTCAGACTCGGCAGGATGCCTAGATGACAGAAAAAGCACAAGCGGAGGAGCATTTTTCCTTGGAGATAGCCTAGTGTCTTGGCTAAGTAAAAAGCAAAATTCAGTTTCCTTATCCACAGCAGAGGCAGAGTACATAGTGGCAGTATTGTGTTGCACTCAGGTTCTTTGGATGAAACAAACCCTTAAAGACATCAAGGTAGAATATGATCATCCAATTTCAATATACTGCGACAATACCAGTGTTATCAGCATCTCAAAGAATCCAGTGATGCATTCTAGAACAAAGCACATTCCTATCAGATACCATTTCCTGAGAGAGCAAGTTATAGAACAGCAGGTAAAATTGGAATATATTGCCACCACAGAGCAAATAGCGGACATTGTCACCACGCCACTTCCAAAGGACACATTTGAATACCTACGTGAAAAGTTGGGAGTAATCTCTTTTGCTCCCTGCCACTGAAGGGAAGTATTGATTAAGGGGGAGCTAAGCATTGCATTATCTGGCCCCTGGGTAGTCCCTTTGCCATTGATGTCAAAGGGGGAGAAGTGCGGAAAGAGGGAGTCACATAAAGGGGGAGCTACAGAAAAGAAGATCTCGAACAGAAGAAACAGTACAGCAAGGGGGAGCAGATTCAGTGCGTGCAACGGGGGAGACTGTTGGAATAATTGTCATTGATGTCAAAGGGTAATCGTGACTGTGATTAATGGCAAAGTATTTCGATGAAAGAATTAAATTAAATGAAGAATATTTAATTTAATTGGGGCAATTAAACGTGGAAGTAACGGTTACATTCTTGCGTGGAATCAAAGACAAATTAACTATCTAAACGGGCTTAAAGAGATAATTATGGCGAAGGTTTCAAGGCAGTTTTAAGGCTAAAATGGTCCCAACCTTGGCCGACCTGATTTGGGAGGAGTTGTGACCGTTTGAATGGACCTTTTCGTTTGAAGAGTCACGACCTTAATTTGTGGCTTTTCGTGGGTTATAAATAAGTGCATAGCGAGTGGCAAATAAGCATGTTCGAAAGTGGAAGATATAAAAGATAAGCAGAAATATTTGAAAGTAGAATTTTGTGAGATTATTGAAAGGAAAAACCAGCAAGTATAAGGTAGAGCATAGCAGTTAAAACACTCAAGTGTAGATCGAATCGAAAGGAGATAAAGCAGTGTTCTATCATCTGTTGTGTTAGCAACAAATCAGAGATAGAAGAGTGATTCTTGTGAGAAGGTTGGTGCCTTCGTTTTGAAGAGATTGGTGTCTCTTGCTGAGTTGGTGCTCGGTGAAAGGGGTTGGTGCCCCTATAGGTTGGTGCCTACAAAATTGTATTTGGGGTTGGCACTCTAGTAGGTTGGTGCCTACGAATATTTATATTGAGAAAGATTTATCTGTGTCTTTCTCTTGAAAGGGTTTCCACGTATATCTAGTGTCACTGTGCATTATGTTATCTTGTGTTGTGATTTGATTGCTTTGAATATCTTGATTGGAATAAGTGATTAAGTGTTAGAAAAGAAAAGAATATATAATACTAATTCACCCCCCCTCTAAGTATTACCTGTGCTCAACACTGTGAAGCTGCCTTAGTTCTGAAATTAAGGGTTTTTGTCTGAAATTTCATATACCATAGAAGGTTTTCATCTTCCAAGGTAGAAAGTTAAGAACGCATGCTCAAACTTATAAATTTCATTCAGAAACATGGTAACCTCTCAAATGATCATCATTCCCCTTCTTATACTCTTCTTTTTCATCAAACCCTTCCCAAAAAGGGGCGCTCCACTTGGAGGGAGAGTTCAAGTAGTTTTGAAGAGATCATGCCTTATCTTCATTAAGGGTTAACCCATGCTCCAAAAGCCCCTTTTTAAGTCATTATCAAAAAAAGAAAAGAGGTGGCCAACATAAAGTCCCTTAGACATTATTATTTTAAGTATTTAGGAATACTTTTTATTGAAAATAATAATATTATTCTAATCTTGAAAAGGGGACATTACACATCGTCATGTTCCCAATCAATACATGCAATCATGAAGCTGGTGATATACTCTGAAATACTAGTGACTTGATAGCCGATGAACTTAGAGAGTTCAAGAAAAGGAGTAGGAGGGGGAATAGCTCACATGCAAGAGGCCAAAGGATTCCTACAAAAATCTTTGTAACAACGGCTAATTTTTGTGAGGCAATAGGCACTCGCCTGGGCATCATAACCTCGGCCCTCCTTGTTAGGGTACTCATACTCCCTCCAATAGTAGGGGTCTAGATACCCATTGGCAGGAGGAAGAAAACCCAAAGGAGCGATCTTGGGAGGAAACCAATCGAAACAAGTATCCTAAGGAGAAAGGCCGGGAGAGCGGCCACGATGAAGAGGATCATTGTGTTGTTGTCCTAGCGAAGTCGGCCCAGGAGGGAGATATGTTTAATTGTGTGGGCGTGGATAGACATGATAAGCATCCCATGGATCCCTAGGCGACAAATGGCGATCAAAATAAACATGATTGGAAGAAACCTCAAAGGCGTAGGAGTAAACAAGATCACACAACGTGAGCCATGATCCTTGTTCGAGTGTCAGCAGTATATTTTATGATATCAATACAGATTCGCCCATTCAAGAATGCGAAGGTGGAGAAGCTCGACTCATATGAGAATCAAGAGTAGTAGTACTTAAATGTGAGCGGGCATTGGCTCGATCATTAAAGATTGAATGTTTGTGGCTCTTGTGAGAAGACCGATGCTCAACATGAACTCTAACGGCCTAGAGCCATCTAAAAAAACCCTCAATGATTGAGACTAGCTCCTATGGACTTTGTTCAGTGAGGGGAGAACCTTCAGAGTAAGCAGTAGAACGCTAAGCGGTCTGAAGTCTAATGGAATCTAGCTTAGTAGGAGCAATGTCAATATGCTAAAAAGGAGAATGGGGTCTCTATTGGTTGCACAACTCCCACTCTTGCTCAGTAGCAAAGCCAAAAGGGTGATGGTCATACTATTAAGTGACGATTACTTCTTGCTCTCTAGCAGTCCTCCATTGTTCAACAACAACTAATGCATGTTCTCGAGTCATCTCAGGGGATTCACCCTAAATATAAAAAGAATACCATCCCAAGGGATGGAGGTGAGACATCAACACAGTGAGAAAAGAACGAGCGAGATGGCGACAAAGGAAGCAAAAGACGCAGATAGCAGGACAACCTACAGGGAAGAGCTGAAAAATCCAAAGCAAAAACAAAAAGCAAAGCCAAAACAGAGTTGAAAACAATATTTGCACCCACTTCGTATGTTTTCAGAGAAATTTGCAAACTAATACAAGGGAGGCCATGGGTTTTTAGAAGGATCTGCGGCCTGCAACAAACTATGTTGAAAACCCTTGAAATTGGGGAAAATAAAGTGACATGAGAATGAAACCTATGGGATCACACCGAGCATGCCAAAATGTAGTTGTAAAGAAACCAAATACGCACCAAGGGTTAGGAAAAGGATAGACAATAAACATTCTGCTATCTAGTTTGCATGCTTGCGTGAACTAAAGGTTGAAAGTGCAGCAGCTAAACTAGAAAACAGTAAAGAGACTTCTACTGAGCAATACAAGAAAGCAATACAATAGGCTACAACTAGTATTCTAGCAAAGAGTACTGAAAGCAAATGTTGAAACAAAATGCATTCCACAAAGAAAAGCTAGTCGTTTCATAAATGAAAGCTTACAATTTATGAATGAAAGTTTGTTGTTTTAGAAGAGAAAGCTTACGATTTATAAATGAAATCTACTACTAAGCATGCATATCAACTAACTTAGCAGTATGTAAACTTGTGCAAAATGTTACCTTGCAATCAAGGTGCCATCATATCAAACCTCTAAATCATGAAATGGCGAAGGATCCGTAGCCTGATTCCAAGTGTCCAATTGAGGAGGAAATGGCGAAGGATCAGCAATTTGAAACAGGTGACATGCAATTCCTTGGAGTAGCCTTTCCAGTTCAATGCACATAACGACCCAGATAGAGAGGGAGGGTAGCACAAGGAGGATGACTGCAGATCGGATGAGCGACACCACTAGTGTCACAAAGGGACCACACAAAGGATGAATATATCAATAGTATTGAGTAGCACAACAATGCAATGATCACTGAGGAGGAAATGGCAAAGGATCAGCAATTTGAAATAGATGACACGCAGTTCTTTGGAGTAGCCTTTCTGGTTCAATGCACAGAATGACCCAGATAGAGAGGGAGAGTGGCACAAGGAGGTTGACTGCAGATCAGATGAGCAACACCACTAGAGTCACAAAGGGGCAGCACAAAGGATGAATAGATCAATAGTAATGAGTAGCACAACAATGCAATGATCACAACACAAGCCAAAGCAACAATGCAGTGAATGATTGAGCAATGATGAATTTAATAGTAATGAGTGGACAAATGATCAAGAATTGGTATTGAAGGCCAAATGGATGCATATAAAGGCAAGTGTAGGCCAAAAGAGCCATTTACAATGGTTGGGAATCCCAATGGGTCACCAAAACGATCATAAGCGAGCAAGAGTAACCAGGACACGGATTTCTGGGAAAACGGATGGCCAGGCTGAGGGTTTTCGAGAAAACAAGGAACCAAGCCAAAGGTTTTCCCAAAGGCCACAACTAGGCCATAGAGGATGGAATGAAGGACTAATCATATGGTTTTATAATCATATGGTTTTCTCTCTCCAAGGTTGTTCCTGGGCATGCTTGTCATCTAGATGTGTGGTAGGTGGCATAGGGAGCTAAATTGTAGTCATTGGGATTTAGGAACTGGGAAATGAGCATTACAATATCCTAATTATTTAAATTTGTTTTTGATAACACCACAATTTGATAATTTTGCATATAGTTTATGATCTCTAAGAAGCTTTAGTACTAAGTTTAAATGTTAAAATGGGCACATTCTTTTACTTTTCTTTAAAAAAATTGCATAACAATGATCGTGTTTTGTAGCCTATCTCTTTAGTTGAATACATGATATTGAGGGTATACTTAGGTCATTCATTTCCTTGCAGAGTTCAATCTTCTTACCCTTTTCTATTGTGAAAGCATGGTTTCTTAATATTGTGAGAACACGGTCTCTTTAATGTATTATGGTGTTATTTTCACAAATCAATTTGTATCCTACTATTGCATTGCATCTAGTCATTTGCAATGTGCATTACATCACAATTTATTTATTTGGTGAATAGGTTGTTGGACTAATATCTTGACATTGGATATGAAACCCTAGCATCCCATGTTTAACGCGGATGAACTTCCTTCTATAGCTCCTATTTGGATAAGGTTGTTTGGGCTCCCCACACAATACCAGAATAACAATGTTTTCATGGTGATTGGTAACATACTTGGCACTTATATGATGACCGCTGACTCAACGCCACAACTAGAACAAATGATCTATGCCCGCATTTGTGTGTTTTTGGATCTAAATAAACCTTTGCCAACCAAAATTTCTCTCGCTGTGAAGGATGATCATTAGGACCAGGTGGTGGGTTATGAAAACATTCCTTTTTGATGCCTATTTGCCACGAATATGGCCATCTCCTCAAAGATTGTCCGCTTAAAGCTCCAGAACCTCCAACAGAAGTCAAGCCAAAAGTAGATTTCATCATACCAAAGCAAAAGAAAACAGCAAGGAAAATTTTTCAAGAGGATCTGGATGCTAGTAATAGTAACAGATTTGCTAGTCTACAACAGGATAATGAAGACAAGGACATTGAGGATCTCATGGAATCCCTAATTCCAGAGACACAGACACAGATGGACGTACAGGGCACGGTATTGGCTCAACCTAGGGTGGAAGAACACAACCATCTCATAGTTTATCAAGGCCCACAAAAGCAAGATGAAACCCACACCACAATGAAAAGCTATCAACGAAAAACTAAGTTTCAAGAATAATTTGAGAACCAATGTTGGAATATTGTCATTGATGTCAAATGAACTGTTGCCGGAAGTGAACGGAACTATTGCCCAAAGTAAACGGAATCGATTGCCAGAAGTGAACGAAAATGTCGACGGAAGTGAACAGAATTGTCGTCGGAAGTGAACGGAATTGTCGTCGGAAGTGAACGGAATTGTCGACGGAAGTGAACGGAATTGTCGACGGAAATGTCAACCTTGGCCGACCTATTGGGAGGAGTTGTGACCATTCGAAAGGACCTTTTCACTTGAAGAAGCATGACCTTAATTTGTGGCTTTTTGTGGGTTATAAATAAGTGCATAACGAATGGCAAAAGTGTAGATTCGAAAGTGGAAGATATATAAAAGAAGAGCAGAATTTTTAAAGGCAAATTTTTGTGAGAATATTAAAAAGAAAAAATCAGCAAGTATAAGGAAGAGTATAGCAGCGAAAACACTCAAGTGTAGATCGAATCTAAAGGAGATAAAGCAAGTGTTCTATCATTTGTTGTTTTGACAACAAATTTGAGATAGACGAGTGATTTTTTCTGAAAAGGTTGGTGCCATCATTTTGAAGAGATTGGTGTCTCTTGTTGAGTTGGTGCTCGGTGAAAGGGGTTGGTGCTCCTGTAGGTTGGTGCCTACAAAATGGTTTTTGGGGTTGATGCTCCAGTAAGTTGGTGCCTACGAATATTTATATTAAGAGAATTTCTTCGTGGTTTTCTCCCGAAAGGGTTTCCACGCAAATCTGTGTCTATTTGCATTGTGTGGTTTTGCATTGTATTCTTTGATTGCTTTGAATATATTAATTGCGGAGTAATTTGAGGTTTTAGATTTAAGATTAATAGTCGAAAGAGAAAAAATATCTTATACTGATTCACCCCCTCTCAGTATAAGCTTGTGCTTAACAATTGGTATCAGAGCCGGTTCCTTCAGTGTTAGCACCACTGCTAGAAGGTAGATCTTGGAAATCACATATGGTAGGATCTCAAATGCTAGATGGTTTCTCCACTAACAAGGCTCCTTTGTTCGATGGAACGAATTATGCTTTTTGGAGCATAAGAATGAAGACTTACTTGATGGCCCTAGGTTTCGAAATTTGGCAAGCAATGGTAATAGGATACACAACGCCACAAATTGCACCAACGGATGCCACCGGAAAAAAGGCCAGTGAGAACAATGCGAAAGCTATGAATGCAATCTTATGCGGGCTTTCAGAAAATGAGTTTGTTAAGGTTATGCATTGTGAATCTGCAAAAGAGATTTGGGATAAACTCAACACTATTTATGAAGGTGATAATAGGTTAGAAAAGCAAAACTCCAAACCCACCGGAGGTAGTTTGAAAGTTTAAAAATGAAGAATGATGAAAACATTGTTGGGTATCTTCTTCGTGTCGATGAGATTGTTAATGTCATTCAAGGACGCAGAGAGAAAATTGAAGAATCTGTGATCGTTCAGAAAGTCTTGAAATCCCTACCATTGAGATTTGATGCGAAAGTCTCCGCCATTGAAGAAATGAAGGATTTAGACACGATGAAAATGGATGAGCTCCATGGAATTCTTACGACCTATGAAATGAGAACTGAATCTGAGAAACAGTCGAAAAAGGAAGCATCATTCAAGGTCTCGAAGAAAGAGAAGATCAAAGAACCAGAATCAAGTGAAAATTCAAGTAGTGAAGAAGATGAAAATGAAGCTCTATTCATTCAGAAGCTAAAAAAAAGATCGGGCAAATATAAAGGAAAGTTACCATTTAAATGCTTTAATTGTGATAAAATTGGTCATTTTGCAGCGAAATGTCCAAATAAAGAAAATAGTGATGATGAGAGAAACAAATCAAAGTACAAAAAGGGATTCAAGCCGAGCAAAGACAAGCAAAGATTTGAGAAACAAAAAAAAAGCCTATACTCCAAGAGGTATAGCAGCGCATCCAAAGAAAACAAAGAAAGTGATGTTGAGAGAGATAATAAAGAGATTATGTTCATGGCTACAGAAGAAAATGCCACCACCAGCAAAGATAATTTGGAGAGAGACGAAGACATGGAAGAAGGTGAAGTGAACCTTGAAGAAGAACTTATTTGTGGGTTGGAAGAAATAAAAGCATTTAAGAAGACGAATCAGAAACTAAAGTTACAACTCCGTAAATATGAAGAAGAGAATCGAGACTTCAAAGCAAAGACATCACAAGTCTTTGAGGAATCAAACAAGGCAAATTCTGATCTAAAAGTCCAAATCGAAGAAGCAAAGAAAATTGAAGATCTAACAGATCAGCTAAAGAAGAAAGGAGAAGACTGTGAAAGGTATGAATCTAAGATAGATGTTTTAAAAAAGGATCTAGAAAAGGCGAATTCTAAAATAGCAAGTGAATTGAAATCTGAAAAAAGCACTCAAGTTTTGAATAAGATTCTAGAGAGTCAAAGATCACCATCTAACAAGTCAGGCATTGGGTATGAGAAGGAAAAAGAGAAAGCTAAGAGCTATGCTGAAACTCTTAAGGAACCAGTGAAAAAGGAGACCAAGAAGGAAGAAGCCCAGAATACAAAAACCAACTCTATCAACAAAGAAAGCAAAGGAGAACAAAACTTCAGAAGACCATTTGCTCCAAGATATGCAAATAAAACCAGGTTTGGTAATTATTTTGATGGATATTGTTATTATTGCAATCATTTTGGTCATAAGAAATTAGATTGTAGAAAAAGAGCCAAGGATATTGAAGTCAAGAGCAGAAACAAAAGAACCTATGGAGCTTCGAACAGAAACTATAATTCGTTTGCTCCCTTATCAAACTTTGATGAAGCTATAGTTTGTTACAAATGCAACAACTATGGACATATAGCACGATATTGTAGAAGTGTTTTTGAATCTGTAAAACCAAATCAAAAGTTCAAAGCTCCAATGATAAAGAAAAGAGAACCATCAAAGACCTGGAAGAAGAAGCAAGAAGAATCCATGATTGTTCAAACAACATTCCATGCTAGAGATGAAGGACAACAATGGTTCATTGATAGTGGATGTTCGAGACACATGACTGGAGATAAAAGCAAATTCATCTCATTAAAAAAGGTCAATGAAGGCACGATAAAGTTCGGAGACAACACTACAGCTAGAATAACAGGAAAAGGTACACTTAGTCTCGATAATGGAAAAACCAAAATAGAAAATGTGTTATATGTGGTAGGGTTAAAGCATAATCTTCTAAGTGTTAGCCAAATGTGTGATCAAGGACACACTCAAGTTCTTTTCTGAAGGTTGCGAGATCATAAAAAGAGACACGGGAGAACTAATTGCAGATGCTCATAGAACCACAAACAACCATACATGCTTGGAGAAATGAGAGGAGAGAAATGTTGTCTGAGTCAAGTTGAAGAGAGTTGGCTATGGCATAGAAGGTTAGGGCACATAAATTTTGATAATCTTGTGAAAATCAGCAACAAACAGGCTGTGCGAGATATGCCCAAGATAACGAAACCTTCAAGCACTCTATGCAAGCAATGCCAACACGGGAAGCAAACCAGTACAAGGTTCAGAACGAATGAATATTCGACCACCAAACCACTAGAGCTAATTCATACGGATCTTTGTGGTCCTACCAAAACTTAAAGCATGTAAAGTAAGAGCTACTTTATGTTGCTCGTTGATGATTATACTAGAATGATGTGGGTAGCCTTTCTAAAAGAAAAATCAAAAGCATTTGAAAAGTTTAAAGCTTTCAAGGCGTTAGTAGAAAATGAAAAAAAGCTGAAAATAAAATGCCTAAGGTCAGATCGAGGTGAGTTTATTTCAAATGAATTCATTGAGTTTTGCGAAGATCATGGAATTAAGAGACAATATTCAGTTGCAAGGACTCCACAACAAAATGGAGTGGTGGAAAGGAAACATCGAACCATTCAGGGGATGGCTAGAACTATGTTGAATGAATCTAAGATATCAGATAGATTTTGGAGAGAAGCAGTTAATACAGCAGTGTATATCTTGAATAGAGGGCAAATCAGAGTTAATAATGACAAAACTCCTTACGAATTGTGGAAAGTGTTGGGTGAATATTTTGTCACCAGCTAACTGATGAGCAAAATAGGTCTCTTCAAGCACAGCAAGGGAGATTGGTCGGCCAAGTGTGCAGGTTTACCATATCAAAAGGGGACAAATCTCTCCTCTCATCAAGGGGAGGTTCCCTATTAAATATGAGGTGCTATATACTATATATATAAGCAGAAAATAACACTCAAGGGTAGGACTACACCATCCATCTCTCTTTTTTCAGAGATGATGTTCTCAAACAAAGGAGAAATCCTGATGATAATACTGAAGGCACTTCTCTTATTTTAGAAGTGATCTTGCAGGAAGCAGCAGTTCTTTTAGGTAGTGACAAGTAACTGATAACAAGGGCGCAGTAACCAGCAGAATGAAGTGTAACACAAAGTCTACACCTCAACTGCCCAAAGAGTGAAATACGAAAGATAATGGGGGCACAAAGTCGTCCCAAGATCCTTTACACAGAAAGAAACTAAAAACACACACTGAAGACAACTGTGACAGCCCAAAGTCTTTCCACAATTGGCTTCAGGACACTTTTTTTATTACTTCCACTAGTTCTGCTTGTTAAATTAAATAAACAAGAAAGCTCCTAGGAAACAGACAAGAATAATTTCCAAAAATAACACAAGCTATAACAGCCAAAAGTCTGAAAGTAACTTGTTTTTTCATTCAGATAAAGTAAAATGATCAACAATCTGAGCTCAAAGTCTCAATAATCGCCTTTCAATTTAAGCAGAGTTTCGCTTCTATAATGGAAAGATCTCCTTTGCATAAAATAAGAGATTTCAATATATACCGGCCAAGAAAGGCTTGGCGCTTTGTTCTATGGAACGGCCCATGCTGTATTCAATACCTTGAATGTATTTTCAGTTATGTCGAGGGGCCATGCTTGGAACAGTGTATCGGTCTTAACTATGGCGTGTCAATTCATCTCATATGTCTCCTCCTTAGCATGGGTTGTCTGGTCATTTTCCTGATGTCTGCGCAGCTATCCACTTTGCCTTTACTTCATGGAAGAAAAACAGGCGGTGTCCTTGATTTGGTGTGCTCAGATGACTACTTGGTGAACTATTTCACCTACTAAAAATAACTCTCCCGTAGATATTTCTGATCTTTTTGTATTGTTTTCCCTTCCCTGTAGCAATTTGAGCTCTCGGGCTCTCTTTTCAGCTGGTCACTTGGTTTATTTTTCAATTTCTGCGCCACATTTGAAAATCGACGGATATTTCATTACCTTAAATTTGACGTCTGCGGGGACGTCAATGGTTGCTGGTTGTTTGAACCATATTGAACCATGAACCTTTGAACCTTGGAAAGTTCATTGGTTCAATAGTTCAACGGTTCAGGTAGTCTTTATCAATTCCTGGGTTCAATCGCCTTCCTGGTTCAATCGCCTCCTTGCTCTTTGGTTGAACCATCCTTTTGAACTAGTCTCTGAAATTTTCGCTTCCTTCCTTTGCTTGGGGTTGTCTTTGAACCGTTGAACTTGTGAACCATTGAGCTTTGAACTCTTTTGGTTCAAGGTTCAATCGGTTCATTGGTTCATCCTTTGTTCCATCGAATCCTTTATTTTTCTAAGTCCCTTTGAAGCCTTGAAATTCCTTCGGCTATGTCTTTGGAACACCCCGAAGGGAAGGTGTCCCTTCGGGTCTTTGAAAAAGGTACATTTTGTGGGTGCCGAGAGCCCCCCGCAAGGGTACCTACCCTTCAGGGTCTTTCGGGCAACCTTCAGGCTTCAATTCCTTCGGAGGGTCTTCGAGCACCAATTCCTTCGAACAAAATGTCCGAAAGAATTCTTTCAGACAATTTGTCCGAATTAAATCTTTCTTTGGCTTTGTCTGCTTTTCTTCGGACAAAAGTCCGAAGGAGTTCCTTCGGACTTTTTGTCCGAAAGAATTCGCCTTGTCTTTTGCCTTGAATAAATCCGAAGGAATTCCAACTTTTCTGCCTTGTTCACTTTTCCGAAGAAAATCTTACCCTTTCGGCCTTCTCTTTGATCTTTGAGCAAATGTTCGCTACCCTCCGCAAGGGCACCTGCCCTTTGGTTCACTGCCCTCCGCAAAGGTACTTTGGGCTTTAGGGCACTCCTTTGAACCGACCATTTGAACCGGCCGATTGAACCAACTTTGGTTCAATGGTTCAATATCTTTATCGGAATCCTTTGTTTTGGCTTAAGTCTTTTGACCGCTTGAACCAAACGCATTGGACCAACCGCTCGCCGAACCTTTGAACCATTGAACCCGTTGAACCTTTGAACCAAAATGGTTCAAGGTTCAACAGTTCAATGGTTCAAGCCATCTTCTTTTCGTTAAGTGTTTTGAAGCCGTTGAACTTTGAAGCGATTGAACTTATTGAACTTTTGCCGAAGCGCTCAACTCTTTAAGCTTGCCGACGTCGTTGAACCTTTGAACCCGTTGAACCTTTGAACTTTTTGGTAGCGGGGTTCAATGGTTCAATCCTTCCTTTAAAGCTTGCCGATGAACATTTTTGGTCGAACTGAGGCGTTGACCAAACTTGAAATTGCCTAAGTGTTGGGAACTTGTTCCTTTATGAGAATTCCCCCGTTGAAGCCGTTGAACCTGTTGAACCTGCTTGTCCCTTAACTGAAAAAACTTGAATAATAAAGAATTTGAATGCTCAGAACAATTTTTTGAGAAGGGAAGAGATAATTTTGGCCTGCAGGTCCAAAACAGTTCATATGTTGTCCCAAAAATGAGTGACAAATTTTGAGAACAACAGAAAAGACCAGCTTCGGTCAAACATTTCAAAGTGTTTGGAAGTAAATGTTTTATCAACAAGAATGAAAAAAACTTGGGCAAATTTGATTCAAGAGCTGACGAAGGAATTTTTCTTAGCTATTCCATCAAAAGCAAAGCCTATAGATGTTATAACAAAAGGCTACAAACTATCGTAGAAAGTGCTAGTGTTAGAATAGATGAGATTATGAATCAAAAGGCAAAAGAGCCTCTAGAAATACCCAATCTTGTAGAAGAAGGGGAGGAAGAAAATGTAGAAAAATTGAGTGAATCTGAAAGGCAGGACACCAAAGCACCATCTCGCTTTATTCAGAAGAATCATGTTGAAAGTCAAATCATTGGCAACATTGATGCTAGAGTGCAAACCGAAAGAAGAATTGTAAGTATACCTGAGCATGTAAATTTCTCTTTGTTATCCAAGGTAGAGCCTAAGAATTTTTCTGAAGCTAGTCATGATAAACATTGGGTAAAAGCAATGGAAGAAGAGTTAGATCAAATTGAGAAGAATGAGACTTGGGAACTTGTGCCCAGGCCAATGTATCAGAATGTGATTAGCATTAAGTGGGTTTTTCGAAACAAATTGAATGGAAATGGCCAAGTCACTCGAAACAAAGCAAGGTTGGTATGTAAGGGGTATGCTCAAGTAGAAGGTGTAGATTTTGAAGAGACTTTTGCTCATGTTGCAAGATTAGAAGCAATTCAAATATTTCTTGCATTTTCAGTACTCAAAAATTTCGAAGTTTATCAAATGGATGTTAAATCAGCATTTCTAAATGGCAATCTAGAAGAGAAAGTTTACATAGAACAGCCAGAAGGATTCCTCTTATCAGAAAACAAGGATTATGTATGTAAGTTGAAGAAGGCTTTGTATAGATTAAAACAAGCTCCTAGAGCATGGTATGCCAAGCTTGATAAATACCTACAAGACCAAGGATTCAAGAGAGGATATGCTGATAGTAATCTTTACATCAAAACTGAAAGAGATCACCAGTTAAGTGTTGTGGTGTATGTAGATGATATAATCTTGGAGGAGACAATGAGAAAATGTCTAAAATATTTGTCGAAGATATGCAAAAAAAATTTGAGATGTCCATGTTAGGTTAGTTGTCATTTTTCCTTGGTTTACAAATCTCTCAATCTAACAAAGGAATATTCATATCCCAAAGCAAGTATGTGAAGGAGATGTTGAAGAAATTCCATATGGAGGAGTGTGCCCCTGTTAGCACACCTATGGCTACAAGTATGAAGTTGAGCAAAGATGATGAATCTCCGAATACTGATCAAACTCTTTACAGATCAATGATTGGGAGTTTACTATATGTGACAGCATCTAGGCCAGATATCATGCAAGCAGTAGGTATGGTTGCACGATTTCAAACAGCTCCAAAAGAAACACATGTGCAAACTGTGAAACGTATATTTAGATATTTAAAGAGAACCTTGGATTATGGGTTGTGGTATCCAAGAGGTAAAGACTTCACATTGGTAGCGTACACGGATTCAAATTGGGCAGGTTGTGGAGATGATAGAAAAAGTACAAGTGGAGGAGCATTCTTTCTTGGAGATAGCCTAGTATCATGGTTGAGTAAGAAGCAGAATTATGTATCTCTATCCACAGCAGAAGCAGAGTACATAGCGGCAGTGCTATGTTGTACACAATTTCTATGCATGAAACAAACCTTGAAAGATATCAAAGTAGAGTATAATCATTCAATCTTCATATTCTGCGATAATACTAGTGCGATAAGTATTTCGAAGAATCCAGTTATGCATTCTAGAACTAAGCATATCCCTATACAGTATCATTTCTTGAGAGAACTGTTGACGCTATGGATTGCACCCTTGAGAGGAGGCTCGGCTCCTCTCTTCCACGCGTGGAGACTCCCCTCTTGCTGTGGGTCTAGCAAAATTGGAGGGAAAATCTCTAGATAAAGGCTAGCTCCCTTTGATGCATCTTTGTGGTCCTGGATTTTCTATTGCTAACAATGGGGGGGATGAAAAGAGAGAAGGATTACTGAAAATAGAACCTAAACTAAAGCAGTGATACACCAAAATGGTTGATCTACTTAGCTTTGACATACACTTTACACCAAGAACAAGCTGATATACACTTCATTTGATATGAGAAACTCTTCTGCATCAGCGAGCTAGGGGTCCTCTGGAAATACAAGGAGGAAGAACTACCAGAGGTGTTCTAAAACACACTATGGCAGCTTGTTCACATGCGCCTATACTCTGTTGTGGACACTTCTGGCTGACCTGCAAAAGAAGAACTCACAATACACTAGACATGCTGGAATCATTCTGTGAAAGCATGAAATAAAATGACTTAACACAAGACAAAACCATAGACATGCAAAAGTGCAAACTCAAAATGGAGATAAAAAATGTTGTCTTGATTCAAGGTAAAATCCTGCAGAGCTTCGCCATACAAGCTGAGAGATATCTTTTACAAAATGAGAGATTACAATATATAGCATAAAAGAAAAGACTTTGGCGCCTTTCAAAACAAGTGGCCCATGTTGCATTGAATACATTGGGAAGAGGAAGTCGCTAAAGGAACCATGCTATAGGTGTCGCAAGTCTTGACCTTGGTGCCTAGCCCATATTAAATATCACTGCAAGAGCATGGGTCGCTTTGTCTGTTTGAATGACAACGCCGCTTCTTAATGAAATTCATGCGGTTGTCTGCTCATTGATGTAAAATGAAGAAAAACGGGCCATTTTATTGAATGCCCGCGCTCCCCTTGGCAGCCACTTGGTGGAGACTTTTTCATCTGTCTAGGAACTTCCTGCCGACACCTTTTGCCACTTGGGCTGATCTGATTCGTGTCTGTGCTTGGTTGGGTGCGTCTTTTGGAACATTCCAAATGTTGTCGTATGTGTGCGTCGCCGTGTTTTGGATTCTCTGTTTTGTTCCCTCTTTCCTTGCTATATTTTGTCTCTTTCTGGCAATCTAAGTTCTCGGAGCTATCTTCTTGGCGGGTCGTTGAGTTTCCACGCGCAGGGCCATCCTTAAGCATTTCAAGATCAATGGCTATTTCACTGCCTTAAATTTGACGTTCACGTCACCCCTTTTGCAATTTCTTCGGCCTTTCAATTCCTTCGAGCTTTTGCGTTTGATCCTTCTCGAAGGGAAGGTGTCCCTTCGGCCTTGAAAAAAGTCCCTTCTTGATCTATCGAGAGTCCCTCGCAAGGGCACTTGCCCTTTGGGCTCCTTTGGTTCTCAATTCCTTCGAACAAAATGTCTGAAGGAATTCCTTCGGACATTTTGCCCGAAGGAAATCTTTTCTTAGGAGTCTCGGCCCTTTCTCTTCTTGAATTCCTTCGGACAAAATGTTCGAAGGAAATGTGCCTTTGGATTTTTCCTTTGGATTTTCTTCGGACAAAATGTCCGAAGAAATCCTGTCTTTTACCTTGTATTTTTCGAAGGAATTTTTTGCCTTTGTCGTGGATTTCCTTCGGACAGAAAATCCGAAGGAATCCTCTGCCCTTCACTCTTTTGATGAATCTGCCCACTGCCTTCCGCGAGGGCCCTTTGGGTCTTGAAATGCCCCTTCGGAACTTCTAATTTGGTCCTTTCCAACCAAAGTGCCCTCCAGAGGAATTCTGTTGCCTTTTTTGCGAACTTCTTAGGCCATTTCGGGTTTTTCAATTATGACTTTGAACCTTTCGATTGAACTTGAATCCTTTTTCGGAGTTCAATGGTTCAACGGTTCACTAGTTCAATACTCTATGTTCTGTAAAGAGTCATGTTCACTCAGTTCCCTTGTGAATTTAATGTATCATTGAACCTACTGGTTGAACCAACCACTTGAACCAATCGCTTGAACCAACAATGATTCAACGGTTCAATATTTCTAAGTTCAAAGCTCCTGGAAAGATCATGTGACTATTGGTCGGTCTGTGTAGTTCATTTCATATCTTTGAACCCCGACGTTGAACCACTTTTTTCAATGTTTTAGGAAATGTGCCTCCAAATTTTGGTCTCTTTCCTTGTGAATTTCTTCGGACAAAATGTCCGAAGAAATCCCTTCGGACACTTTGTCTTTAGAGCTTTGTAAAAGCCTTGCATTATTTGAACTGGCCCATCTCTTTGCCGAAAAGCTTGTGCAAACCAAATTCACGACTGATGGCTCAGAACAACAGAGGAAGGAGACCAATTTTTGCCCTATAGAACCAAAATGGTCAACAAGAACAGGTGGCAGAACAACAAGTAAAATTGGAATATGTTTCCACATCCGAACAAATGGCAGATATCTTCACTAAGCCACTTCCAAAGGAAACATTTGAGTACTTACGACAGAAGTTGGGAGTAATTTCTTTTGCTTCTTGCCACTGAAGGGAAGCATCAGTTGAGGGGGAGCTAAGTATTAGCTCTTGGATAGACCCTTTGCCATTGATGTCAAAGGGGGAAAGTACAGAAAGAGGATGTCACAAAAAGGGGAAGCTACAACAAAGAAAGATTCAGACAGAAGAGACAGTGCAGCGAGGGGGAGCAGTATCAGTATGTGGTTGCCATAAATGACAAAGGGGGAGATTGTTGGAATATTGTCATTGATGTCAAATGAACTGTTGCCGGAAGTGAACGGAACTATTGCCGGAAGTGAACAGAATTGATTGCCAAAAGTGAACGAAAATGTCGACAGAAGTGAACGAAATTGTTGCCGGAAGTGAATAGAAGTGAACAAAAATGTCAACGGAAGTGAATGGAAATGTTGACGGAAGTGAACAAAATTGTTGCTGGAAGTGAACGGAATTGTCGACGGAAATGTCGACCTTGGCCGACCTATTGGGAGAAGTTGTGACCGTTCGAAAGGACCTTTTCACTTGAAGACGCATGACCTTAATTTGTGGTTTTTCGTGGGTTAAAAATAAGTGCATAATGAATGGCAAAAGTGTAGATTCGAAAGTGGAAGAAATATAAAAGAGCAGAATTTTTAAAGGCAAATTTTTGTGAGAATATTAAAAAGAAAAAATCAGCAAGTATAAGGAAGAGTATAGCAGCGAAAACACTCAAGTGTAGATCGAATCTAAAAGAGATAAAGCAAGTGTTCTATCATTCGTTGTTTTGACAACAAATTTGAGATAGCAGAGTGATTTTTTCTGAGAATGTTGGTGCCTTTGTTTTGAAGAGATTGGTGTCTCTTGCTGAGTTGGGGCTCGGTGAAAGGGGTTGGTGCTCCTGTAGGTTGGTGCCTACAAAATTGTTTTTGGAGTTGGTACCTACGAATATTTATATTAAGAGAATTTCTCCGTGGTTTTCTCCCGAAAGGGTTTCCACGCAAATCTGTGTCTATTTGCATTGTGTGGTTTTGCATTGTATTCTTTGATTGCTTTGAATATATTAATTGCGGAGTAATTTGAGGTTTTGGATTTAAGATTAATAGTCGAAAGCGAAAAAATATCTTATACTGATTCACCCCCCCCCATCTCAGTATAAACAAATGTTTTCCTTTACCAAATGATTGAATTATCTAAAGGTCAAATTGAAAAACTGGAATTGGAATGAGTTTGGTGATGTGAAGGAAAAAAAGAAACAGCTTCAAGAGTAGCTGGAAGAGCTTAATGCTATCATTCAAACTTCTGGCTGTAATGATGATATTCTTAAAAAGGAGCTTCTCTTGAAAACCACCATCCATGAATGGAAAACAAGAGGAGATTATGTGGCGGCAAAAATCTAGAATCCAGTGGTTAAAGGAGGGTGATAAAAATTATGCCTTCTTTTATAAATCATTGTTGGCTAGACGTGTTCATAACCATATAGGCTATCTTACCAAGGATGGGAAGAAAGAGTACTCTTCGGAAGGCATGCAGCAAATTGCAAAACAGTTTTTCCAACAACTATTGACCACTCAACCTCTTTATGACTTAGCCCAACAAACAGTATTACATTCCCTTCCAAGACTCATTTCCGATCAGGCTAATGTGAAACTTACCATCCCAATCAAAAAAAATGAACTGCAAAGAGTGGTGTTTAGTATGAAGGGAAAACTCCAGGACCGAATGGATTTCCCATTGAATTTTACCAAACATTTTGGGACATTATCAAGAGGGATCTTCTTCAGGGGATGGAAGAGGTGAGGACAGCTAAAACAATGTTAAAGGAAATAAACAAAACTTTCATAGCTCTTATTCCTAAAGCTTTTGAAGTGGATGAAATTTCTAGTTTCAGACCTATTGCTTTGTGTAATGTTTTGTACAAAATCATCACGAAAGTTATGGCATAAAGGTTGAAACCTCTTCTCCACAAGCTCATATCTCCTGAACAGGGAGGATTTGATCCAGGTTGTCAAATTCATGATGATATTGTGCTAGCCCAGGAAGCCTTACATTGTATGGATATCCAAAAATCTCCTATGTTTATCAAGTTTGATTTATCCAAAGCTTATGTCGAGTGAATTGGGGATTTTTATGTCAAGTTTTGGCTAGGTTTGGTTTCTCAAGGGATTGGATTGCATGGGTGAAAGCATGTTTGTCTTCAGTTTCATCTTCTGCGTTGGTTAATGGCACTCCTCAAATCTTCTTGGCTTCTAGGGGGATGCATCAGGTTGATCCTTTATCCCCCTTTTTATTCATCATCCTGGCGGAGTGCCTTGGAAGAGTGGTAACTACAACTTGCTAGGAACACAAGATCAGTGGTATTAAATTGGCTAAAGGAGCCCGTCCTCTCATTCATGTACAGTTTGTGGATGATATTATGCTTCTGGGCAAAGCCGGTTTGGAGGCTCAACATGTGCAAAAACTTCTTTAGGTTTTTTCTAGAGCTACAGCTCAGTTAATTAACCAAGTTAAATCTAGCATTATATTCTTTCACTGCTCTAGTAGACAGGAGGAGCAAATTCTTAACATCCTCCACTTTAGACGAGGCTCTCTTCCACTTCAATAGTTGGGGGTCCCTCTTGCAGCTAAACAGATTAGAGACTGGCAGTGGATTACAAATAAAGCGGAAATGAAACTTCAAAAGTGGACTAATAAATGACTTTTTACAAGTGCACGAATGGTATTGGTTAAGGCAATTCTCCAAGCCTTGGCTATATATGTCTCCTCCATTTTGAACATTCCTAGTAGAATTTTGAAGCAATTGGATTCTCTATCAGAAATTTATGTGGAGTGATGTGCAGCAAAAAAGAAAGTGGTCTCTAGTTAAGTGGGAAATTCTATGCCTTCCCAAATGAAAGGAGGCTTGGGATTCCATTCCTCTTCCAAGCACAATAAGGCTTTAGCTGCCAAACTCTACTGGAGATGGCTCATGGCTCCAAATGATATATGGGCTGCCAATATTAGAGCCAAATATGCTGAAAATAATCCTCCTAAGAGAATTATTAGGTTATCCCTTCCTCCTAAAGGATCACCTATTCTTGTAGTGCTTAAGGTGGGGGAAGTTCTTATAAAAAAACATTTGTTTTGGATTGTTAATAATGGTCAAAATGTCAACTTCTAGACTAATTCGTGGGATGGGTTTCCACCAATCATTACTCAGTATCCAGAATTAAAGACAACGATAGAGGCGATGCATGAAAAGGGATGGATTCAAATTGCTCAATACTATAAGGTAACTAATCCCCAGTGTTGCAAGGAGATGCATCCACCACCCCTTGGGACATGTCTCGAGTATTGGGATGCATTTCGGGTACAGGACATGCGTACAGAGACATCCCTGTGCCCGGCGACGTCTCCCTGCCTATTCCCACTTCTCCCACCCCATCCTGCATCCAAATATCGCATCCCTAAAACTTGTAAACCATAAACGCACAAAAAGAGCAAAAAAAACACAGCATAATACATGTTTTACCATAGTCGCAACCACCATTTTCAATCAAGAAGGAACTTTAGCATTTTTTTTGGCATGTAACAGTAAAACTGTGAAACTTTTATAGTTCTTTTAATAGGTTAAACTTAAATGGCACTGCTTATTCATGGCAATGCTTGGCATGGCCACGAACAGCAATGCCCTACATTGCCAAGAACAAGAATGTCGTGAGCGTAATGCTCATGACATCCCCATTGGCGGCCATGTAGGGCATTGTCATTCGCAGCCATTGCCACAAACAGGAAATGTTGTGCCTTTTTTTTTTGTTCATTATTTGTTTTTTATTGTTAATGTACATTTCTTTTATTTTTTATGTTCATTGTTTTTTATTTTTATTTTTTAATGTTCATTGTTTATTAATTAGTAATTAATATTTTTTAAAAAAGGTTTTGTTTTTTTTAATTGTTTTTAATGTTTTTTTAATTGTTTTTAATGGGTTTTTTATGTTCATAATAAAAAAAATTATTTTATTAATTATAATATATTATTTTATGTTTTAAATGTTACTTTATTTTTATTTTTTATTTTTATTTTTTTATTTTTGGTTTTACGTTTTTATTTTAATAATTTTTCATAGTATCTATTATAAGTAATATTAATATATAAATAATAAATATATATATTGTCATTTCCCCGTACCCCCATCTCCTATTTTTCGAAAAATGATGTACCGGTCCCTGTACCCATCCCCTGACAACTATGTTAATCAACCCTGGAGATTGGAAAAGATAGGATTCCTACTCTTGAATGGCCAATTCAAATTGGAGAGAAGTAGAAATCGCGGCTTACGAATATTCTTTTGGTTCATCCCCTTTCAATATCCCCATTGCCTGATGCCTTAGCTTGGGGGAAAAATTCTTCAGGTGTCTTTACGGTTTCTACAGGATATGCTTCTCTAACTAGGAGAACTAATCATCCTCTTAAGGATATATTTAGCCATATTTGGCAGCCTGTTTTATGGCCAAATGTGAGCTTCTTTGTGTGGTTGGTTTTAAAGAGGAGAGTTTTAACTGGGGAGAGTCTCATGAGACAAGGCTTTTATGGTCCCTTTCGATGTGTTTTGTGCATGGATAATAAGGAAACCATAACTCATATTTTCCTCTAGTGCCCATTGGCGGTCTATTTATGGCAGATCTTCTCCAAGTTGTTTAATCTCCCCTGGGTGGGCATTCAGTCATTAGAACAGCAGATCAGAGAATGGCAAAGACACCTGCCCAAGGGTCAAAACCTCCTTCCGGCTTTGTGGTTTGGTATCACATTTCTGCTTTGGAACATTTGGAAGGAATGAAATCATAAAATTTTCCAACAGGAGAGAAGGGATATAACTTATGTTCGGGAGGATCAAAATCAATATTGCAGAATCTATTAGGCATAAGATTTGCTTGCCTCAAATTCTAACGCCCCAGTGGGACCATTTATGCCATAAACTCTCTTTGCAACCTGGAACTTCCACAATGACTGCTTATCGCCCAAAAATAAGTTCAGATGGATAGACACTAGATAGCCCCTCCAATAGGGTATGAATAGTAACTTGGGTTAGGCTAGTATTGGAGGTATTGGTAGATCTTTTCATGGGTCTGTAGTCTTCTTTTTTGCTGAAAAGATGGGATATATAACCAATAATTTAGTAGAAATCAAAGTTGTTTACAAAGGGATGCAAGAAGCTTTGAAAATTGGGTAGCAAAAACTCCAAATTCAATCTGACTCCAAGGTAATTGTTGGCTTGTTATATGATCCAAAGGGAGATCTTAGCAAAAATTGGCAAATAGCTAGAGAAATGGGGAAAATTCGAAGGTTGCAAGATACGATTCTGGGGTCCAATTCAGTCACATTCCCAGAGAAAGCAATGAAGTAGCAGATGGGTTAGCCAATTGGGCTCTTGACAACCACAACCTTGTTATGGTTTGCCTCCTTCCTGGGGGTCAGCCAAACTGCAAAGAGATTTGAGGAAGATTCTTGATTTTGATTTGCACCAATGAATGTTCTTATTTCTTTTTATGTTTACTGCCCAGGATTGGACTATTAGCTTTCAAGCCTGGCATATTAGAATATGTACACTTTGAATTTTCCATAATATAATTTCGGTTTCTTTTGTTTTTTTTGTTTTTTGTTTTTTAAATTATATATATTGACATTGGATGCAAAGGTATCCCATTTCTATATTATAGTTTACTTTTAGTCTATTTATTCTACTTCATATGCATCATTTGCTTTTGTTATAGGATTATTAGCTTTCAAAATGAACTGATTAGAAATGAAAGTGTGTTCAAACCCTAGGTCTACACATATTCTAGCTTCTTTATAATTAAGTTTAAGTAAGAAGAGTTCCATGGCATTGAAGCTTTCCAAAGGTTTTTTGCAATCTTTTTAGGGTTTATTGTCGAGGTTTCTTGTCTTTCCCCACTACTTTTGTTATTTCGGTTTCTTTGTTTTATGGCTAACTTGTATTTTTTTCTTCTATGTTCTTCCTCGAACATTTGCCAAAGTGATGTTTTCTACAATTTGGAGATCGCTACATACGTTTCTAATTGGGTAGTCTACCTTATCCTATATTGGTCATTTATAAGCATATTTTCTTTGTTTTATTGTTTATGATGGTTGTTTTCTTGGAAGGGTATTTTATGCATTTGTTTTAAGTTCTCTATTTTAAGGCCTAGTAATATGGCTTCAGTTAGTGTTTTCAGTTGATATAGCCTTTTTGCCTCCGATCTAATGCTTAAGACCTTCCATGCATCTAACAGTTTCATATTTTATAGGGAGGTAGTCTCATCATTATTTTTGGTGATTTTATTATACTCTTTGACAGTACCTATTTGTTTAAGTTCTCTTTTAAGGCCTGATAATATGGCATCAGCTAGTGTTTTCAGTTGATTTAGGCTTCTTGATGTAATGCTTGAGACCTTCCATGCATCTAACAGTCTGGTATTTTAAAGAGAGGTCATGTCCTCTTGTTATGTTTTTTGGTGATTTTGTTGGACTCTTTAACACTACCTATTTGTCTAGGTCCTGAGCATGTACTAAAATCTTAAATACATCATTTTGAAGGGCAAACTGAATGTACTTAAATATTTTAAGTTTGGTTCAACTGTCTATGTGTCTTTGTTCATTTCAGCTTTCCCTTGAATACGTGTGATCCTCATGTTGCTATTTTAACATGCAAAACTTATATTAGGAACATTATCTTTTGAAATCTTGCATAATTGAAAGAAATTGTCAACTAACTTGAGATATGCTTGATAAGTCACATTGTCCTCAAGAATAACATATGTTAAGTTACCCTGCTTGGGTCTCTTCGAGGGGGAGAGGAGGAGTTTTTCCTTCTCTCATATCCCATTCCATGTCTTTCGGCTTTCATCGATCCTTCTATATATTTGGATTGACTTTGTAGTTGTATCATTTTATCTCATTTATAAATCATCTTCATTGTGCTTTGTATATTAATTGGGTTTAGTTATTGGCCATGGCATAGGTGAGTGGTAAAAATTTAGACTAGCTTTGATACCACTCTTGTAGTCCATCTAATATATCCTTGCACCCTAGGACAAGATACAAGGCCAAAAACTATAGCACTTGCACATACACAACATAAATAAGCAAAATACATTACGTCCAAGCATAAGTGGATACCATCAACAAACCACGTCCAATAATTGGGCATCCCTTGTTGTTCCTCATTGTAAGGTATCACTCATTTGATACCACTAATTTAGGCCATCCCATATATACTTGCACCCAATGACAAGATACAAGGTCAACATAAGTAAGAAAAACACATCAGGTCCAAGTATGGGTGGAGACTATCAACAAAAAACATCTAGTGGTCAAGCATCCCTTCATCTTCATCATCGTAAGGCTTCACTCATTTGAATGTCCAACGAACTTCATCTACCTCACCCAACCAGATCTAAATTGAAAATAAAACAAAACAAAGAATCTCCTAATGTAAAATCCAATCTATTAAATTCATTCATTGATTTCATTCCAATGCATTTCACTTGAATTGGATATAATCGCATGCAAGATGGTTAGCTACACCATCACCATCATAGGTTCTCGTGGTTTTTTGAAAAATTTCTAATCCCCTATCTATCATGACCTTTACTGATTTTACTCCAATCACCCCACTATCATTGGCATTCATAGATTGTAGCCAATCAAACTCCTATCATAAGCATTCATGGGTTATACCCTAATCATCCAAAACTTAAAAGGCATTCATGAGTTGTACCCAATAATAAGTATTTGTGGGTTTTAACCAATCATCCGTTTATCATGACCATCGTGGGTTTTACCTGATCATCCATATATCATGGACATCATTTTACCCCGTCATCTTTCTATTTCAGGCATCGTAGGTTTTGCCCAATATAACTCCTTATTGAGAAATATCTTCAAATATGTATTCAATGGTATTCAATTGAGTCAATTCAGAAGTACAAGATTCAACATCTTTGCATAGAATAAACATATAGTCAAATAAGGACACGCAAAATCGCACCTCTCAATGATATTCTTTAGGCAGTCAAAATACTTTAGACTTGATACTTTTCTGCTACAAAATGTCAAAGTTGAAAAAAGCTGCATTTTTTAGCCACACTCCAGATGTCAAACACAACAAGATTCTTCCTCCAAAATAGTCTACACAATCAAAGCAACCGTCAAAGAGATATCTTTGTTGAAAGTCAATCGCCATCCATTGCTGCTAAAATTTCAAATTTAAAGTCAGCTCTAACCAATGTTACATCTTTAATCTATCCATTGGTCATTTGGTACTTCTGTCCTCTTCTCATTTTTTTTGTTGGGGACTTGAGAATGTAATGAGTTTGGTGAAATTAGGTCGTTAGTTAATTTATAAATGGTAATATATACAAGTCCAACAAGGATGATGTCATACTACAATCAAGAATGGGTAAATGAGAAAGTAAGAGCAATTCCTACATGTCAGTCAGAAAAGAGAAAACAGACTAAAAAGAGAAAACAAGGGTTTTCACCTAATTTGACTTTACTTTGACTCTAAAAATGTAATCCTATCAAAAATTGTTAAAATAAACTATACATGGTGATGTCATAAATGAATTGATTGTCACAAATGATGTCATTATTTTATCGTCTTCCGAGTCGAATTTTCTCCTCCACTCAGATTTTCCACCAATTCATGGATTCCACTCTAATCACCAAAATAATACTGGTATTCATGACTTGTACCCTAATTCACATGGTTTAGGTTCATTTTCGTGTTCCGTGACGATATAATTCGAAACAAGTTCGCCAATCAATAAAAAATGGGAAAACATTTTTGATAAAGTTCTAAGTAAATAAATCTACATTGTTTTTATTTTTTACTATACTACAAAATAATAAATTAAAATATATCACCCATTAATGGGGCATTAGTAAGCTCAAGTAAAAGTGTATGAAAGGATAAGGCTGCCTGGATTCCTCCTCCTCCAGGGTGGTTTAAATTGTATTTTTGACGAAGCCTCGAGGGGAAATCTGGGTACTTCTGGAGCAGGGTGTATCATTAGGGATTATAGCGGTTCGTTGATCAGAGTTGTTTCGAGGAAATTAATGGACAGCACGAACAACAAAGCTGAGGCTCAAGCTCTTTCAACTGGGATTGATTTAGCTTTGCAGTGTAAAATTGACAAACTTATCATTGAAGGTGTCTCCCAAGTCTTGATCTCTGTTGTTAAGAAAAAGTCAGCCATCTCCTGGAAATTGGAAAATATTTTGACTAAAGTTTGGGAAAGCTTGGATAATCTTTCTTCTTGGGAGTGCAAACATTGTTATAGAGAAGCCAATTCAGCCACAAACTTTTTAGCCAATTGCGGGATTGATCAAAGCGAGGAATTGCGTATGGACAACCAAAGGTCTTCTTGGGAAGATTTTCCCAAGATTTTTTGCCATCAATTTTGGCATTTAAAAACTCTTGATTATTTTTTAATAATTTTTGGCAAAGGCCTTAAATATTTTTAATTCCTTGTTGGCTTACGGGTCAGGTCATTCTTTCATTATGGCCTAGCTCGTGCGAACAGAGGTGGTGGCTGGCTTAATTTATGTAATTGGGTCTGAATTGGCGTGTCTCAGTGTTGTTTCTACATTTACTTTGTGTCTTGGGTAGAGTTTTGGCATTTTGTCCCGTCTGGTTTTTTGACACGATGGAGCATGAGGTGGCTTTGGCTCTTGGGACACCGGTGGTCTTTGGCAGTAGTTCAACAAGAGAAATGGCGTTCGACGGTAGTATTTCTAAAGCTCGGCTAAAACACATTTTGTGGGTCCCTACCTAGGAGATTTTGCAGGTCATTTTGGCAATTCTGGGAGAAGATTATGTGTCGCAAAGCATCCATAGCTGAGTCAATTCTGAGGTGGTGACCATGTTTATGAACAATGTTATGGCTTTGATGGTGGACAAGGAAGTGGTCAACCAATTGGTGGCATTTTTTGTGTTGCCAGATCATCGTCAAGGGCTTTTGGAGGAGATTGGAAGGGTGAAATTGGGCCCATTCCCCAAACTACCGTTCTCAGGATCGAACAGTATTGGGTTGGTGCCAATTTTGGCTTTCAAATCATTGGAAACTAGGTTTATGGTTCTGGTTGGATTTGTTGAAGATATCCATGGAAGGTTTGTGACAGTAAGTCTACAGAAGGACAGTCCCTAACCATGCCGCCTATGGCTCAACTCAAGAGTCCCATTCCATAAATAGAGCAGTGGAAGGAAGCTAGGCACAATAGAAAACATGTGGATGTTGTCAAACTTCTAGCTAGAATGGTGATTCGTGGCATTGCTGCAACACCCCCTTGGTTGGCAAGGACTCCCAAACATGTGGCTTATGTGGCTATGCAAGGGCACCTTGAAAGCAATCGAGCCGCAGTTTCTTTGGATGGCGTCAAACTTCGGCTTTAGGGGGCAAGAAAAAAAGGTCGGTCTGCTACGAGTTCTTCTTTCGCTGGAGTTTCCAACAACATGGTGGTAGTGTTGGATGAGGACACAATCTGACTATTGTGGGATTGTTTGTCACTGGTAAATTTTCTAGTTATTTATTTGTGTCTCGCATGTCTGGTTGCGGTCCTTTTGGGCGTTTTCTAGGCTTTTGGTATAATAGTTTTTGGTATGTTGTAGTTGCATGGCATGCCAACTAGACTGGCTTTGCCTTTGTTCTAGTCTGTAGCTTTGATTAGCAACTGCTAATATTCAAGTTGACCGTCTTTTTTGGGCTCTTTTTATTTATAGGGAGGGGACCTGTTCAACCCTAGTATCTATCCAAAAAAAATTAAAATATATAAATTTAAAATAATGTAATGTTCCCCCCTAATAAGGGGTATGTACCAAGACTAAGAAAAAGAAAGAAGTCTAGTGGATTCCCCAAAATGAAGGATAAACTGAAATTAAACTTTGATGGGGCAGTTAAAGGAAATCCAAGACCAGCAAGTGGTGAAGGAATATTCAAGGACCAGCATGGCCAACCTTGGTTAATAAACTCATTGGATATTGTAAATGATACGAATGATGAGGCTAAGGCAATGGCACTCGTAAAGGGGGTGCAATTAGCAATATTGAAGGGATGAAAAAGATAATAATAGGAGACTCACAAATACTAATCAATTTGATGATAGGAGGATTGATAAATGTGTGGAGAAAAGATGAAAATGTAAAAGAAACTACATGGCTCTGCAGAAAATTAGAGTTAGTAAGCTTTCAACACATCAAGATGAAAGGGAATAGAATGGCAGACTGGGCAAAAAATAAAAGTGTTGATCTAAGGAGAGAAACTCAAGCTCCTGATAAGGTGTGGACCCCTCCTTTTCCTAATTATTTGCAAAGAATCCTAGTGGAGGATCAAACCAACCCCCATGGGGTGTGAAAATTCATATAATACAGGGGCAAAATCAGAATTAGTGAGAGGTGAAATGGAAATCACAGTGAATACCCCCCTCCACCATCACTCGTCTTATCAAAGATTGAGACTTAACATTCCGCATGGGTGTGGTGAAGGCAATGAATGTTTCGCCCCATGCCCATCTCAATGCAACATGATAAATGAAATGGCAGAGGCTTTGAGCTTATAAACGACATCGTGCATAAAAAAAATTCCATTTGACATGGTGTTGGGGAGGATTAACAGACAGCAACAAAAAAGAGGCGTGGGACGACTGTAGTATCTCAACAAGCTCTCAAGTCAAGTAAGACCATTTTCACAGCTTAGCATCCCAGCAAAACTGGAAGGATTTTTGGCATGGTATTTGTCTATATAGACAAAAGTTTTGAGTGGGAAAGCATAGTCACAAGGTTCAGAAATCCGAATTCATTCGGGAGGGCAAAAAAATCCAAAATTCTTGAAAAAAATCAAAAAAATCTGATCTGGAATAAATACATATATACGTGTGTGTGTGTGTGAGCAGAGTTTTATAAAAATGTATAACTGACAAATACAATGAAAAGCATTAATAAAATAAAATAAAATGTTAATATTATATGATATTTATGGTTTCTGGGCCTTTTTTTGTGCAAAAAACCTAAAAAATAAAAAACAAAGCAAAATTTTCTTTTTGAAAAAAAAAGGGGCCAACCTGGACGAACTTATCCAGGTTGGCCAAAAAATCCGGATCCGGCCGGATTTTGTGCAGATCCAGCCGAATCTTGTGACTATGTGAGAAAGAAAGAGGATGTGTCTCTTGTAGCCGGTTTCGCATGCTTCCAGAAGGTTAAGGAAAGTTTGAATCCCATTATGATAATTGAATCATCATAGTGTAAGAAATCATCCTATAG
This sequence comes from Torreya grandis, assembly GCA_037957365.1. Classification (NCBI taxonomy): domain Eukaryota; kingdom Viridiplantae; phylum Streptophyta; class Pinopsida; order Cupressales; family Taxaceae; genus Torreya; species Torreya grandis. Next base: position 2,554,078 of record JARHVA010000499.1, on the reverse strand, counting down.
ATGTGAGAAGAACAGAATCATGTGTACCACATCTACCCCTTTGTCCCCTGCCTATCGATGTAGAGGACTTTGTGAGATTATAGCAGTGAAAGAACTTAAAGCCCTTGAGAACTGATAAAGGAATCTAATGAAATGCAAAAGTCTGGTCAAGAAAATGAGATCAATTCATGTTTTCATTTTTTTTGTATATATAATGGTTGCACAGTGTTATCTAACCCCTACTTGCTGTTGGAAAAGTAATGGCATCTCTACAGAAAAGTGCGGTTTGGAGAAGATGGAGGTGCCATCCTTTGAATCAAGTAAAAGGTATGGTAGCAGCCTCATTGGGGAGGCCCATCAAAAAAATTCATCGAATATCTCAACCAGGATATTAGGAATCCATACATGAAATTATGGGTTCACCGCATGTGAAAGGTTGCAAAGGAAATTGATGGTGTGGAATTGATAGAGATCAGTCGGCTGATGAATGAGAAAATAATTGACTCTGGTCAATCCATTAGTCAAATGTATGTTGTTGATGTAGCAGAGTCTCTAAGCCGCACTAATATGCTATCTAAAGCAGTAAGAACCTTATACTACATGAGGACCATGCTGCTTTGGAGTACTTGAGTCAATGTACTGGCACTGATTGAATTCACCATTAGCACATCATCATCAATGGAATCAAAGCCCTGACAGCAGGACAAGCTGCCATAGAAAAAAAGTCTCAAGATGGAACTGCCTCAGGAGGCCACAATGGAATTCCTGAAATTTTACAACCTACCTGAATATGAGAAAGAGACCCAAGAGAACCCCCCTGCTGATAATATGGTTATAGTCAACTGAATTCAGGTATAATATTGTACTTTCCTGGAATTAAATTTGTATGTTTATATTTTCTGGGTTGCTGGGGTTGGCCTGTGTAAATTGACAAGCCCCCAGCAAAAACTCCCATCCGGGCTGTTTCTGCACTTCCTGTGGGAGTCATAACTATTCCTAGTTAAGTAGTGGCACAGGCAATCAAAGGACATACACAATTGTAGTAAATTTTTGAAAAGCTATAGTTTATGTATTGGAAGAAAGTGGCAAAAACTGCATCTGAAATTATGCATTTCTTGCATTCATGTGATGTGTCTACTGAAAGAAGAGTGAATTTGCACATAAAAGAATGGTTGGGCAGTCTGAAAGAGGTTTGAGTATATGAGGATGCAACGGACAGAAAGCTGCAATGAATATTTGTCAATTATAAACTCAAAATGATAATTTGTGCACCCACTCCACACTCCTAAATTGTATACTGGCTGCAATGGAATCAAAGCTGCCATAGCAAAACATCTCAAGATGGAACTGCCTCAGGTGACCACAATGGAATTCCTGATATGTTGCAACCTACCTGAGTACAAGAAAGATAACCAAGAGGAGCCCCCTGCTGATAATATGGTAATAGTAGACTGATTTGTGGTATAAGATTGTGCTTTTTTGTGTTTTTCTTGTGAAGGACCTGGAAGTAAATATGTATGTATAACCTTCATTGCCACATGTTTTGGGGGCTCTTGTTTGCCCTCTATTGCTATTTGTATTGGTTCCATTACCACCTTTGTTAGTGGCACACTGCTCTACTTTGTCTTATGTACTTGTATTTCTTTTTTGACTTCTTGGATTCTCTTTTCCTTGTGCTTTCTGTTGTTAACTGTTGTATCTTCAAGTCCCATTGACCTACTTTTGGTCATCTGTGGACATTAATAAAATTTCATTCTTTCTTTCTTTCTATGTTTATATTTTTTTGGATTGCTGGGGTTGGCCCATGTAATTCGCCAAACCCCCAGCAAAAACTCCTACCCAGGCTGTGTCTCCACTTCCTGTGGCAGCCATAACTATTTCGAGATAGGCAGTAGTACAGACAATCAAAGGACATACATGATCTAGTAAATTTTGGGAAAGCTCCAGTTTAAGTATTGGAAGAAAGTGGCAAAAACCGCATCTAAAATTATGCATTTCTTGCATCCATGTGATGTGTCTACTGAAAGAAGAGTGAATATATGAGTATGCAATGGACAGAAAGCTGCAATGAAGAATTGTCAATTCTAAACTAAAACTGATAAGCTGTGCACCCATAGCACCCTCCTAAATTGTCTATTCTATGCATTCACCATGGTATAAGTTCAGTCATATCAAATAGAGGGAGCGTGATGATAAGACGTCTATACAATCTGTGGAATGAAGTTACACCTGAATATGCATTTCCATATGATGATTTTGTTAAAAATCTGAGTATATAAAATGTGTAGTGAGATTGAAGTGAAGTGCTGTCTACTACAATATCCTTCCATCCCTCCCATTATCAATGTCCTATTCTCATTTGTTCTGCACGAGAATATAACTGTGATAAGAAAAGATGATAGTCCATTTGCAAGAAAGATAGATTGATAAGTAGATGATGAGAAGAAGTCTTTTCTTGGATCATTAATCAAAGGACCTGATTGCTGCAAGGGTTAGTGATTCATGCTCAGCGGATCTCATTCTGACAAAGGAGGGGAAGACCTCACTATCCTCTTTAGCAAGTTCAAGCGTTGCTGATTTTGGTCAGAGAAGCCCTTGAGGTACGTGCATGATAACATGCAGTTATAACTTGAGGACCCAATGTACCGTTGATTTTCTTTTTGGGGGTTTAAGGCCCTCTCCCTAGATATCTTAAGCAAAAACAAATACTATAATGTTCACATTGCCCAATAATAAAGAACAAATAAACAACTCAAATTTAAAATATTAATGGTCATATTGCAAAAATAATAAAAATTCATATGAATATTTATATTTCTAGATTCAAATTTATATTTAATAAACATTTATTACAATATCTATATACATATTAAGTTATTATTAACTAGATAGATATCTTTAATGTCTATCTAAAAAACACTAAGAGATATCAATCTTGAAGCGCTTATCTTAGATTTGTCACATACCATATTAATTAATGACTCCATTATCTCTCCACAAATTTTCCATTGATTGGTGACAAGTGGCCTCAAGCTAACTGCATCACTTCGTCGAGCAAGAAAAAATATTTTGGGAAAAAGGAAAATGGGTTCCAAACTCCACCGTATGCCCAAGATATCACAATTTTCCGATTGCCTTCTCCAAGTAAGAAGAAAAAACTCATGCAATGGTCAAATAGACATCAAATTTAAGGTCTAACCTACCCTAAGAGGTCAAATGAAAGTCAAATATAAGGTCATACATTTTTATTGATATCCCATGCTATTACACTCCACCACTACCCCCAGCTGCCATTGTAGGTTACACCTCTCTGCGTAATTATTAATTAATAATCATAAAGATATTTATATTTGCATATAAATATCTTTATAATTATTTTCTACAATAAATTTTAAAAAGTCAAAATATATATATATAAACTAAAAATCTAAAACTTTGATTAACATTTGTGAATAATTCCCTGCAGCACCCCTGTTTTGGCAAAAATAGCAGAAGCTATGTTGGAAAACAGGATAAGCGAGCTTGGAAGGTCTCCAAGTCTTGACATCTTGTCCCACACACCCAAGTATAACAAATCTTTGTATGCAGGAAAGGATATGATGTCAGGAAAGGATATGACGTCCATGTGCCAGATTTGATGCTGCTTTAATTTGTCGGGATGAAAATAGTTAGAAAGCGAGTCCTTCAGAGTGGAGAGCAACAACAACTGTAATGTGGATAGGTTGTTTTTTGGCCATAGTTGAATATTGCAGTCGACTTGAGCTGATAAGAAGGCGTTGCCTGCAGCAGAGAGAGCTCTCACTGTTCAGCTTTCAGATTTAAACCAACCTCATTCCAGATAGAAAATCATGTATAACCTGCAGAAATCTTGCTATGTAGGGAAGCAAGCGGCAAACTGCAACAAATGGATTAACACAAACGACAGACTGCACAAATTTCGGTCCATAAGAATTTAATCAGTGACTTTCAACAAATTTCCTGCTCCCCATTTGAAATTGCCAAATTCCGAATTTTTCCAATGGAACTCAGCAAACTCTACAACTATGGTTGTACCTGATCGCCCAAATATCACTGGGATTTATGGGCTTCACCAAATTATTCACCTATCATGATCATCATAGGGTTTAGCCAATCATCTATCTATCATGGGCATCATGTGTTTTATGATTATCCAATCATCCGTCTATCACAGGCATTGTGGGTTTTACCCAATATCACCCTTTTTTGAGGAATAAGTATTCAAAAATATTCATTCAAGTCAATTTAGCAAATACAAGATTCAACACTGTTGCATGAAGAGTAAATATATGGTCAACTAAGTGCAAGGGGTTGTCATACCTCTCAATGTAGGTCTTCGAGCAGTTAAAATACCTTAAAGAATCTGCTTGTAGATGAAGAAACAATTCAGCTTTAAGAATCTACATGTTAAATACCTTGCATCAATTGATTAGTGCTGGCTTCAATTAAAGTTTGTATTTCTCATCAACTTTCTTTGCTAATGGAGCAATTTGTCTCCTCGCATCAAATTTTGAGTTGTTTCTAATTTACTTTCAATTCAGTATGTATCAAAGATTAATGATAAAACCATGGCTTTGAAAGGAACAACATACCTATATTCATTAATTTTAACATCAAATTTGATGAGGTAATCACATAGCTAATTAAATCGATACCATTTTCTTTCTTGTAGATCCTAAAAACAGTTCAAATGCCATAGTTATACTTAACTCAGGTACATGATAGGATTTTGTAAAAATAATATTAATACTTGGACAAGTGTATTATATCGTATATGTCAATGGTTGGTTTGGGGGATAGGTTTAAATTAATTCTAAGTTAATAACAAACATCTCTATATATATGATATACACTTGTTATAAATTCCATTTGAAAATAAAGGCAATACGAAAATACAAGTGCAAAATAACGAAGATTTTTATCCTTACTATAAAATAAAGAACATGAATACCTCAAAATCCCATTCTCCATATAGATCTTTATCATTTGTATCAGCCCATACATAAGTCTGTGCTTTTAATTGACTGGATACATTTTGCTGCTTTTCATTGTCCTGTTATTTGAACATTAGCAGAAAGTTAGATATAGATCAACATTGGTATACCATGAGAATGATTTTTTTATCAGAAAAAAGAAAGATCTATATGTATAAGTGTGTGTGAGTAGGCACGTGTGCATGTGTGTGTGTATAAAGCAATTATAAAAAGAACAGAACTAAGCCTGCTAATTATTTTTCTACTTTGTCTGTGATCAGAGATCCAGGCATTTAAGTACCATTAACCACAGACTAAGTTGAACTACAACAACTAACAGTAACAAAGAAAACAATTGCACTTAAGGAGCCATATTAGAGGTGTGACACATACTATGAAAGTTGACAAAAGATAGATCTGGTTTATAGAAGCCAAAAAAGATAGCCGAAACACACACTCTGTAGTTTTAAACATATCATAAGGGCTGAAAAAAGAGATTTTTCTATTAATTAAAAAAACAAGAAAGCGATGGAAGGAATGGTCTCCATGGGTCCTTGAGGTTATGCATTCTCCATTGGTGCCAGGTTTCAGTTTGTTTTTGCTTGACTAGGCTGTGTCCCATGTTGATGGTGTTGGAAGAGGCACAAGAAGTACTAACAGGTGAGTATGGGATGCTTGAAAACCATGCAGCTAATTTGGTAACCCCTTCACGTGTTGGATGTTTGTGTTTGATTTTGGACTCACTGCTTCTAGACAAAATCATCCTAGAAGTGACTAAGTGCAGCTTAGACTTTTCAAAAAGCCTGGCTGTTTTGAAGAATGGCATCATGAAGGATTTTGTTAACCTCAGACTATCTCTTCACATCTTTGTCATGGTCATCAATCGTCTTCTTGAGATAAAGAGCCAATGTTTGATACTGAAGCTGCATAGACAGATCACTACGATCAGGATATTAAGGATTGGAAATGTGCATAGGGTCACCACAATCGAAGGCAATTTTCCTTGTTTCAGTCTGATTTGGATCCAGAGACAACTGCAAATTCTAAAATTAAGGAAGGCGGTCGCTAGCAAGAGAAGTCTGGAAGATCATATTTAGATTTGAATGAGGAAAACCAGCGGAGATGAATGTCAATGGCTGTTGGAGCTCTTGTGGCTGCTGTAAAACAAAGGCTTTCTGAGGTATGCATTGAAAAATGGCAAAGGGGGATAGTTTTGTAACAGGGGTTGAAGGGTTGGGGGTGTTTGGTAAGAGACAACCAGAAGGATGGGAAGAAGGAGGAATGCCTTGTAATGCATTTGCGGATGGCAACTTAGACGATTGAGCAGGGTTCAAACAAAATTACTACACACCATCCTTCACATTGACAAAATGATGTTTCCTGCAAAAGCTATCTATTGTGTTTTCTTCTGTGTTTCATCTGATATAATAATTGGCTGACCAGGAGGATGAAAAGGATGCGTAGCATTTCCTTACTAAGCTCTGTCAGATTGTGCCACTGTCCTCAAAAGCACCTGATTAAGAACTTGCCTAAAGAATAGGGTGAGAGGGTTTACACTTAACAGTAAGCTTCCTCACAACATTCTTGGCATGAATCTGCAAATCTGCATTTTTTTGGTTGCCCTTGTTTACAAGATGTACAAATGCATTTATCAAACAAGGGCAAAGGCCTTTTTTAACTAGCTTCATGGAGGCATTCGCTTCAATTGCAGATTAATAGCGTAAACGTCATTGGATATTTTTTGCAGAGCAGATCTGATATATTCAATAGATTCTACCTCTAACAATTTAGATAGAAAGGGGGGAATTTTCAAAAAAATTAGATAGGAGTTCTTGCACCATGATTTCTAAAGGAGTTACAATCACATATGACACTCAAACGCTAGCATCATTGACAATTTGGCATCAATTAGAAATGTGGAAGTAAATTCCTCAAGTTTCATACTCCTTAGTCAATGGGCCAATCATACAAAATTAAATATTCTACCCTTGACATTTAAGGATGGATACTATGTACCTATACTATTGTATTTTTAACTTGAATTTTGAATTATCATATATTTTTTGTATCATAAAATAAACATTTTCACTTCACTTAAATCTACATTGTACTATATTTTTCTACTGGTATTTCTAAATGTATTCACAAAAAAATCATTGCACTAAATTGGGCCATTAGATGTAAAAAAAGAACCAAAAAGTGGCCTCTTCAATGAGTTAATCAAGACAATGTGTAAGGTAGAGATATTTGAGGTTCCTTTTGCAGTGTGGTAACATTGTAGAATAGTTTCTGGATATGACTGCTTAATAGTTTTTAGTTCCGAAATTTTGAGTCCACTACCTGACCCATCATCAAGGACAAGAAGCCTATGCTACAATGCAAAACTAAAAACTATTACGCAGTCATTTCCATAAACTCTTCTACAATCTGTAAGTGTTGTTTGTGCTTTGACTTCATATATTCCGAACACAAGAATTGAAGAGACCTAACTCGCTCACTTGTTCCCATTTCTAGGTCATTAGTATAAGGTGGCAAAAGACAATTAGGCGAATAGTTACAAATGGTGACAGCTCCAAAAAGCATGCAGCTTTAAAATTTCTTTGCTTTAATTTTAATTTCCCATTGAGTGTGTTATCAATCAACAATAGAGTTCACATTTGCTACATGTGGCGTACCTATAAAGACGAGGCATGACTACACGAGATAAGATTGATGGGAGCACCTGCACACCCAAATAAGTGGATTGCACCTGCAAATCGAATAGATAAATAATGGGGGAAAGACTTCTCCAAAATATGTGAAAATGTCACATATGATTGTATTGATATGAAGATTGATTTATATAGAGGAGTACCCCTTATTTATAACAATTGAGTAGCTTCTCACATAAGCTACATTGACTAGATTCAATGAACCTTGTAGAAGTTTCTCATACAAGCCACCAACCATTAATAGTTATTTACTTAACACCACTACTTAATTAACATTAAGCAACCAAATATGAAGTTTATAACATAATAGCTCATTTACAATACATAACAATAGGCTGTGTGCTGAGGACCAAATCGAAGCTCGCCCATGCATCTTTTTCTTCTTCCATTTTTTCTTCATTTTATTTAAGATGAAAACAAGACAGCACATGAATGGGTAAAAGCTTTGACAATGGCCTCCTATCTTGATGAAATCATTCACTGAATGTTGATGTAGATACTCAAAGGTGCCATATGGAACACACAGTATACTGTTCAACCAAATAAATACCAACCATGGTAAACACGTGATCAAAACTGTCACCTCCATACATGCCCGATGCTAGTTGTGTTGATGAAATTAACATTTAATCATTCACTGAATGTTGGTGTAGATACTCAAAGGTGTCATAGAGAACAGTATAGTGTTCAACCAAATAAATACCAACCATAGTAGACATGTGATCAAAACTGTCACCTTCATACATGCCCAAGTTGTGGTGATGAAATTAACATTTATAGACAGTCATGCATAAGCAATGGAAGACCAAAGAAACCATCATCTTTTGAATCACAATCCTCACCTTGTAAAGAATAATTTTTGAGATGAAGAGCATCTTTTTTTTTTTTTTTGTGACCACTCTCAATGATCTCTTCCTTCTTAACATTTTTTTCCAATGCATTCCCCTCATTATCATATTCATTTTGCAGAAGAGGTGATCCATTAAAAAGAAATTAGAGGATTTCATTGCCCTCTTTCACATCATACTCATTAGTAAAATCATCATACTAAGAAGCAGAATTATAGAACTTAGGATAAACATTATTTTCTTCATCACACGTGGCAGAATCTTCAAAGGGAAACCCAAACAAATTACTCTCATCCAAGTGAAAGAACCTCATACCATTCTATGTAATTATCCTCCAAATCTAGCCATGCGTCTATTTCATTGTCATATTTTGATATCACAATCTAAATTGATAACAAAGTTATCAAATACAGTTAACATTCCTTTCCACACTTCTTTCCTAACCTTTTTCAAATTTGACTTGCCCCATTTTTTCAGCATTTTTTCCTAGGATAGGGTTTTGAGGATAGAAACAGTCAACTTTCACAGCTTATTTCTCTTTGAATTCTTCATACAAAATCATGAGAAAACATTCATTTGAAAGCTTATTGAATCTACTTTCAAACCAAAAAATAGCGCCTCAATCAGATGCTTGAATTGAAAGTTAAACTCCGTTGAAATCAGGTTACTAGAAATTAAAGTTTTTATAGATGATTTTAGAACATCATATTGTGACTCCTATATCTCCCTCAATACTGATCCAAAAGTGATGAAATTATACATTTGGGAAACACCATGGAGTATATTTTTCAACAAAAGAAACTTTGTTACAATCTGACTCGTGTAGAAAGTTATGGCCACTGCAATAGATGACCTTTTTCCTACCCTAAAGATCCAAAACCGGCTTTGATACCATTTGTAGCATACTTGTAAAGACAAGCGGCACAACTACACAATAGATAAGATTTATGGTGGCACCTGCACACCCAAATAAGTGGATTGCACCTGCAAATCCAATAGACTTCTCCAAAAGATGTGAAACTGTCACATATGATTGTATTGATATGAATAATGATTTACATAGAGAAGAAGTACCCCTTATTTAAAACAATCGAGTAGCTTCCCATATAAGCTACCTACAAAGCTACATTCACTAGATTCAATGAACATTATGGTACCTTCTCATACAAGCCACCTCCCATTAATAGTTATTAACCTAATGCCACTACTTAAATAACATTAAGAAAACAAATATGAGCTTTATAACAAAATAGCTTATAAATGTTACATAACAAAATAGGTTGTGTTTTGGCACACAACACTATATTTGAGTTTGACCTATGAAAAGACTTTGAAAGGAAAGGCTCGATGTGAGTTCTATACAACTATTTCTCAAAACAAGTTAACAAGGAAAACATTATGCTATTGGTTTTTAGTTGTTCCTTTTTGCTATGGCTCCTAATACCATATTCTAGCATCAAGAGTTCTAAGTGGCTATGTGATGCGGGAGCATCTAGGTAAAATTGGAAATCTTGCATCACCAGAAACATGTTAGTAAATTCAATAAGCAGTGATCTTGATGTGGCAATTGAATTTGTCTTCAAATTTCAAAAAGGTTACCATTCTTGAAATAAGGCCTTTGAGGCATGATGAAGTTTGGTGATCCATAGGGATCCGTGAAAATTACCAAGAACTCCACTAGACTCCATGGGCAAGTCATCATCAACAAAACAATGCAAAGTTGATGAATGGCAAGGTTGTGCATTGCTGCTCCTGACAAAGATGTTGTCTACTTCACCTAGATGAAACAGATAGTACACTTCATCAAAATTCAAAATGTGATTACATAATATGGATTCCTCTCGAAAAGTTATATACTTTCAAAAAACAGCCCCTGATTTCGAGTTTGTATGCAAAAGTTATGGCCTCTGCAAGTTGCAGGACTTTTTGTAGAGACGAAACCACCTGTCCACATTAAGGAGTAGTTTTGCAACCTAATGCAGCAATTTCGCTAGTATCAGTTGAACAATCATAATAACAACAATGAGTGATTGGTCTTCTCATTCTAAGCGTTTCAAATGCTTGGTTCTTTGAAGGGACATCTTGAAGAATGCATAAGAAAGGTCATGAAAGGGGGAATTGGCACCGAGGATCACTAGAATGTATTCTTCTTCATTTTGGGCATTTTTCTTGGCTCATAAGACCATACCATCTATATGGATTTTTGAAAGTTGATTACAGGCATAAATGAACTACTTTCCCCCTGTAATTTCTTCTTCAACAAGTTGGATGGCTTGCTTTGGCTGCTAGGACCAGGTCATCCTTCATTGGACCACTTATCCTAGACTACATCATTCAGTATCAAAGCTAGTTGCAAATTTGGGAGAGGAAGAATTTGCTAGTAATGAGATGAGCTAAGAATAATGTGCAGATAGAATGCCGAACATGAGGCATTTTGTGTGTGAGAGAGGAGGAATTTTTTCTTTATCATGTGTAGATAGGTAGAGAACAAACTATTGAATAAATGGCTCATATAAGAGTCAAGAGACAGAGGAGTGACACAAAGTCACAGTGATGACTAGTAGAAAATATGTTAGAATACATGGTCCAAATTGGATGCCTTTAAGAGGAGACGAGCAAGGAGAAGAGTTTGTTGAGAAAAGAAGTCTTTAGAGCAAAGAGGAGAAGAGTTGAGAAAATAAAAGAGACTAGTAGAGTTTGTGGTGAGAAAAGATGGAGAGCCCAATAGCGATACCCTTTGTTTTTGAGTAGATATCCCGAAAGAGTTGATGAGGTGGACAATGGAGCTAGAGTTCTTTATTGAAGAAAGGAAGATTGCAGACCCCAAAAGGGTAAAAGTTTGCAAGCACAAGATTGTTTGGCGATGCAGTGCAAAAAAAGTGAGAAAATGGGACCAGATGGTTTCCAAAATGATGGGGCAAGTTGCGCACCCAAGAGATCAGAAAAAATGGATGAGTAAGCTTCATGCAATGCGGATGAGAGGAGCTGGGGAGAGTGTTTTGATGAAGAGTGATAGCAGCAACATAGCAACGAAAGTTTATACTTACGAAGGCATGAAGGTGAAGATGGAGAAAGTGCAAGTGAATGCACACAATGAGGCTTCTGAGGGAGCTGAAGTGGAGAAGAATCTTATGAGTAAGAGATTGAAGGAGAGAGAGAATAGAAAGAGTGAAAAATTATTTGTACATGGCATGCATTTGATGCCAAAGAAGATGAAGAGAGAAGGTAACAATCAGCCTAAAAGTGAAGAGAGAAGGATGAAGATAAAAGAAAGGAAAAGACATGAAGAAATGGAGATGGAGCAGTTGATTTTTTATCAGCCCAAGCATGTGTATCACAAGATAATGTTGCGGCAAAGGTGCCATTGGAAGTGATGTAGATGGAGATGTTTGATTCCCGTAATACATTGTATGTTGAGCTTATTGCAGGTAATGAAGAGAGTGCAACAACTGGGAATGAGGAAGAGGTTGAGAGCATGCTAGAAGAAGTTGCAAAAAAAGAGAAGTTGCATAAGACTGATGTTGCCATTGAAGAAATAAAAGAGATGATGAACTTAGGCAAACGTGATCGGTTCAAATCCACTGCAGGCTATAAAAAGAATGGATTAAAAAACCTTTGGTGGTGGATGGATATACGTGGGAAAAACCCCATAGGAGAATGGAAAAAGAAATAGGATAAAACCCTAAATTCTAATTTCTTTGACCAAACCCTAGCTGCAATATATTATTTTCTAATTTTTACTGCAAACCCTAGTGATCAAACTGTCACACACTGCTGCAAATAATTATGTCAAACCCTAGCAATAATTCAACAATTATTTCAATAATGAATAGGACATAAAAGTGCCATTCAACCTCAAACCCTAGACACCACAAGAGCTGGAAATTTGCAGAATTAAATAGGTGCTTTTCCACCCCCAAAATCACCTTATTTTATAATAAAATAATTACCGTAAAATTATCTAATATTCAACTGGTATTTCCAGCATGTTTTGAAACAATAATTATTGAAAAAAATCTAATAAAATAATAAAAATATTATGCAATGTTCAGATCTGCAAATTAGGAAATGAAGCCCTAGAAAATGATGCATACAATCCCCAAAGGGGGACGCCCAACTGCCAAACAGCAGATAATTATGTCCTTATCCATGCAACCCTAGAACAAGGGGTCTTCAACAAGCAAACTCCAATGCAACCTTAATTAAAGCGGTCTTCAACAAACAAACTGGTTCATTGCCCATAAACAGCCCTAATACCCTTGGTGTAAACCCCCAAAGCAAGTCACCACACTCCCAAGCTATTTGCCACACTTCACAAGGTGTATTTTTGGATTTCTTGAATATTCAAACTCAATTGCAGCCTCTGAAATGATGCTGCCCTAATCAGAAATTAGAGGGTTTCGTCCTTGATTCTTCTTTAGCCTTAAAGGTTTTTGTTTCCAAGTCTTGGGTTAAGATTTTCATGTTTAGACCACAAAATTCAAATATCATAATTGCATAATCTCTCCAAATGATCCTCCACTCTCTTTTATATCAATTTCCCCAAAGGGTGCGTTCCATTTTCGAGGAAAGACTTTTTTCAAATATTAAAAGAGCAATCCTTATAACCCCCACTTAAGCTCATGGGCACCCATGACCCCCAAGAGACCACAACTTAGTGAAAATTAAAACAATAAAGTATTTTTTGTAAATTGCCCTTAGAAACCCCAAACGTTTCCCTTTTATGTCTTCTTCCCTTAGCCCTTGGGAAACAAAACAAGGCTAAGGGTCTTCATTCGTTCTATGTCCAAAAGGGGAACATGACAAAATGTGATCCGTTCAAATCCATTGCAGGTTGTAAAAAGAATGGACTAGAAGACCTTTGGTCGAGGTGGATGGATATACGTGGGAAAAACCCCATAGGAGAATGGAAAAAGAAAAGGGTAATCAAAGCTAGGTAGAGGATGATAGACTATGATCCAATTGTTGGCTAGAAAAGATGAAAGAAACTCAATCAACTTAATGAAGTACCCAACATGGTGGAAGGGCACGCCTTGGCCTTACTCTTTGGGTTAGAAGGATTTCTCTACCAATCAATCCTTTTTGTGAGTACCAAGCTCACAAACCAATTCACCTGGGTAGTCTAATGTAGGAGAATAAAGGTAAGGTTCCCAAGCTTGCATTACCAAAAACACGTTAGTCAATTCAGCAAGCAATGACCTTGATGTGGCGGTTGAATTTGTTTTTGAATTCCAAAAAGGTTCTCATTCTTGAAATAAGGCCTATGAGACATGATGAACGTTGATGCTTCGTAAGGATCCATGGAAATCATCAAGAACTCCATCAGACTCCATGGACAAGTCAAGATCAACAAAACAAATGAAAGTTGATGAATGGCAAGGTTGTGCATTGTTACTCCTAACAAAGACAATGTCTACTTCATCAAAGTGAAATAGATAGTAAGCTTCATCAAACTTCAAATGTGATTGCATATATGGATTCCTCTCGAAAATTTATACACTTTCAAAAAAACTGACTGATTTTGAGTTTGTAAGCAAAAGTTATGGCCTCTATGACGATATTAACAATCTACATCATGCAGCGATTTTGTAACCATCATAGCAGTTTTGCAACACTTAGGGGTGGTTTTGTAGCCATTGATCTACGTTTAGTGATTTCGCATGCATTAACCGAACAGTCAGTATAACAACTAGAAATTATTGGTCTTCTCATTTTGGGTGTTTCAGGGGATTGGTTCTTCCAAGGGACATCTCCAAGAATGCATAAGGGTTGTAAAAGAGGGAACTGGCACCAAGGATCACTGGAATGTATTCTTCAATTTGGGTGATTTGCTTTGCTCATAAGACCATACCATCTATATCTATTTTGTAAAGTTGATTATAGGATTAGATGAACTTATTTCCCTCTAAAATTTATTCTTCAACAAGTTGGATGGTTTGTTTTGGCTGCTAGGTCAAGGTCATCCTTCATTGGACCCCCTATCCTAGACCGCATCACTAAGCTTCAATATAGGGTTTCATGTTTTTCTATAAAGAAGTTGGTTTTCCCCAACATTACATTCCATATTCTAGTTATACCAAAGAGTAAACTCAAAGTTGACAATATCCTCACATGACCCTACAAACTGTTAACAAATAACAACAATATCACTTCTCAAACAAAAGACACGGTCTTTCCAAAGTCAGCTAACCTTCAAATAGGCTTGATCAAGCACATGCATGGGAATATAAGAAGGAAAAACAAATAGCCTAAAGAGTCTTTTTTAATTACTAAGGCTATAGATAATTTTTTGTCTTTGGAACATCCTATTTCTACAGCCCTAAGGCCAAATCATGGTTCAATTTGCCCCAAGAAAAGTTGATCAACATCCCTCTTTCTTTACCCTACTCATTTAGGTTCAAGTACAAGGTGTAGCATAGCATCATATCACAAGAGAAGGAAATAGGGATAAACCTCAAAGAGACAACGTAGATGTAACAAATGTCACTTGAGACAAAATACACGTGACAGTAAGCACATAGTAATATGAAGATATAAATACATGAAAATTCAATTCTTCAAAAACATGGTAGAAGTTAATGGTAAATATTACTTCTATGTATTAGAACATCAATGCTTATCGTCAATTGCTCTACTCAGATTTTAATCAATTGTTTAAAAGTAGTCCCCTTTATACCTAAAACACAAGAAGACAAAAAGTATTATTATATGGTTATACCTAAAACACAAGAAGACAAAAAGTATTATTATATGGTTATCATGCACGTCAATCATCCTTAACAAGGCGTATGACTGTTCAGGTAAGGAAATATGGCAATCAGCAATCTCCCATAAGAGGCCCTACTCTAATGTCCATTTCTGCCTTATGAATACTCTATACCTGACATAAGATTTCCTTTTGGTTCCTCACACTGCACCATAATTCCATGGGCACGTGATGAATATCTATAGTGCCTTGAATCTCCCTTAATTGTAATAAAGTATTGCAGGATCCATGGGAAGAAGCACCGACTCTTCCCTCAAATTAGAGGGTTTCGTCCTTATGCTTCACTACAACTTATAGAATCCATGTTTTAACTACACATACACCCATCCAATATTCACATTCACACGTCTACATGAATATCACCCATGTCATGTCTATATGGGTAGTGCAGCTTATATTTTAGTGGAATCAACCACACAACATTCAAAACAATAACCATAACACATATATACAAAACACAACATTTACCAATTACCACAGTAGAAACACAAGATAGAATCATAGGATAGAAAAACCTAGAAACATCTGATAGAAGCATGGCATTATTCCTCATTATGCTTAGTTGTAATATACAATTCCCTAGAATATATGGGAAAATATGCCATGAGGAGAATTATGAGAGAGCTCCCTCCATGAATTTCAAAAGATGATCATATAAGCAATGGCAACGCCAGTTATGTTGATTGACGACCACCATCCAAACATCCCGTATGCAACAGCGCATTTTATCCAAAAAATAAAAGTGGTCATACGTGCATTACATAATATTTATTCTATGTCTAACACAATTCCACATGTTTTATCCATAATAATTTATTAATGTCTACTTTGTTCGAAAACAGAAACAAAAAGGTTTCAAAAACACGAAAACATGGATTTTCCAAAACCATTGATTTGGAAACATACGTACAGTTATATATATAAACAATGCATAATACTTATTTTTAGTCTATAAAAGATAAAATACTTAAAAATATATTGCACTCAATCATTCATTACTTCAAAGACAAAATGTACATTCAAATCTAGAATAAATCGTCGAGATTGTCCTCAAAATCATGAATGCCACTCCCACTATTTTTCAACTATTATAAATTTATAGTGTTCACATTATTAATGTGTGTTTAATATTCATGGTTGTAATAACAACTTATATTTTGAGTTGTTTAGTACATTATTGTTTGAGTGAGTTTTAGTTGTTAAACCAAACTCACGTAAATAGCTTGTAGAGAATTTTAGGGGTGACTATGATTAGGCTTGACTCCACCTTAATAGGAGATCTCATAGCCTATATATATGTATTGTATCAAATGTAATAAATATGGTGTGATTATTATTATTGTCCTTGTGCTCTGTAAGTTGGTTTCTATCATGAACTAAATTCGTTGAAGTTCTGATTTTCCTGTGTACTCTTTCATCATTCGGCTCTTCAATTTTATATCAGTGATAGCAAAGCAGGTTTGCCATTTGCTATGAGAGTCTATGAGGAGTGCTCTGTAGTATTTAGGTTTTATTAGCATTAGTGAAAAGGTACTTTTCACTCTGATAATCCATTGCTCTGGAATATATAGTCATGCAGCCCATATCAAAAGCAATATTACCATACTCATTGAAGATATCTTTGGCCGTGGCATAGTTGGTAGTGATCGGCTTGCGCCTTTTTGCAGTCCCAGAGATATAAACTTCCAATGCCGTGTGAGATCTAATTTGTTCTATTTTATGCATGTGGTAGATGCAAATGGCGTAGCTGACTTGCATCAACACAGCATCCTTAGGTTTTCTTCTTCATCCATATGTCTATTATATGCACAAACCTAACATGTTCATGCTATTGGAAAAGAAATATAAAAATTTTGTTTACAATGAGTAGACAGAGTCTTCCAAATCCTCTTTAGACGGCATCATCGTCCATGCAATCCTGGAGTCCATTCACTTTTCCATGTGTAGCTTCCAAATCATTTGATTTCGGTTATATGTTATACATCTTTGGTATAAACAATAGATTAGTTCCATATTTGTTTTATTTAGTTTTGTTAAAGTTTTCGTGGTCATATTTTTTAATTAAAAAAAAAATAGGTTCGATAGTTTTACATGTATTACGTTTTAAGTTTTAATGATTAAAGTTTGTCTTTTAGGTTTATGTCATAAGTTTATTTTATTATTAAGTATTATTCAAACTTATTCATAGCAAAGTCCTTTTTTTTTTTAAGGTCTATTATCAAGTTTTTTAATTTTGGCGGGGGGCGAGGGGGGGTTTAAGAAGATTTTTTTTTTGTCTAAAGTCTAGTATGTCAATGAAAGTCAAAAATAGAAATTTTAGTATCTTTTGTCTATTAGGAGTCATTGTGTCATTTTGTGTTCAAAAATATAAAATAAAGTCTTACGGAAGCATTATCGAGGTAACTGACATCCGTTTTGTAAAAGTTATGTCAAGAGTGTGGGGGGGAGAAATTCTTTTCACTGATCTAGCTATTTGAGCTATATGGAGGATGGAGGCAACGGAGGAAGAAGGATTCCAGAGCCTCTCGTTAGTCACCAACAACAAGGTCCATATGCTTTGGTGGCACATTTGATTTTTAGTTTTTTATGTGGTGTGTTTTTTGAAATAAGAACATAAGTACATTCCTGTTCATATATGTAATAAAGTGAGAAAAAATCCTATGTAATCTCCTAATGAGAAAATGTTGAAGAGAGTTGATAGTAGAATTGCAAAATCATGATATTTATGGTTGTTGGTTAACCATTTGGAAAACCATCATGTTGTGGTTGTTGGTTAGCCACTTGTAAAACCATCTTGTTGTGGTTATTGGTAATCTACATGAAAAACCATTCCGGAGGTTTTTGGTTTTCCTGAAAAAAAAACATCCAGAGCATGAGCACACAGAGACGAAAATTGTAGTATGGATTTATTTTCTCCCCATGTTCACATTAAGAGGGTGTATACTAGGAATTAATAATGTTCACTCTAAGGGGGTGAATGTTAGAAATTTATAGTGTTCACATTATTAATGTGTGTATAATAATCGTGGTTGTAATAACAACTCATATTTTGAGTTGTTTAGTATATTATTGTTTGAGTTTTGGTTGTTAAACCAAACTCATGTAAATAGGTTGTAGAGAATTTTAGGGGTGATTATGATTAGGCTTGACTCCACCTTAATAGGAGCTCTCATAGCCTATATATGTATTGTATCAAGTGTAATAAATAGCATGATTATTATTATTGTCACTATGCTCTGTAAGTTGGTTTTTGTAATGTCCCCAAGTTGGGACAAATCTGGAAATAAGAGTTTGCCAACAAAACCCTATCAAATAAAAAACCCCTTCCTATGACGAATCTGTAAAATTCTAAAAATGAAAGTAATATTCAGAAATTCTTCTACCAAACCCTAAGTGACTAGGGCAAAAATCAGATTTGATACGTCTAACCCTCCAAAAATTATGAAATGAGTTCTATATTGCAGCTACTAATTTTAGAAGTCAAAATAGTCACATAAAAAACTGAAACTCAAAATTTTGGAATTTATTATTGCAAAATACAATTGAAACTTCATAAATCCATATCTCCCGAAATATTGGGAGTTACAATGCCCATGATAGCTCAAAATGACCATAAAAATGGCAGCTATCAAACAAAACAAGAAACAAAATTTTCCCACCACAAGAAGTCCACCAAAAGCTGTCCCGAAATTCTCAAAACCCTAGTTCACTACAATTTCTCCTCCAAAATCCTAAGCGTTGCCCTAGGAATAATTATTACCTTGCAGATGATGCTCAATTACTCCACAAACCAATGAAGAACAATGCAAACCACTGAATGGAGGATGCCCTAGTTAGTCTCAGGGTTTTCGTCCTTGTTCCAACATCTATTGAAGGGTTTTCGTCCTTACAATAGATCAGCCAAGTGTTACATGCTCAAGCTCCAAATCAATTATCCAAATATGACATGCCCTCAAATGAATCCTTTTCCCCTTAAATACGCACTCCCCAAGTGGAGCACCCAAATTGAAGGGAAAGGACCAAGAAATATAAGGTCAATTTGCTTTTAAAATCACTTGAGGGCTGAATAAGCCCATGACCGTTAAAAAGGCCCCAGCTTAAGTGAAAATCAAATTAGACTATATTACTTTATTTAAGTATTTAAAAGTACTTTTTATTTTAGTAATAATATTATTCTCATTTCGAAAAATGGGAAATTACAATTTCTATCATGAACTAAATTCATTGAAGTTTTGATTTTCCTGTGTACTCTTTCATCATTCAGCTCTTCAATTTTATATCAACTTTATCATTTACAGACCATAAATCATCTAGTTTGCAAGGGCTCACTAATGCATCGAATCTTCTTGAGTGCACGCCTTAAAGGATGCACCGAGAATGGGGTGGGATCGACTAGTGGCACTTTGAAAGAGATGTTCTCATACTATTCTATCATACCTACATCCCTTCATGCAGCCTTCATACCTCTTATGATATCTCCTTGAAATCTTGAAACCCTGAAACATGGCTCTAAGTCTGAAATCTTGAAACCCTGAAATTTGACTAAATCTGAAATATGATAAGATCCTCCAAAACCTAGAATTTGCATTATAGCTCCTGGAGGTCCAAAACCACTCTCAAACACCCTAAAAGTGAGTGTGTGTGTGTGTGTGTGTGTGTGTGTGTATAACACTTAAAGTATAAGTTTACATTTAGATAGTTAAGTATAAGTTTACATTTAGACAATAAAAAACTAGATGGCAATCATGTTCATAATAAGGAGCGTTTGTACCAAAGATAGGCATGGTCATATACACACCAACTAGGGGGAAAACACACAATACCAGAATAAGCTTCTTACCCACTACACATCTAATTCCACCATTTCATGATTTCTTTTCCACAATGCAACAACTAAATGTCAACCTAGATCACACACAACTACAGCTCTATGGCATGCATGGCATCTAGTAACCATTAATCCATGCACTCAAGAATAATCATGGTATTGAATTTGAATACTAACACAAGCAATCAAAACCAAAGTTATTATGTATCAGCACTTTAAGTATAGCGAAGAGTTCTCAAGATAAGGAGGACAAAACATCATTGCTTACTAGAGACATTCATCATAAGAATATTTCTTCTCTCTCCTGAGTTCAAATATCTGGATAAGAATATAACACAGGTAGCAATCACAATGTACTTTCAAGAAAAGTAATCATTGAAGTCTATCAAATCCATAAAATCAACTACTTGTGTAATTCCAAACAGAATATCCCATTCACATCCTTTTGTCATAACATCTCAACTCAAACAACATTCATGTCATTGTTTAAATACAGGTTGAAATGCTCACAAGAGTTAAAACACGAAATTCAACAATTGAAGGATGACCCAATTGCATCCTTTGATACATGATTCAGCCATCTTTCAATATTTTGCCTTGGATAGCCTCATTCTGAAATACATAACACCAGTAGAGTTTCCTAAAGGAATTAGAATATTAATTCAGTTATAGGGACTACTTCAAAGGTATACGGTTGAAAGCATATTTTAGGCACATCACATAAAACTGTCAAAGTACCACTTACAAAATTGTGGTGGATTGAAAGATAATTTGAGATAGATAGATCCTTCGACTTTATCCATCTCGAATGGCCTTTCAATCCACCACAAAGGTCTCATTAATTCTTCTTAGGGGGTGGGCATGTAACATCATGAAACAAATATTAGTATTTCGTTAGCATAAATCAAAACAGGATTGAAATATCTAACTAATCTAAGCACGTGTCCTCAAATTGAGCTAGACAAAAGGAATGCAATTATAATTGAAGAACAACACTTGTTATACCTTTACTATCCTCTTGGCGAATTTGGATGAGCTCAGATGTGATATAGTTGCAAAGGTGGGTCGAAGCGTGTAGACAATTCAACAACACCTCCTCTTGCATAAGGATGATTTGGTTGAATGCTTGATGACGTGGGTTGAAGCTTTGATTCACAAATTAACAGCACTTCATTGCACAAAAAAGTTTGTTGA
Organism: Torreya grandis; assembly: GCA_037957365.1. Lineage (NCBI taxonomy): Eukaryota > Viridiplantae > Streptophyta > Pinopsida > Cupressales > Taxaceae > Torreya > Torreya grandis. Next base: position 2,532,761 of record JARHVA010000499.1, on the reverse strand, counting down.
GGATGGAGAGGAAGCCCTCAATTTATAGATTTCCTGAATGATTGTGGACTGTTGGATGAAGATCAAAATCAATGGATGAGAAGAGGTCCTACATCTAATTTAATGCCATGTGTGGAGTGTGTAAAAGCATGTAAGCAAATCTACTCATAAAAGTTTGGAGTGTGTATGAGCATATCATAGACCTTGCTTGCACACTTTTCTCCTTGCATTGAATTTACCTTGAGAATGACAATTTAACTTTGAAATATGGTTTTTAAATTGTCAAGTGGATCCTTTAATGACAACATAGGTTTGAGATGGAAAATGAGATTATTTGATTTGTGAAAATATGAAAATGTGTGTGGATTATCTTACCAATAAATTAAGATGATTATTTAGTTAGATTAATACATACTTCATATTGGTGGGGTGGGGTAAAGTCAACTACATATTTGATTCAATGGATTAATTGACTAGGGGCAATGTTGTAAAGTGATAACCTAATTCAAGATGCGTTTGACGAATTTGCTGACGTGATATGGTGTAACACTATGATTAAGAATATGTCGTTTGTGATTCAAGATAAAAACGATGATCAGATTGACCATTTCAGGTGTTTGAAAAAAATTGGAACGAATCTGCACAATAATGCAGGAAAGTGATTCGGTGAACAGTGATGACACCAGAATGGAAGAAATGAGATGTCTACATTTTGTACCTATTTGAAAGGGTGTTGCGAGACATTGGTGGAGTAATAGACTTTCATGAGAAGACTAAAAAAATGGACATAACAGGATGCCCCAAGTGATAAGAAGATGGAATTGATTAGAAGTGGCAGTTTTAAGAAAAAACATTGCAAATACGCTCATAAGGATGCCCCAAATGAAAATGATACAGATGGGATGCCCCTTCGAGGAACTGAACAAAAAAGAAGTTGAATGGACAGGACCTTCAAAACGAAGAAAACGACACGAAGCAAGATAGAAAAGGTCAAGAAATGAAGGGCATTGGCAAAAACAGGAAGAAAATTGATTAAAGGAGGTCAAAAATCATTAGTCATAATGGAAAATGGATGCACATGGTGGGATGAGGGGGGAGTGAAATTCAAATTGGGGCTATAAATTGACCCTGGAGAGGTGAAAACAATTTATTTTCACACTTCAACCTTAGAAAATCTTAGCTCCGGTTTTGTGCTTGAGACCCTTGGAGAAAATGGCGAACATTCCAATCCACATGCAGCTTGGAGAGCGGGTTTTAGAGTACCAAAGACCAAGAGGGAGCAGCCTAGCGGTAAGTAGGCTTAAATTTGAAAATTTTGCTTTTTAGATGCATTTATTAGCTTAGGAAACTGCAAGTGTGGTGATTTTGCCACAAGGAAAATTTTCTTTCATGTCAAAATTGTCCGCAAAGACAACGAAAACATCCACAAATTAGCAAAATTGCACAAAAAATGGTGAAAACATGTAAACATGTCAACATCATCAAAAGTGCAGAAACGTCTAAAATTGCTCCGACATATTTCGCTATTATGATGTACGGACCTAGCCAATTGGGCTCAAACTTGCTTTTCTTTTCTCAATCTACGTTGGTGTTTTTTCTGATTTTATTTTAAGACAAGATCGCCAACTTCAAATTCATAGGATCTGATGCATTTATCATAGCTACGACGTAGCCGATTCTTATATGCTATGAGGTGATTGAGGGCAGCTATCCGTTTTTCATCCAAAAGTTCCAACTCTTATAGCTGAGCTACTCGATACTCATCATCAATAAGATACTACAGTGAAATATGCAGGGAAGGCAACTCAATCTCGATAGGGAGGATGGCTTCTGCTCCAAAGACAAAGGAATATGGTGTTGCCCCTGTGGGGGTATGAATGTTGGTACAATAAGCCCATAAGGCAGGAAAAATATACAAGTGTCAATCACGGCCAAAGACATTGACAATCTTTTTGAGGATTTTAACCATAGTTATATTGCATGCCTCGGCTTGACCATTGCCTTGGGAATAATAAAGAATAGACCATTTGTGCTTGATATGGAATTGGGAACAAAGGGCATTTGCATCCTTATTATCGGAAATAATAGCGGAGGGAATGCCATAACAGCAAATGATGTGATTAAAGATAAATTTGGAAATTGGCTTCCTGGTTACACAAATGAGGGGAATGGCCTCAACCCTCTTTATAAAATACTCGGTAGCAATTAGGATGTGTTTATGGCTATCAGATGAGGTGGGGTTTATCTTCCCTATGAGATCAAGTCCCCACGTTGAAAAGGGCCAAAGTGTTGTGATTCGCTGCAATGTCTATGATAGAGCATGAATCAAATCACCATGCTTCTAGCAAGCAATACATTTCTTGAGATAGGTGCATGCATCGGTTTCCATGGTTGCCCAGTAATACCCCATGCGAAGGAGTTTCTTAGCAAGGACCATTCCACTAGTATGGGCCTCACAAATACCGTCGTGAATGTTTTTGATAACAAAATCAGCTTCTCCCAAATTTAGACAACGAAGCAGCATCCCATCATAGCCCCCACAATAAAACGTGCCAACAAGTAAGGTATATCATGAAATGTTATGGATGCAGGATTTTTGTTGGACTCGAGAGAAGTCATTTGGAAGGGTATGATCGTGAAGGTGGGTGTAAATGTCGTGGTACTAGGTGGTATTAAGACCAACAATTTCACATACCATTTCTGACTCTAGATGATCATATGCTAGTACAATGAGCTACTCAAATAAAAATTGATATTCTTGGACATTGGAAGACATTTCCTAAAGTGACCCAATAGTGGTCATGGCATCTCCTGATTTATTGTTAGTCTGTGGTACTTGCTCAAATTGGATATTTTTCAATGTACTGTTTGAGACTATCCACCATCACTTTTTAGGGTACGAGCTTATCATCCTTCATTTGATATTGATTGTTAACCTAATTAATGATGAACTGTGAATTGCCAAATACAATCGTAGGATATTCTATTGAATGATGAGGAGAAGCCTTGCGATGAGAACCTCGTATTCTGAAATGTTGTTAGTGCGTGAAAAACCAATATGAAATGCCTTAGGGATAAGATCACCCTATGGTGTTACAAACAAAATGCCCACCCCTGATCCTCGAGATGTGAAGGAACCATCAAAATAGAGCTTCCATTGTTGTGACTCATCAAGGGCCAAGATGGACTCATTGGGAAATCCCATGATAAGTGGTTGTGTGTCGGACAATGGGGCTTCTGCAAGTTAATTGGCAAGGACCTACCCCTTAATAGCCTTCTGATTTGTATATTCGGTGTCAAATTTACTTAATAACATAACCCACTTTGCCATGCGGCCTGTTAGGGCTGTTTTTCATAGAAGATATTTTAATGGATCGACTTTGGTGATGAGGATAGTCTTATTGTTCAACATGTAATGCCATAATGTCTAAAACGCAAACACTTTCGCTAATCAAGTTTTTTCGATGGAGGAATAAGTATACTCGTATGCCACCAAAAGTTCAACGCAAATAATAAACTGTTTGTTCCTTTCCATTTGCATCGTGCTAAGCCAAAAGTGCCCCCAAGGCATGTTGAGTAGCCGAAATGTAAATCAACAACGGTTGTCCTAGTGTTGAAGGGGCTAGCACAAGCAGATTTGCCAAATACTGTTTTAGTTGCTCAAAAGCTTCCTGACAATCACTGTTCCAATGAAATGTTGTACCCTTTTTGAGGGGATGAGTAAACGGATGATAGCGATCAGCCAACTATGAAATAAACATGTGAATAGCCTAGATCTTTCCTTGTAAACTACGTAGTTGTTTGAGATTTGATGGGGGAGTCATGTTAGTTATGGCCTTGACCTTGGTCGGATCAACTTCAATGCCTCTACAAGATACTGTGAAGCCCGGGAGTTTCCCTGATGTAACCACAAAGACACATTTCTTAGGGTTAAGGTGAACCTTGTACTCCCGAAGCCGTTCAAATATTTTGCGCAAAATTATTGGATGTTTGGCTCTTGTTTTGGATTTGCCCAGGATGTCATCTACATAATCTTCCACAATATCATGCATCATATCGTGAAAGATGACTATCATGGCTCTTTGGTAAGTAACACCTACATTTTTAAGACGAAAAGACATGACATGGTACCAAAATGTTCCCCATGGAGTGGTGAACGTTGTCTTATGTTGATCTTCGGGTGTTATTCTACTTTGATTGTAACCAGAAAGCCATCCATGAGTGATAGCATTTCATAACATGTTGTAGAATAAACAATCATGTCAATGTTTGGCAAGAGAAAATCGTCTTTAGGATAAGTTTTCTTAATATCACGAAAGTCTATGTAAAGGCGAATGCATGTGGGCTTTTTGCTAATAGGGACGATGTTTTAAATCCATATGGAATAGTCAATTGGTCTAATGAATCCTGCTTCTAAGAGTTTTTAAAACTCTTTCTTGACCAAGATTGCTATGCGCGTATGCATTTTTTGTAGCTTCTACTTGATTGGTTTGGCATTGGGATGCACCACAAGGTGATGGACCACTAAAGACAGGTCTAGGACAAGCATGTCAGCATATGACCATGCAAATATGTCGATGAATTCCTTGATTAGGGAAATGTTGAGCTCGCATTCTTCCTTTGTGAGAGAAGCACCGAGATTTATGATATGAAGAGTGTCTTCAATACTGATGTTAAGCGTCAATGGTGTCTTCCACAAGCAACGTGGAACCATCTTCCAATATTGTTGGCACTAAAGGACGTTGATATTCTTTGTCTAGTTACTGCTCAATTGGCTTGTCAAGCTCACCCATAAAATAAGAATTTAAATCGTTCGTCTCAGGCAAAGACCAGTTTTGAAATATATCTAGAAATTCTTGTACTTATTCTTCAAATGTTTTCTCCTTAATAGAACTAAGGCCTACTCCAATGTTGATTGTTGGACTATGGAAACTTTTTGCTTCCTCATGAAGAGAGTGGACTTCCCCGTCTGTTGGTGCCTCAAAGTGGTTTTCACTAGAGGTCATAAATTCTTGATTTTTATGACTGAGGAAGGCCACCTGCTTTCCAAAGTAGGCAGCATAGTCCAAATTGATTTCAAAGCCCTTCTTATGGTCCCCAAGTGAGAGACTGTCGCGAAGTCCCAAGAATTTTGTAATGACCTCATCGTTCTGGAATACATCCAATGGTATGCAATCTTGTTGGTCCCAATTGATGAGTTCAAGATAGTGGAGGTCTAGGTGGATGGCATGGACAACATTATTATTAAAAAGGTTAGTGTCAACAAGCTCATCGTAAATATATAAACGGACTTTGTATCGTTATCGGGAAATTCCTCATTAGATATCGTAGTGCTGTCACTTTCGAGATCGTAAAGGTCACCTCCAGTCGGTTTGAATCCAATGCCTTGATCCATTTTGTTTAGCAGGGGGAACTGGCTCATGAATTCCTTGTTCATTTTCCCCCCAAGCCTTTTCCTTTGTAAGCTAGATGCTCCAATATTTTGTTGGGAATGAGGTAATTATTGCTTTGATAATACAATGCAAAACCATCATTGTATAACCATGATTCTCCAAGACTATTGATCTGATCTTGGTCTAAGAGACCATTTCTGTTGAAGGAGAGTGCTCTCGCTTTATAAGAATCAACCTTTTTGCACCAAAACATTTTGGGCCTGCCACGGGTTTTAGGGGATGTGGGAAGTTTGGCGATGTGAAAAGCATCTTTAACTTCATATTCTCCACAACCTTTTTCTTTAATTATTAACTGGGATGATGCCTTTGGAGACAGATTATTGGATGTGGAGGCAAGGTTGTCCGGATGGATGTAAGATGATTTAGGACTTTCAAGAAACACATTTTTATCCTTTTTAGGGGCATACTCGATAATAGGACAATGATGGGCATTGTGATATTCAACTTCTAGCATCTTGCAATATTGTACAGTTGTGTATCACTAGGGATTGTGACTTCCATACAGGAATGTGAGAATTTAAGCCATTGATGCAAAGCAGATGGTACAATGCACATATCATGAATCCATGGACGTCCAAGATGGAGGTTATATGGTAGTTCTATGTCAATAACATGGAAAAGAGTTTGATGGGTGACAAGCCCAACAATGACTGGCAAATAAATGGTGCCAGATGATTCTCTCTTTGTGTTATCATAAGTCTTGATTATAATGATGTTTGACTGCAAATTTGCATATGAATACCCTAGATGTCTGACCAGCTTGAGTGTACAAATGTTCAGCCCGGAGCCATTGTCTATGAGTACCCTTTTAATTTTATGCCTTGCAATAATTGTCTCAATATAGAGGGGGTCATTGTGGGATGGGCCTGCAGGTGAAATGTCACTTGGGTCAAAAGTGATTTTTTGCCCCGAGGACAAATGTCCTGCAAGTCCCTGAAACTACAAGGGGTCAATATATGTAAGGACCTTTGACTGCTAGAGAAGCTTATATAAAATATTTTTATGGACAATGGACATTCACAGAAGATCCAAGATGGATATCTAAGTTGTGGTTTTTTCCAACTATTCGATAAAGTCATACGGCTTTTTAGCTGGGGATGTGGACGGTTTTGATTTGGAAGGAGGACCTTGGACTTGATTATTGGATTTTGATGGGGAAGGACCTTGGATGACAACCTTTGAGCACCAAGTAGTAACAACACATTCTCGAGCTTGGTTAGGATTAACAAAAGTGATGGAGCTCCCGGGATAAGTGGTTATAGCATGCTGATTGGTGTTAGGAGTATGATGGGAGTTGATTTTGATAGTGGCAACATGATTATCTATGATCCTTCCCACAATGTTATCATAGTTGTGTTCGACATTGCGATAATCAATGCGGTTGGTTCAGGAGTTTTGACCTTGATTTTGATCGTGATGTTGTTGATTATCTTGATTGTTTTGATTGTTCTAGTTATTATGATTGTGCTTGGGGAATGGGTCTTTAAATCTCCCCATATTCTGATTGGATGATGAAGCATTGCTATGAAGCTCAATTTCTCCACGGTCAAGCCAATATTGAATATAATACTTGGGTTGTCTACATCTGTGTTGCATGGCCTTTGACTCTGTGATAATCATAGTATTCATTATCTTTATACATGTTGGTTTGGGTTGACCTTCTTCAAAAGGTTTGGTGATAGGCCATACAACCATGTTTGCAGCAACCAACTTTTGGAAGACAACTTCTAATGGTTCCCCAAGGGGGAAGAATGTCCTTCACTAGTATTGTGTCTTAGGTGGCACTCTTTGAAGAGTGATTGTTGGTGTGGGTTGGACGTTTTGGACATGTTTTGGTTGAACAGTTTGCACATACTTGGGCTGTTACACCCTTAACCTATAGTACGTCTAAGGATATGTGTGGCCGACTTGTGGCTTACACACCTTCATATTATCTTGTTGCATTTCTCTATGTTCTTAGTATGGTCGGTCTATTGAATAACCTTGGCTAAATAGAATATTTATAGGAGGTAGTGGTTAGTCTTTTATCATCATATTGCGAATTTTGTTCTTATTGCATTGTTGTGGAGGTTGCCCCCTCGAAATGGCTCAGTCATAATATTCAAGTATTATGTTTTTTCGTCAATTGTTGTAGATCTGTTTATTCTGCTTTTAATTGTGCGATATATAATTCTATTGTTGCAAATCATCTAAGTAATTTCATTACATGGGTTCTATAACTCCATCGCCCACAACATTTTTGTTCTTATTGAAAACTTTGGGTTTCTACATTTGTGATTGGAAATTAGCTTGGGGTGGATATGGAGAATCCCTAGAGTATATTTTGATGAACCCTTTCTCAAGAAGGGCTTGTTCAATCTGCATACCGTTTTCGATGATTTCATCGAATGTATTTGCACAATGGAGTCGCAAATGAAAGGCCATTTCCAGATTTAGATTTAAAGCGAAGGTGGTTGCTATTTGTTTTTCTGGGAGCGAATGAGGAACCTTGTTGGCCAAGCTTCTCCACCGTTGTAAAAATACTGAAAAACTCTCACCACTTTGTTGTTTTGAGTTGCAAAGGTCCTGTTGACAATTCTTCCACAGGCCAAAAGTTGTCAACCTTACTATTTGGAAGATGGTCTTATGCTACCAGTTTGTCTTGTCAACCTTACTGAATAATGAAAACGAAAAGGTTTTTCAAAGTTCAATCAAGCCTAAATTCATACCTACAGCGACCCAAGGAGCCATCTACAGCCAGGCAAAGTTTTGATCATTCAAAGGATTAGAAGGGGCGTCCTTGTTTTCAGATTTGGCAATGTCCACCTACAGCGATCCTTAAGGTTAACCTACAACCCTGTAGGTTCACTTATGAATGAAGGCGAGTGTTTTCTTTCGGACACCTACGAAATACAGGTTTGTTTTTCAGACTTACAACGACTATTCTCTTTCCCAAGTGTTTTCTTTCCAAAGTGTTGTCTTCTCAAAATTTTGTCGGGCTAAGAGATGGACAATTTCCTCGGACTTTTTGTCCGAGGGAAAAGATTGTTCAAAGGACTTGGGAGAAGTCCGAGAGAATTTCAAAGGGTCAATTTACAAAGTATTAAATTCCTTCGGACTTTTTGTCCGAAGGAATTAAGGAGACAGAAAATCCAAAAAAATTAAGGAGACAGAAAGTCTGAAGGAATAAGGAACTACAAAAAGCCCGGGTGCCCTACAAAAACCCTGGGTGCCCTTCAATTTTTTCAAAAAGCCAGTTCCAAAGGACACCTGCCCTTGCGAAGGGCACTTGATTGGTGGCAGGACCTTTCTAATTTTTTTGAAGGGCATTTGGCCAGTGGTAGAATAAAGACAAAGGAGACTAATTCCTTCGGACAAGGAATTCCTTCGGACAAAAAGTCCGAAGGAATTCAAGGATATCCTTTCTCCATTTTTTTTTTCTTTCCCTGTGTATTTTCCATTGGGTTTTTCTTTGTCCCGAATTTCTTAGAACTTTTTGTCTGAAGGTCGGACTTTTTGTCCGAAGGATTAATTCGAGAAAATTGCATAACAAGAAGTCCGAGAGAATATAGCCCGAGGAAATACAACCAAGGTAAGGCTAGGGAGATAAACAGAAAAGTCCACGGGAAAAATTTGTCAAACGAAAATTTTGAAGAAATCAAAGGGAATAAGCCAAGTAGGAAATCCAAAATGTCCGTAGAAAAACAAATGTCCGCAAAAAATAAAAATCCAAGACCAAGGTGAAGTCAACGAAAACCCAGGAAATAAAATCCGCAAACAACAAAGGCAAGATAAAATTCTAAAGGAATAATTGGACTTGGACAGAAAATAGAAGTCCGCAGAAAATGAACATGAACAGGCAGACCAAAATAAAAGAAAAATCCATGCAAGCAAAGGCTATTTTGGGTTGACTGGTCAAAGCTTTAGTTGACTGGTTGTTGAAGTCAAATCTCTGATCAACTCGTGCTTTCAAATGTTCCAACTCAGCTTCCAACATTTCAATTCGAGTTCTAATTTTAGCATGGCGTGCATTTCATACATGCTCTCGTTATCTAGTGCTTTCAAATAATCAAAAGGCTCAAGAGGAAGTCCATATTTGGAGGTGGGCGTAGCATTTTTGCATGATAAGAGTTTGACTTTCAACAAACTCACCATCCATTTCCTCTAACGCCAAGGAGCTTCATGCAAGGCAAATAGACTTTTTGTAAAGGCTGAGTTGGACGGATTTAGCCTCTCTCCTATTTTTTCAAACGCCAACGCTTGGCTGTTGTAATTTTCTATATAAGTTGGCTTTTTAGCCTTGAATTGTATCCCTCTCTTGGTAAGACCAGACTCTGCCATTGGTGAGTTGTATAACCTCTTCAATCAATAGAAGGATTGTACTTTCAAATTTCAAGTGTTGGCATAGTGTATATTCATTCAGCAATTTGCATATGTGATAAATTTCTCTCCCTTCCCAAATTTTGATTCGTACCTAGTTGCTAGCTTATCATATTATGCAGGTCATGTTTAGTGTTCTATATGTCTTTTGCTGAAGCTGTAAGTGGATGTTAGGTCGCTGCAAAGTATCTTGTATCAGACCTCTCTCCATCGTTTTCCCTCATGTTTTGGTCATTGGATCGAACCTTCTCATGAAATATTTATGCATAGTGATCAATTGAAATCAAAGGTCTTCTTTTTCCCTTGTTTGATTCAGTGTTCACGGTTCCAAGTAGAGTGGATCAACGTTTTGGTGCATCACCGTCATTAGGTAGGATTTCCCTTTCAAGTTTCCTTCTCCCTTTTTCATGGTAGATTCACAGCACAAAGTAGAGATCCATTGATACATCTTACAAGAACCACCCTTTTCTGGAGGTTCTTCTCACCATTGAGGCACCCACCCTCATGAGAAGATCCCATTGTTTCAACCAGAGAGAGGATTGGCCATTTCAGCACGTCTTCGATTCAGGGTGCAACTCCAGGTTGACAACATGTCCATCATTGTCAACTCGTGTTCCATGTATGAGAAATGCTTCATAAAATGTTCTGATAGGTCAACAAAAGCAATGACCAATCCTTTGGGCAATTGAAAGAACCATTCTAAAGCTTGGCCGCCCAAGCTCCATGGAAACAATCTAAGCAGATAGATGTCATTGTATGCTACTTCTAGGCATGCCATGAAGAATTCTTTGCTTTCTCTTAAAACTTCTCGAATTTTGGTGCCTTAAAATGAGGGAAAGAAACTTGTAGAACGCTCCTATCAAAAGGATAAGGACATAGTTCCTCAAATTTGAACATTTTACATTGATTCCCTATTTGCAATCATAGAAGAGCATCCTTCATTTCCTGCCACTCTTGGGCATTTGGAGTGTTTTGAGATGAATGCGATGCATGTTGATGTGTGGAAAGAGGTTGATTAGAATTAGGATTAATTGGTAGATAAGTGTTGGATTCGTTGGGAATAAACACCTTGTTGGTGGATTTAATGGGAATAATCACCCTGCTGATGGAAATATTTGTTGGTTAGGTGGGATTTACTGGTTGGATAGGAATTACTATTGATTGGTCAGGATTTGCTATTGATTGGTTGGGATTTGCTATTGAGTGGCCGGAATTTATTGTTGATTGGTCGGGATTTGTTGTGGTTGTGTGTTGGATTGAGTGGTATTTACGGTAGAAGCTAAAGTAGCAAGCATTTGGCTCACATTTTGTAATTGCTCAATCATACCCTAATTAGTATCCTGAGGTGGTGGCTCTACATGGATCTCTTTCCCTTTGCTAGAGAACTTGGGATCTGGATGCGGATTTTGAACAGTGTTGTGATCTTGATTTTGGTCGTGACTAGAAGAAGCTTCGTCTCGTTGTTGTGTTAGCACAGCCTCTTCCAGTGCACAGATAAAGTATTGCAAATTTTTTGGGGTGTACCTTGCAGGAAATTTAGCACCTAGCTCTAATAACTGCAAGAGCTCATCTTTTTGTTCAAAAATTAGTTGTTTGAATTGGGCCCTGCTCAGGTCCAATTGGAGTGGGTCAATATTGGTTTCAATTTCATGAACGCTTGCATCCCCCCTCAGAGTGTAGCTGATTATGTACTCCTTGGTTTTGGTCAAAATGAAGCAGGTTTCTACCAAAATCATCATCAAAGTTAGGATTATAGCTACTTCCACTTTCCGTGTAACCAGACATGATGCTAAAAGTTTGCTTTGCTTTGCTTAAAAGTCGGCTTTAAAATTTGAATTGACTTCAACTTGATATTTGATTTGAAACAAAGTCGGATGTTAAATTTTTGTTCGATGTTAGATGATCTCAACCTTTGAATTAAGTTTAAGTTAACTCTTTTGGATTAGAATCAAATTTTGATTAACTTGATTCATTGATTCTTGACTTGTATGCTTCTTTCGAAGTGGTTTGCTTTGATGTTTTGATTTTGATTTAATTTTTGACTTTGGATGTTTGACTTAGTTTTGGTGTGATCTTGAGTTAAGATGTTGAGAATGTTTTAACTTTGCTTTTAAAAACATTTGACTCAAGGTATACTCGAATGTTTAAATTGTTTGTAAAAGTTTGACTTTAATTGACCTTTGACTTTGAAGTAACGTTGATGTTTGACTTTGACTTGACATTTGAAGTTGACTCTGTCTGATTTGGGAGAATTGACTTGATTTGACATCAAGTTTGGCTTTGACTTTTGATTAAATTTTCAATGTTTGACTTGATTTGACTTGAATAGTTGACTTGATTTAATGTTTGACTTTTGAAGGTTGACTTTTGACTTTGGATTCGACTTGATGTAACTTAGAAAAGTTGACTTTTGAAGGTTGACTTGATTTGACTTGAACAGTTGACTTTGAAATGTTAACTTGGTTTGACTTTTGATGAACTTTGACTTTTAAAGCTGACTTGATTTGGATGTGGAATAACCTTTTAATTTAACCTGACTTTCAAAGTTTGACTTGATTGACTTGAATAGTTGACTTTGAAATATTGACATTTGACTTTTGAAAGTTGACTTTCAACTTTGAATTTGGATTGGACTTGATTTGACTCAATGTTTGACTTTTTAAGTTTGATATTGAAGTTTTGGCAGGTTTGACTTTGTTTGAAATGTTTAAGGTTTACAATCAATATAGGTCTTGACAACAATCAAACAAGTGCACGCAAATGACAAGCCCTATGCTTAGTATAAAAGGTGTGCACCTCAACTAACAACGCACCTATCTACTCACATAAAGTGGTGACTAAGCTGGTCTCACAACCCTCACTCTACCTCTATATGTGGTGAGCAATCTTCAGGGATGTTTCCCCTACACTGATAGTTGTTTGCAGCTGAAGGGTCTTATATTAGGTATAAACAAGGCTTTCTAGGTACGTCCCCTATATACCTTGTGATGCAATGGGGCTCAAGTCCGTGGAAGTGATGGATTAACGGGTTGAGCGAGAGGGTCTAGTCCCTTCGCGCTCACTCCATTCGTGGATTTCAGTAGGGGTTGTTGTCTAGGACCTGTGTATTGGAGCATGAAAGCCCCTCACTTCACGTTGTGTTTAAAACACGCAGCCGCTTGGCTAGTAACAACGCCTCCCTCAATTTCTATACCTCACCAAAACATCGAGTTGGTCATAATGTTGGGGGATGAAATCTCAGTCATCGAACACTAAAGACTTGCGCTTGGGGATCAAAATCCAAATCGCACAGCCAAAAGAAAAGAGACTCACGCTATTTCTGATTCCCAAGATCGCCCAAAGATGAAAAGGAAGAGCATACGTAACAATTGTCTAGATAAAAACAATCAAAGTCATTTCTGATTCCCAAGAATCGCCTCATGATGCAAGGGAAGAGCATAAGAGGTCTTATATTGCAGAAATACACACACAATCAAACGAAAGAAACAAAGCAAACAAGTTTTTTTTTACCCAAATCAAAATATGAGTTCAATTCTTAAGCCCAAAAAGAGGTGAGAGTTGTTTGGTTGATTTAAGACTTTGACGGACGAAAACCTACAAACCATAGATCAATAGTTTGTTTCCTATAACTTTGACAAGTGTAAAATCCTGCACAAACTTGTTAGATCACAAACTATTAATGATTCCTCCAAAATCAAAACAATTTCATTGGAACACAAAACAATCCCGCCACTCTGTAAAAAAAATAGAAAGTGATTTCCTAGAAATCAAAACAATTTCACCGAACTTTAGACAATTTTTCCACCCTGCAAACACATACTATCAAAAAATAGAGATGATTCCACCAAAATCAGAACAATTTCATTGAACTTTAGACAATTTTTCCACCCTGCAAACACATACTGTCTAAAAATAGAGACGATTTTGCCGAAACGTAGGACGATTCTACCACCTTACAAAACACAGAATGTCAAAAAATAGAGACCATTTCACCAAAATTAAAATGATTTCACCAAAGTGAGGACGATTTCGCAAATCTACAAACACAGACTATTAGATAACATAGATGATTTTGCCGAAATCTGCACGATTTTGTCAAGACTCAACGATTTTGCCAATCTGCAAACACAAACTGTCATAAAACATAGACGATTTTGTCAAAATATGGGGATTTCACTGGAACGCAGGACAATTTTACAACTTGCAAACACAAACTGTCAGAAAACAAAGATGATTTCGCCGAAATCCAAACAATTCCATCAATCTACAAAAAACAGACAAACGTTTTCGCTAAAAGATGGTACGTTTCCGCCAAGGTTTCTCCCATTCCGTTAAAGTTTGAAAATAGGGTTTTTGAACAATTACAATTATGCCAATTAACAAGTCTATTCCGCCAATTTTGTTGACGATTCTGCTAATTCACAAGACAATTCCATCAAGAATCTGGGAACCAAAAGTTCGATGATTTTTAAGAATTTTTTGAGAAAATTCAACTAAAATAGTGCAAAATGGTTGGATAATCAGGGTTTGGAGACTTCAAAGGGGAATGTGGGGTGTGAATTGTCCCACTGGACATGCCATATTTAACATCATGAAACAAAGATTAGTATTTCGCTAGCATAAATCAAAACAAGATTGAAATATCTAATTGATATAAGCATGTGTCCTTAGATTGAGCAAGACAAAAGAAATGCAATTACAATTGGAAAACAACAATTGTTATACCTTTGTTATCCTCTTGGCGAATTTGGATGAGCTCGGATGTGATGTAGTTGCAAAGGTGGGTTGAGACACGTAGACAATTCAGCAACACTTCACCTTGCAAATGGATGATTTGGTTGAATACTTGATGACATGGGTTGAAGCTTTGATTCACAAATTAACAACACTATGTTGCACAAAATAAATTTGTTGAGAATGGAGAGGAAGCCCTCAATTTATAGATTTCCTGAATGATTGTGGACCATTGGATGAAAATCAAAATCAATGGATGAGAAGAGGTCCTAAAGCTAATTTAATGCCATGTGTGGAGTGTGTAATAGCATGTAAGGAAATCTACTCATGAAAATTTGAAGTGTGTAACACGATGTCATAGCCCTTGCCTGCACATTTTTCTCCTTGCATTGAATTTGCCTTAAGAATGACACTTTGACTTTGGAATATTATTTTTAAATTGCCAAGTGGATCCTTTGATGGCATCACAGGTTTGAGATGAGAAATGAGATTATTTGATTTGTAAAAATATGAAAATGTGCATAGATTATCTTACCAAATAGTTAAGATGATTAATTAGTTGGATTAATTCATATTTCGTATTGGTGGGGTGGGGTAAAGTCAATTGCATATTTGATTCAATGGATTGATTGACTAGGGGCAATGTTGCAAAGTGATACCCTAATTCAAGATGCATTTGACCAATTTGCAAACGTGATACACTGTAATGTCATGATTAAGGATATGTCCTTTGTGATTCAAGGTAAAAACAATGATCAGATTGACCATTTCAGGGGATTGGAAGAAATTGGGGAAAGTGATTCGTTGAACAGTGATGACACCAGAGTGGAAGAAATGAGGTGTCTACAGGGCCGGCTTCATTTCCTAGAGCTTTCTGTTTTTCCTCAGGCAGCACTCTAATAGAGTTATGTCAAGTGCTTGATTTTGTCTGTGAAAGGCTCTACAAGATTTCAGTTTGAATTGTCCTATATGCCAAATTATGCAATCATGACAAGAAAGTACAAGCAAGCTATGAACTTTAATGAAAAATAGGAATGGCGACTATATTGCCACCTTTCATATGGAAATCAGTGGATGTCCTACACATTTCCCATTGCAGAGGGGGTCCTACAAGCTGCTTTAAATATGGTTGAGTGGGACAGCAATCATGCAGGAGGGTGGGAAAAGTCTCTTCGACCCAAGGAAAGACAACCTGTAATGACTACGAGAGGATCATTGGTATCTCGGCTATTGTAGGGATCCAAAAGAGTCTTGCAGCAGCTAGATGGTACACCTGGACCAATCGTCAAGTGGGCAACAACTGGATAAAAGACAAGTTGGACAGATTTCATGCAAGCTCTCTTGCTACCCCCTTCTCTTAGTGGTAGGAGATCATTGCTTGTGGACTCTGCCACTCTTGATTCTGACCATCATCCCATTTGCACTCATGATAATTGGAGTAGAGATGTTCAAGGAGATAAACTCTCTTCCTACAAGCTAAATGTCTCTCTCCTTGAGTTAGAAGAATGTATGAGAGCTATTGCTAGAATTTGGTCCTTGGTGTCTACCCCGACTGGAGATGAAGGCTTGATTCTTTGGTGGGAGGCTGCCATTCAGCGTACAAGTAAATATCTAATAAGATGGTGTCAAATGGTTGCATGAGCAAGAAAAGGGAAGGACCAACAAGTCCAATGCAGATTCCAACAAGAATAAGACTTAGGAAGTGGGTCCTTTCAGTGCAGAAAATCAAGATACAGCCAACAAGTTAGAGACAAAACTCAGAAAATTTGAGTAGAAGGCCGGAGGAGCTAGAATTAGGAGGCGAGGGCAATGGATTGCTGATGGAAATGTGCCCTTCAAATTCTATTTTCAATTCATAAAGCAAAGGCATAAGTCAGAAAGAAGTCTTGCTATTCAAGACTTCAAAGGAACTCTCTCGGAGGATGAAATTCAAATTCTCAGTATTTTTCAAGGGCACTTCCAAAATATTTTCATGTCATTCGGCATTGATCCCTTGAGAAGTACATCAACAGACCTAGGGAAGAAAGCGGTACACCATAAGGCAGAGAGGCTATGAGAGGGCTAACCTATCGAGGAATTTGGAGGAGATGGACGCAACCATGAAAGGAATGAAAAATGATCCCTAGACTCGGACAGTCTTCTAACGGAATTTTATAAATAAACATGGCCTATTATTGGCCTAGATGTTTTTTAAAGGTATCAATAATCCATCAAGAGAGATTTCATGGGTGACCTTGTCAATTTGAGCATCATTAGTCTCATACCTAAAGAAAACAAAAGAGAAATGGTAGGGGCCTGGCAACCTATCCCTCTTTTGAACATCTCTTATATAATTCTAGTAAAAACCCTTGCTCAAAGGATCAAGTTTCTTGTGCCATGGCTAGTACAAAAAGAGTAAATTGATTTTTTAAAAGGAAGGTTTTCGTTAAGGGAATGTATCCCAACATGGGAAGGTATCAAATTGGTCAATGAATCTAGTCAAAAGGCTTTGTTTCTCAAAGATTGCCTTTGAAAGGCCTCTGATAACATAGAATGAAATTTAATTTAGAATATGCAGGACAGGTTTGTATTTAGATCCTTCTTTCACAAGGCAGTGGCAACACTTTTTTCACAAGCTTTGGCACATGTCAGCGTGAATGACCCTATACATTTACAAAAATCCATCCAATACGACTACCTTCTAGCCCCTTATCTATATAACATTGTAGCAGATGCCCTTGGTTATTTATTAGAGGCAGCCAAATTTCAAGGGAAAATTAGGAATTGCTCTGCCAAGACGTAGCCAACATATAAATGTTCACTTCACGGACGAGTCTACCTTAAGTCCTCGAATTACTCCACAATCAATTGGAGGCACATTGCTTTGCATGGACACTTTGGCCAAGGCTACCGAGACAGTCGTAAGGACAAATCACAAATTTTGCTTATAGATGATCGCCCTGAATGGCTTATTCAAAGATGGAAAATCAGAAAACCGGTAGAGATCATTCAATATTTGAGTATTTTTCTTAGTATTCATCTCTCTGATCAACCAAAAGTTTTGCTTAAACGATGATCCCCTTGAATGGGTTAATCAAAGATGTAAAATCATAAGTTCAAGCGAGATCATTCGATATTTGTGTATACTTTTTGGTATTCATCTCTCTGTTGTTGATCAAAGGAGATGGATAATAGAAAATTTTGAAAATAAGCTACAAAGTCGGAATATTCATGATCTTCGTCTTGTTGGGAAAAGTATAATTGTTGACAATATTCTAATCGTAGCAGGCCATATGTTCTACTCCTCTTGCCTCTTTCCCTCTCAAGCATATAAATCGGCAGAAAAGGTCCTCCAAAACGTTTTGCAATGAAGGCATGTTAGGGTAAAAGAACCAACTTTGGTTGCCTCAAAGGTTTGCACCCTTCCGCATGGTCAAGAAGGATTAGGCTTTCCTCGCATTTGAGCTCAACTAAGTTATCAAGCTCTCCCCCTTGACCCCCCAGGAACCCATATTTTGTTCAAACTGGGTCCAGATCCTATAAGTTGGTTTGCACTTGGAATTGGCCCGAGTTCACTCTGGGCACGGGGCCCTACCCGAGTTAAATTTGGGCCTGTCAAAGATAAACCTAGGGCAAACCTACAGGGTTCAGCGAATTGTCTTTAGAAAGGGTCTTTTTTAGTTGAAAAAAGGGAAATAAAAAGTGAACATTAAAACATAAAGACTTAAACCAATAATCTTATTTTATCGTGTAGAAATGAGGGGGAGAGAGGGAGACAAATGGAGAAGGTACAGTGCAAACTGCAGCCGTAGACAATATTGCAGGTACATTGTTTTTACTATAGAAGAGAATGCAGTTACAAGGTGGTTGTGATCAGTTCCAACCATATAACTACTTAACCACATAACCACTCAACCATACACACACACACACACGCCCTCTTACTGACTAAACCAAAGACAACTCCAAGTTTGTCTCTAAATTTTACAAAGAGAATAGGACCAAGAGGTTTAGTCATTATGTTAGCAGTCTGCTCCTGAGTGGCACAATAATGAAGACAAATTTCTTCATTATCAACCACCTGTTGAATGTAGTGATGATGAACCTCAATGTGTTTGGTTTTGGCATAGTAAATTGAGTTTTTTCACCAACTTTAAGACACCTTGATTTTAACAGAAGAGTGGAGCACGTGCAGTCTGACCTACCTAGCTGTAAATCAACCAATATTCTTCGCAACCACATTGCGCCACAACCCACACTGACAGCTGCCTCATATTCTACTTCAACAGAAGATAAAGACCTAAAATAATAAACTTATTATTATCAAAAATAAATGAGAGGGGGAGAGGGAAAGAAATAGAGGAGGTACAGTGCAAATTGCAGCCGTAAAGAATATTTCAGTTACAATATTTTTATTATAGGAGAGGATGCAGTTACAAGGTGGTTGTGATCAATTCCAGCCATATAACTACTTAACCACATATAACCACTTAACCATTTATATATATTAATAACCCCTCGTAATGACTAAACCAAAGACAACTCCAAGTTTGTCTATAAAATTTACAAAGAGAATAGGACCAAAAGGTTTACTTATTATGTCAGCAGTCTGCTCCTGAGTGGCACAAAAATGAAGACAAATGTCTTCATTATCAACCACTTGTTGAATGATGATGAACCTCAATGTGTTTGATTTTGGCATTGTAAATTGAGTTTTTCACCAACTTTAAGACACCTTGATTTGAACAGAAGCATGGAGTAGGTGCAGTATGAGCTAGCTGTAAATCAACCAGTATTCTTCACAACCACATTGCCCCGCAAGCCACACTGGCAGCTGCCTCGTATTCTGCTTCAACAGAAGATAAATCGATAGTATGTTGCAACATTCTTCACAAAACAACCCCTGAATTCAAGGAAAAAGTGTAACTATTAGTTTATCTCTAAATATCAACTGAACCAGCCCAATCAAAGTTTATGTACCTGAAAACTTGAATTCTTCCAATCTCTGGTACATTATTGCAAAGTCAAGTATTTCTTTAACTTCTAGTAGAGAACGTTTTGTTGCTTGCCAATCAATTGTAATAGAAATGGAGAGAGGTAACTAACAACAAAATAATAAATCTGGTCAAGTGGATGCAAGATGGTTCAAGGCTCCCACCATCTCTCTACAGAATTATTCATTGACTAGTGAGGAATCATCATAGGCTGAACATTTCAGCCCAACCTCCATAGGTGTAGAACATGGATTGCTCTCTATTATCTTGAGTTTCTCCAACGATGTTTTGGCATATTTTAACAGCATCATAAAGATATTATATGATCAAATTGCCAAAACTCTACACCTAAGAAATAATGTAGGAGACCTAAATCAGTCATGTCAAAAGCAAAACATTAATCAGATTTCACTTGCTGAAGTGCACTAGCCCCGCTACCAGTAATGATAAGATCATCAACATAGACAATAGCTATTACTATGTCATCACCAACTCTTTAACTTATAGATTTGGATGGGAAAGACTTCTTCAGAGTCCAGAATCTCGAAGATGTTGATCAATCTTTATTTAACAAGCATGTGGTGCTCGTTTAAATCCATACAAGGACTTAATGATCCTACAAACCTAATGATCTCTGCCTGGTATCTAGAATCCCTCCAGTTGTACCATGTAAACTTCCTCATCCAAATCCCCATTCAAGAAGGCACCCTTCAAATCCATCTGATACAACTTCTAACCAAACTGGGCAGCTATGGAGAGAACCAACCAAAAAGTGGCCATCTTAGTAGTAGGAGCAAAAGTTTCCTCGTAGTTTATCCCTTCCTGTTGCAAGTAGCTTCACAACAAGACGGGCATTGTAATTGTCCGAAGTACCATTAACTTTACATTTCACCTTATGCATCCATGTTCATCCAAAGGGATTTTTATCTGGAGGCTAACTTGCAACTCCCAAGTATGATTCTTCATCAGGGCATCATATTCAACTTGCATGGCAGCTTCCCACTTAGGTTTGCCTTGGGCTTCTACATACGATTGTGGTTATCTCACCTTATATAAGGCAGATGAAAAAAGCAAAATTTCCTCAGAACCAACTATTTGCTTCCCCTATCTTCAAGGCCCGTGCATTTGACTAAGGGAATTCACCCTCCCACACATCCTGCATTGTGGTATAATAACACTTGGGCCTCTACTATTGGGATAATTGTGGTGTCTAAATCACATCTTGAGTTGTTGCCAACTCAAACCTCCTCCGCTGGTATACTTGTGGTGGCCGCACCCCACCTTGAGTGGTCTGCAGAGCTTGATTCCTTCTCCTCCAATGGAATCACCACACTAGTTCCATTCGTATCAATGACTACCTGCAAGTTAGTACTACAAGAAAAGAAAGATTATTTTTATTTTACATCAACATCTCTACTAATGATTACCTTATTAGTAGAAACATCACTAAGTCTATAAGCTTTAGATTGTTCATTACATCTAGTAAAGAAACATTTGTCACTTTCGGAATCTAACTTACTCCTCTTGCCATTACGAAACAAAACATAAGCAACTAAACCACAAAGGTGGATATGGTTTACCTTTGGTGTTTGACCTGACCATGATTCTTCAAGAGTAACAACCTGCAAGGCTTTGTACGGACTTCTGTTCAGGAATATATCATTGTATGAATGGCTTCACCCCAGTATCTATATGAAACACCTATGTTGTGCATCATACACCGGGCCATCTCCACAGTAGTCTTCCTCGCCCTTTCAACAATGCCATTCTGCTGTGGGGTGTACAGAGCTGACAATTGCCTCTAAATCCCTTCCTTCTCGCAGTAATTTTTATGCTTCTTGGAAGTAAACACTACTCCATTATCTAATCTGAGAGTTTTTATACATCTACATGTCTGATTTTCTACTAATGCTTTGTATATGACAAAGGCACCAAAGCATTCAAATTTATTCTTCATAAAGTAGAGCCACATTTTCTGTGAAAAATCATCGACTCAAAGAAGAAAATGCCTTGCTCCTAGAACAGTTGGTGATTTCCAAGATGATTTGCACAGATCTGCATGAATGAGATCAAGAATCCCTTTGGCATGCCACACACCTTCAATGGGAAATGGCTTTCTTTTCTGTTTTTCATCCAAGCATCCTGCGCATATGTCCAGCTTCTCAAGTGTAGAAGGCAGCCCTTGAACCATATCAGTTCGCCTAAGTGTGACTAGATACTGAAAATTAAGATGGCCATACCTATTTTGCCAAAGAACACTACTGCTGTCCTCCATAGCAAGCGCTTGCAAGTTGGTTGTGGAAGGATCAACTAGCTTATACAAACCTCCTTGCCCAATTCACAAGGAAACAACCATGTTCTGCTTAACATCGAAGACTGTACATTTATTGCCACTAAAATTCACATTCATATGGGGTTTCTAGGTAAATTGACTGATGGACAACAATTTTTTTTTAAATTTTAAAACATATATCAATACTAGAGTAGTTTCTAAGTATTCAATACTCGTATCCCCCAATTGCGTTTCTCTCCATTCCTTCTAGAGGAGATATGAACTAACATTTTCAAAAGCGTCTAGGTTTCTGCAAGTAGATTCAAAGACTCTACAAAGTATTCATAGGAATATGGCAGGCTTTTCAACGCAAGTGTTACTGTATACTCTTCATCTACCTACTTAATAATGGCAAATAACTTAAGTCTTTCAATTTAAGCAAGTGCTCTGCCAGTGACTCGCCCTCTTTCAACTTTGTGGAAAAGATGAGACTCTTGAGATACATGGCTCAACCTTTAACGGAAGTCTGATTATTGTTCTTTCGACTTGCCCAAAGATCTCCAGCAGAGATTGCATTTCCAACCTCTGGTATCAAGTCATCAGACACAGAAAGTTTAAGCAGCAAAAGTGCTTCCTTAACGTTTGTCATAGTCTTTTTGTTTCAATGGCAGGTCTTGGTTTGATTTTCAAGATGATTCTGTCACAATTAATATACTCACAAATTGTAAGTAGCTTGTGACTCCAAACATTATAATTTTTTCTCGTCAATTTTTTAGAATCAAATAA
Source organism: Torreya grandis (assembly GCA_037957365.1). Taxonomy (NCBI): domain Eukaryota; kingdom Viridiplantae; phylum Streptophyta; class Pinopsida; order Cupressales; family Taxaceae; genus Torreya; species Torreya grandis. The sequence continues at coordinate 2,510,205 of JARHVA010000499.1, read as the reverse complement.
CACTAGGTTTTGAATATTGGTCATGATTATTACTGGATTTACAGGATATTCGTATTTTTTATTTATTCTGTTGGCAATTTTCTTTGGTTGGCTATGGCAGATATCCTCTACAAACAAAAAGTCGGCTCTGCAAACCATCAATCGGCTCTAGTTTTTCTAAAACCACGTCGGCTGCTATTTCATAACTCTAAAACCCTTGCATGTCTGTCACGAAATAAACTTCACAATTTCGTCTCTATAAATTCTTTCACCTATGCAAACCACAAAATCTTTCTCTACAACAGAACCCTATTTTTTTCCCCATATAGCTATACTACCAAATATTATATCAGAAGGTAAAAAAGCAATGAGAAAGGAATAGAAATAGAGAAGATACAGTGGAAACCGCAGCCATAGAGAATACTGCAGGGAAAATGTTTTTATTATAAGAATACAATTACAAGGTGGTTGTGATCAGTTCCAACCATAGAACTACTAAACCACATACAACCACTTAACAATTTTTATATAAGAATATTTATTATTAATTTATAATTTTATGGTTAATTTTGCATATAAAAACCTAAGCATTAAAATATAATATCATTTTATACATATTAAATTAATTTTGTATATTTGGCTAAAAATATACATATATTTATATTTTCTATACAGCCGTACACAAACCTTACCGAACCTATGTAATGTCCCCAAATTGGGACAATCATGCAACAAAGGGGTTTTCCTACAAACCCTACGAAATCTAAAATATATAATTGAAAATTGCAGCAAACCCTAGCTGTTGTAAATGCACTTCAACATTGAAAATAAAGCTCCAATCCACTTTGAAAAATATCACATCAATACCTTATGAATTTTAGTAACCAATGGCTCTCACAACAAAGAAGGAAATTGGAGATGAGGGTTTCAACCTCCAACCCTAGCGCCTCCCAACCTGAATTTCAATGCCCTTTTCCAAGCACCAAAACCTGCTCAAACCCTTGGAAAGTGTAGGCAAAAAACCATATAAAAAGTGCAACAACATAACAGCATTCAATCATCAATGATTAGGCCTCCCAATAAGCCAAAACCTTAGTCAAACCAAGTCGCCACTTGCAGAAAATTACAGCCATAACTATATGTTATTTTAAAGTCACTAATGCCCTCAAGAGGCTGCCAAATACCGTGTTAAATATCAGAAAATTATGCAAATATTATTTAGAGATATATAAGATTTATTATTGGGCAAAAACAGCTGAAACATCATAAATTCATCTCCCGAAATACTTGGGATTACAATGCCAATGATAGCTCAAAGTGACCATAAAAAATGGCAGCTAACAAACAAAACAAGAATCAAAACTTTCCCACCACAGGAAGTCCACCAAAAATTGTCTCGAACTTCTCAAAGCCCTAGTTCGCTGCAATTTCTCCTCAAAGCCCTAGTTCGCTACATTTTTTCTAAGTATAATTATTGCCTTGAAGAAGACAATCACACCACAAACCAATGAAGAACAATGCAAACCCCTAGATGGAGTATGCCCTAGTTAGACCAAGGGTTTCCGTCCTTGTTCCAATATCTATTGAAGGGTTTCTGTCCTTACAATAGATTAGACAAGTGTTACATGCTTAAGCCCAAATTCATTATCCAAAATCCACCCCCTTCAAGTAATCCCCTCACTTGCTTTTATAATCATTCCCCAAAATGGACGTCCACCTTGGAGGCAAACCTTATTTTCAAATATTAAAAGAGCAAACCTTATAACTCCCACTTAAGTCCTTGGGCGTCCATGACCCTCAAAAGAACACAACTTAAGTGAAAATTAGAACATAAAATATTTTTTTCTTCATTGCCCTTAGAAGACCCCCAATGTCCCATTTTCTTTCTTTTTCCATTAGCCCATGGGAACAACTTAAGGCTAAGGGTCTTCATGCGTTGTTTAGATCAAAAAGGGGGACATGACAGTCCTCCCCGCCCAAAATTGCTTGTCCTCAAATAATTGCAATATTCAAAGGAGTGTCCCAACATACCTTATCGTGCAATGTCGACCTGTAACTGTTTCTCAAGGAAGGAAAACCTCAATCCAAAACCTCCCCCTGCTGTACCTATGCTTCAAAGGCTGCCCACAAGTGTTGAAGGTGTTATGACAGCTACTATCAAACTCCCAAACAACCCCTAGGCTCATTCCTCTCTCAAGCCAATGGCTGCTCCATGCGTATCCCACTGTAGGAAACTCATCACAGCTACTGTTATTTTGCATATCATGTCCCAAACCTCTCAAAACATAACCGCCAAGGGCTGCAAACTCCCAACTTGAAGCCATAAAAATTGACTTCCTATCAAGGAGGAAAATATTCCATAAACACAACTGTTCCTATTGTTATAAGGGCTGTAATGGTGATGTACAGCCTTGCCATTGCTCCAAGTTGTCAACTTATTCAGTACCAAGTTGGCCTCCAATGAACGCCTTATGTCACTATTCTTAAAGCAAGTGAACATGCATGCAAACATTATGCCCAAAGAGCTAAGGCTGCCAACATAATCAAAACTGATTTCTATCATAAAGCTGGCCCTTATGAAGGTTTCCCATTGAATGTAGGCCAATGAGTGTGAGCTTTCATGGTATGCATTTCAAACCCTCTTAGGGTCCCTCTTATTCCATGCCATTCCTTTTACCCAACAAAAATATGGTTCCCAATCTTTCAAACAACAAACAATCCTTAATTCACTTGGAAATGTACCTTGCAAATAGAAATCATGGAGATGTGAGCACCCTTGCATTGGTGCCCTTATGGGTCTCACATGCTTCTTCTCTTGCTGCCACCTTTCAACATTATTAAGCAAGGATGGAACACAATTTGAGCCTAACAAGGACTCAAATTTACCAATGAAATAGAGTTGTACCTTATTTGTGACCTCCAACCTCTTGTCGTATAAGAAGTGTCCCAACCCGTATGCATCTTCAGAACTTGCTTTGGGCTGTAAGATGCCCAAAAAATCAGAATTCTTGCCCTCATGAAGCAGCTGTGTTTGCATTGCCCACTCAGAATTCTTGTAGTGAAAGAAATCAGACCCTGTATGTGCCCTTCCCATACTCATTTTGGAAGCAGTATGCTCATAATTTCAAAACTTATGCCCTCAATAGGCAGCTGTGTTTGACTTAATCAGAAATTTCTGAGCAAAAGAAATCAGACTTTGCATGTGCATTTCCAGAATCCATGGAGAACTGTAACATGACAACATTTTTATAGTTTTCTAAGCAAAAAAAATCAGATTTTACATATCTATTTCTAGAATTCATGTAAGGCTATAACATGCCAAACTTTTTATAGTTTTTTGAGTGTGTGACCAGCTGAATTTGCAACCCTCTTTCTACCCCTTCACCTTCATCATTTTCAAAATTCTCCAAGTTCTTCAAACACAAAGTTGGGTGGTTTCTACCACGCCCAAGTGGCTTCCCATGCACGGAAAGCACAACACTCTTTACCCCTTTCATGGCCATTGCAACCATCCCCACAATAGGTCCTACACATAATGCAAACATGTTACTGAAAACAATAGTGTTTAACAACACTTTTCCACTCACTCCATCATGCTATGGACTTCCTTTTTGTGTCTTAGCTTTTTCTTATCATGGCTGTAGTATGCCTTTGTCCTCCTCCTAGTGGCTAGAAATCCACTAATACACACTTGGACCATCCCCATGGTGTTTAGGTGTGAGAAGCACACCTTCTTAGGGCCTCTACTCACCATAGTGACAAGAAACCTCAAGGGGAACAAACTGAGAATGCTAAAAACAGCAGTCGCTATGATCCTGGGACCATGATAACCCTTGTTTATTCCCTTCTTTATGTTGGCCCAGCTTGTGTTCTTTGTCTCACAACATGACATGATAGCAATATTACATTTGTGGGACTCATCTAGATCCCATAACCACGATGGATACTTGTCATGCTCATTCCTTGAATTTACCTGGAAGATTTTTCTTCCCCATTGAGTGCCCTTCACCTCAACCTTAGTGATAGAGCAAGTTTTGCAACCAAGATAATGACAGGACCACACATGAGGAGAAATAAATGAGCACTTACCAAGATAGCAACTCAATTGCTTACCCATACACACATCTGATTTTTCTTTTTCCAAATGCAAAATGAAATCTTCTTTCTTTCTATTAGGCATTACTCCTTCAAAGAACCCAATTGCCTTGTCCAATCTTGTTAGGACTTGTACTTCCTTTCCAAGTGCTAATTGTTTCTTCCCAGCTTCTTCTTGAAACTTGAATTTAGACAAAGAGAATGGTTTATGATAAGAAACAATGCAAAAAAAATTTATCATGGCATACCTTTCCACTATAGTTTCCTCATCCATCTCGAAGCTTCCTTCTTGATCGTTTGATTGCTCATGAAGTTGTTGAAACTTCTCCTTGATTTACCTTTGGAAGTTCTGATTTTTCTGTTACTTCCACCTTAGTGTGTACTATTTGCAACCCCGTTGGTTGCCCCATAGTATGTTGGAAACCCTCACTAGGCTGCCCTTGAATTATTGGTTCTTGTGGCTCAGAAAATTCAATCATTGGTTGCCCTTCACTTATAGCTGAAACAACTCTTCTTGCTGCCCCGAAATCTCTGATTTTTCTTCTTCTACATGCTCCACTATCCCTCAATTTTTCCTCACAAATTTTTACAACATTTTCAAACAGCACATGTGCAACTGGAAAATTATTCTTTTCTTGCCTCAAACCTGTTAACAAGATAGATAAGAATGGGTCGAAAAGATCATCACTTTCATAGAGTGTCAAAGTCATGATTCTCTGCATAGGAGTTGCAACATTTTCAATAGGATTCTTACAAGCAACTGCAAGAAAATGTGGAAACATCTCAACAATAAGTTCATCACATTCCAAATCTAACATCAAAATACATGTCATAATTTTGGCAATAGTCTCCAGCAATGTGACCCTTCTAGCAAAAGAGTGTCTCTTGTTATCCTCTAGACCTTGGAAACTCTCCACAATCAACTGAAATATCTCCCTCATGATTTTGTTACTGTACGTAACCTCGGGAGCAGTTAGTCTTGTAATTTCACTAACACGACTAGTAACCAAAAGCCTTACCTCATTATTGGTGTGCCTCAAGAGTTGGGGTTGGATCAAGCAAATCCTTGAGGGTTGTACCGCCCATTCCAAAGCCTCATATTGTTACTTATTTACCTTCGACAACCCCTCTTCCACTTCTTTCAAGACACTGATTAGGTCACCCACCGGTTGGCATGGATGCCCTAGCTTCCTTCTTGCTTTATAGAGCCTTCTTTTTGCTATTTCTTCCATGGCCTTTTCCCTTGTCTTTATTTTCGCCCCACAGTTGGCCAAGAAATTGGCTCTCATACCATTGTAATATCCTTAAATTGGGACAAACATACAAAAAAAGGTTTTCCTACAAACCCTACAAAATCTAAAATATATAATTGAAAATTGAAGCAAACCCTGCTATTGTAAATGCACTTCAACATTGAAAATAAAGCTTCAATCCACTTGGAAAAATATCACATAAATACTTTATGAATTTTAGTAACCAATGGCTCTCACAACAAAGGCAGAGGAAATTGCAAATGAGGGTTTAACCTCCAAACCTTAGTGCCTCCCAACCTGAATTTCAATGCCCTTTTCCAAGCACCAAATCCTACTCAAACCCTTGGAAAGTGTAGGCAAAAACCATATTAAAAATGCAACATAAAAGCATTCAATCATCAATGATTACGGCTCCCAATAAGCCAATACCTTAGGCAAACCAAGTTGCCACTTGCAAAAAATTACAGTCATAACTATATGTTATTTTTAAGTCACTAATACCCTCAAGAGGCTGCCAAATACCATGTTAAATATCAAAAAATTATGCAAATATTATTCAGAGATATATAAGGTTTCTTATTGGCCAAAAAAAGTTGGAACTTCAGAAATTCATCTCTCAAAATACTTGGAGTTACAATGCCAATGATAGGTCAAAATGACCATAAAAATTGCAGCTAACAAACAAAACAAGAATTAAAATTTCCCACCACAAGAAGTCCACCAAAAGTTGTCCCGAACTTCTCAAAGCCCTAGTCTGCTGTAATTTCTCCTCAAAACCCTAGGCAGTGTCCTAGGTATAATTATTGCCTTGAAGAAGAGGTTCAATTACACCACAAACCAATGAAGAACAATGCAAACCCTTGGATGGAGTATGCCCTAGTTAGACCAAGTGTTTCCGTCCTTGTTTCAACATCTATTGAAGGGTTTTTGTCCTTGCAATAGATTGGCCAAGCGTTACATGCTTAAACCCAAATTTATTATCCAAAATCCGCCCCCTTCAAGTGATCCCCTCACTCGCTTTTATAGTCATTCCCCCAAAAGGGGCATCCAACTTGGAGGGAAACTTTATTTTCAAATATTAAAAGAGCAAACCTTATAACTCCCACTTAAGTCCTTGGGTGCCCATGACCCTCAAAAAAAAACACATCTTAAGTGAAAATTAGAACATAAAGTACTTTTTGCTTCATTACCCTTAAAAGACCCCCTATGTCCCATTTTCTTTCTTTTTCCCTTAGCCCTTGGGAACAACTTAAGGCTAAGGGTCTTCATGCATTTGTTAGATCAAAAAGGGGGAAATGACAACCTAGGGCAAGAAAGATCGTCGAACCGCTGTACCTATACCCAAACCAGCAACCCAAGTGCTCAAAAAAATCCCTTGCTAGTGAAATGTAAGAACATCGGAGGGGAAGGCCACTATGCAGGGTCTTCTCTATTATATAATTCTTATTGCACATCAGACCAAGAAAAATCAAGGATCATTTCATTGTTGTGATGTGATTGGTAATGCCAAAGCATTTACTATTTCCAAAGCAGCACCACCTGAGCGATTTTGGGTTGCATGGAAATTACTTTTTTGTCTTCCTTAGTGGCAATTTTAAGGCCCAAGGGATGCTTGGGATCTAGCTTCGTGGCCTATTTGGACATTCCATTCTCCTCATGGCCAGATTGGCCTTCTTCCATTTGGAGGCAAGAGGCTGGCTAGGAAAGTTTTTTTTTTTTTTTTTCAAGGGGGGGAGGGGGGCAGGACAGGTGTGGGGGAGTGGGGGGTATCCAGAACTTCAAGTTGGAGAAGTGGCATTCTTGGAATGCTCTAATAGAGCTCAAATACCAGTCGTGACGTATAAACCAATCTTCCAAGAGATTTACAAATTGATTCCTAAAAAATGTCTATTCAAAATGCAATTAAGTGTGACAAGAACTTATTTGAGGGATTGGAAGTGGAGCAATGGTTAACCCATCTACAATTATAACACAAAGTATGTGTATAAGAAAGTGAGGCACTCTCTTTTATTACTCCACAATTGAATAAGAGATGGAAGGTTAAGGATCCGAAATTGCGATGGCAAAGGCATTGTCATATCAGTTGAACATCAAAGATGACCTTTAATCACAAAGTTTGGGATGGCTAGTGCTTCATCAAGGTTTGGAAATCAAAACAAGGTACAAGATTGGGGTTATGGACTCTTCATTAATTTTATGTGGGAAGGAGGTAATGGTTAAGCATATCTTTTGGAGGTAAACCGCAGCTAGGACTTTTTGGACCTGGTTGAAGGTAAAATTTGATTTCCTTTTTATTTCTCCTTTCTCATGACGTGGGCCCCTCCTAGAATACTTTGATGATTCAAGACAGCTCCAAAAATGTTTGGCAAATAATTCAGCTGGCACCCCTCAATTTTTAGTGGAAAGGAAGATGTAAAGCTACTTTTGAAGAAGATTCTTCTGCACTCAGCACAAATACATTGAGACTTTTTAAGCAATATTTTTCCCTTCTAGTCAAAGCCAAGTGGAAGTATTTGTTCTCTTTTCCCATTGGAGCACAAGCCCGGGTGTTTTCTTTCCTTGCTTTTATAGGAAGGAACCTTGTAATTCTTTTACTTACTTGTTGCTAATTTTTTATTCATTGAGATAATATAAGATGTATTTTTTCAAAACAAAAAGGCTACTAGATAGTAACTCTTTAAGGATGGAAGTGGCAAGTAAAACATATACCCTTTGGGAGTATATTCACCCCTAAACTACTACCAATAAAAGGATTGGAAAGTAATGGATAATTAATGTCTTCACAATCTTTCAAATTAAATCTTGCCCTAATGCTAAAATTTCCATATTTGTCTTGCTTACTTGTGTTTGCAAATTTGATATTTGTGGAATACAATCTAAAAATAACTTCAATGGTATATGTATATGTGCAATTTAGAGCTTGAAAGATATAATAACAAACTAGTTCCTACTCTAAATCAAACGTAATCTCAGATTGAGCAAGGAAAGAAAGAAACAATACATGCACTTACCAATTGAAGATCTCCCTTGTTGAATGGATTGTAGTTGTTCAAAGGACCATGCAAGATTCTAGTAACATGTACCTATGAAGAATGATTGCTTGATTGCAAAGATGACAGAGATTTTCCAAAATTTTCCAAGATGTCAGATTTTTCCAAAAATTTTCCCAGATGTCCAATCTGAGCATGAAGGATGAAGGGTGAATTTATATATTTTTGGATGAGAAGATGAACGATTAAGATTAGCTTGATTTATTTGGAAACTTTGAGTTTAGATGTATGAAATTAACTCACTTGATCTAAGACTTGCATCTTGTGATTTGCTTTAAAATTGATTTGACTGATTTGTTATTTTCTTGATTTATTTGGTTTTTTGGATGTGCAAGCATAAATCAAGGAGTTAATTGATTGCACGGATTGATGAGTGGATAGGATTGAATTTTAATGAGTCAATATGGGGTGAAGACATGGAGTTTGACATAGGTGAGGATAATTATTTATTTTATTTTTTTATTAACTATGTGTGCATAGAATTAGTTAGGAATTAATTCACTGGTTAATAATTATTCATGGAATGATGTAGTGAGATTAAATGGGGTTAAAAAATTAACATGATGTAATTAATTAACGTGGTGGTGTTAGTGCGAGATAGTTGGGATGCATTAGCAATAGAATTAGGGCGGCGGAATTAAGTTGTCTATAGTATCATTACCATAGTCCCACAAATAAGTGATAGAAGTTGTTGGGACCTTGTCAACAATTCTTTTTGTTTTTTAATCTTATCTTTTTATATTCACTTTTATTTCTTGCCCTCCTCTGTATATTGGTTTATTCTAAATTTGACTACTTTCTTGTTTCTCTTCAATACTTGATCTAGATGGTGTGGTTTTCTCACCCATCCAATATCATTGGACTACAAATTTATCTCATGGACTGCTTAAATGGAATCTTGCATATGTTGTTTTTTTACTTGCATGTCCAACTCTTGCTTCATATTTGCTTCCCTTGCAACAGCAAACAGATTTTTCTCACCTAAGTTGATGCAGTCGTATTTAGGGGTTTCAATCAAGAGATGCCTTAAAACACATAGCCCTCAGAATACACAGAGGAATATGCAAATTTATGCAACAACTTAGATCATTATTGGATTTCAATCACAAGAATCACAATGCATGGAAAGAAACAACACAACAATAGTCTCACAACGAGATGCATTCCAACACTAGATTCGTAGATCTCTGCTCGCAAACTAACAGTCTTTGCAAGTATGGCTCTATCTCAGATATCCTCAAGCTCGCTGAATTTATAACTCCTTGGCTCAAGTGTAGGGGCATGCTTATAAAGGTGCAAGACCCACCTACTTACAATAATGCTTATCAACCCACTAACATCATTGAACACACCTCAGTGCATCACAAATATTAAATGCTTAACATAGTCCCCATAATAATACATCGCACAAGAGCACGTTGCAAAGTAACACAACTCAATGCATCATAACACATCACAAGTAACATGTTATCCCCTTTAGCTATCTCCAATGCAATCAATCCCAAAAGAAACGGATAGAAAGAAGAAAGATAGCCGAAATCTCACCCCTTAGACCATCATGATCGTTATTTAGCTCCATAAGCTATGTGGTTACATTGATAGGCTTAATAACCTCAAATGAACACTTTGTCTTACCGCAAACCTTATATCTAACAAGAAGCTTACCACACATTACCACAAGTTTCCCAAATGGCTTCAAATACATAATAATGTCATACCAAGTTTGAAGACTCCAAATTAACTTCACCGATGCTAAATCCATTGCTGAAGAAAATCCCAATTACCAAAATTACTGCAGGTTAACACAATACTTGTGCGGTGATTTAAACAACTCCTTAAGAGCTCTCGCAACATACCAACTCTTCTAATTCCGTGGAAAAGAAATAAAATCTACAAAGCTCCAAATGAATGTGTTGATGCTTTAGAAGATACCACAAACCATTGAAAAAGCTTCATAAATCTCCACACAGTTGCGCTTGCGCAAGAGAACAAAAACACTCTTGCGCAAAGCTTCACAAGCTTATTCCAACTAAGGTAACAACTACACGCACCAACAGGCTTGTGAAAAACATTACAAACATATGATAATAATAAACATATGCTCTCTCGCAAGCTACACAAATCTACACACAGACAACTGCACACAACAAGACTTGTGCAAAACAAAGAAACATTGTGTATGTGCAATTAAAAACTTGCGCAATGCTAAACATAGCTTATTTCCTAATGTAACATATTTTTTATTGATGTAGGATTATAGTGAACCCAAATGCCCCTACATCATACATCCTAGGTAACAAAAGAAACATCTGTTCCTGCTCATGTGACTTCTGAAAATGATATTCCATGCTTTGCAACTTTGGATGTGTTTATCCATGTCGAATCTTCAATGTCTTGGCCCTTCCACTTGACCAGATATTTTTTGCACTCCTTATCGCATGTCCTTTTACTGATTCTTATGTTAATCACTTGTAATTTTTCGCACATCTTCTCAAGCATATGTGCTCTCCAATCTATTTCTTCAAAATCTGTACTTGCACTTTCCTCGCTATTCTATCTTTCATGATATGGATACAAATAAACCATATTGAAAATTGGCAATATGTCTATCCCTTCAGGGAAGTCAATCTCATATGCATTCTTCGAACACTTTGCATGGCCCAATCTTTTTCCATTTTAACTTGTCATAAGTTCCCTTTGGAAATATTTCTTTCCTCAAGTGTGCTAGGACTAAGTCTCCCACTTGATATTCTACTTCTCTTCTCTTCACATCTAAGCATTGTATGTATCGCATTGCACTCTTCTACAATTCTTCATGCACTTGCTTATGCACATCTCTTATATGTTTGGCAAAGTCCTCTGCTTTAGCACTTCTGCCTTGCTCACCTCTCATGTTGCACAATTCTACAGCTCCCCTAAGATTTGACCCATACACAATCTGAAATGGTGTCTTTCAAGTAGTCCTAATAACTGAATTGTTATAAGCAAACCCAACTCGCACCCGAATATTATCCCATGTTCCTGGGTTTCCTTCAATTAAAAAATCTCAACAAATTACCAAGACTTCTATTGACTACCTTTGTCTGTACATCCGTAGGATGATACGTTGAACTGAATTGTAACTTGGTGTTCAACTTCTTCCACAATGTCCTCTAGAAATGTCCAACGGGTTTCACATCTCCGTTTGATACTATGGCAAACCATGCAATCTCACAACTTCCCTAAAAAACAAGTTAGCAATATTTGTTGCATCACTAGTCTTCTTACATGCAACAAAATGTGTCATCTTTAAAAAACTATCCACAATCACAAATATAGAATCACTCTCTCTGTGTTCTAGGCAATTTCAAAACAAAATCCATGCTTATATCCTCCCATTGTCTCTCTAGAATAGGCAGTGGTTGATGCAACCTTGCATTCTGACTTCTCCCTTTCACCAACTAGCAAACTCTACACTCCTAAACATACTTACGCACGTCCAAACTCATCTTTGGCCCATAATAGTTTTCAGCCAATGGTGAATATGTTTTTTCATAACCAAAAGCACCTGCTAAAACTCCACTATGTATCTCCTTGATCAAATTCTCTCTCATTGAGCCTATAGGTAATACACAATTGCCTTCCCTTGAATAACAAACCTTCCTGAACAAAATAATCTAACCATGGTGTTTGGTCTTCATGCATTGGTTTTGCACATGCCTTCCATGCTTCCTGAAAATCTTCATCTTTTTCATACTATTCCTTCATAAGATCAAATCGTATGACTTCCACTTTCAATTCATTCAATAACAAAATTTGCATCTCAACGCATCTGCCACTCTGTTGACTTTCCATTCCTATGCTTGAACAAAAATGAATAGTTTTGTAAGAATTCAACCCACTTCATATGTCTCTGATTCAACTTACCTCGACTATTGATAAATTGTAATCCCTGATGATCTGTATACAAAATAAACTCCTTAGGCAACAAATAATGTCGCCAATTCTTGAGCGCTTGCACAATGGCATATAACTGTTGATCATAAACTAAATACTACTTTGCATCAATCAATTTCTAGCAGAAGTAAACTATAGGTTTTCCTTCTTGACTCATCACTTATGTTATTGTTGCACCACTCACATCACAATCTAACTGAAATATCTTGTTGAACTATGGCAATGCCAACACTCATTGTTCAGTCACTTTCTCTTTCAACTGTTGGAAACTATATTTTGCTTCCCCTATCCACACAAACTCTCTTCTATCTTTGCAAATCACATTTGTGATCGTTACGCACATCCCAGTGAAATTCCTAATGAACTTCCTATAAAAACTTGCCAATCCATGAAAATTATGTGCCTCTAATGTATTTTGCAATGTCGACCAATTTGTATAGATCGCATCTTTTATGGATCCATCTTCAAACCTTCTTGTGATATCACAAATCCCAAGTATAGCAACTCCTACATAAAACTGCATTTCTTCAAATTCATGAGCAACTTTTCATGTTGCAACTTCCCTAGCACTTTGTGCAAATGTTGCAAGTGTTCTTCCTCTGTTGCAAGTGCTGAAAATAGTTTCAGCACTTCATTCATGAGTCTCATGAATGTACTCGGTGCATTACTCAATCCAAATGGTATGACTTACCATTCTTACAATCCCTCTTGCATTTTTAACGTTGTTTTCCACTCATTATCTTCCCTTACACAAATCTGGTGATATCCACTCTTCAATTCAATCTTCGTGAAGTATCTTACCCCACTCAAGCAATCCATAAAATCATCTATGTGCAGAAATGGAAACCTATACTATATAGCTATCTTGATAATGGCTCTAGAATCAGTGCACATTCTCCATTCTTCATTCTTCTTAGGATCTAATATTGTTGGTATTGCACATGGGCTCAAACTTTCTCTTATCAACCCTTTATCCAATAGCTCCTGAACTTGTCTTTGCACCTCAGAATTATCCTTCGAAGTCAATCTATATGCCACTTTGTTCGATAAGTTAGATCCTGGAATCAAACCCATGCGGTAACTTACATTCCTCATGGGTGGCAACCCATGTAGTAGAGCATTAGACACAACGTCTATAAACTCAATATCTCGTTTACTTTGCACATAAGTACTTCTTTTGTTGTTGTGTATGTGCTCACTTCTTACACGGGCTTTGAGACTAACACATAACATGCACTTTCTTTTACCTCTTTCAAAAGCTCTTTTCTCGAAATCATCAAGCCTTTGGACCTTTGTCCACTTTTTCATACTTATCCTTCGAGGGATTTAAAATGTATGTCACTCCATCTTTCAACAAGGAATAGCTGTTTGCATGACCATCATGTTGTGCTTGTAATCAAATTACCAAGGCCTTCCCAGTAATGCATGGTAAACATCCATGGGCATTTTGTCACACAGAACTTCATCCTTATACATTCCAATGTAGAAACTTACCAGACATTGTTCATTCACTAGAACTTGATGTCCCTTCAACAACCACGAAACCTTATACAAATTCGGATGCTCAATTCTTTTCAAACCAAGTTTATCTACCATTTCTTATGAAACAATATTATCAATACTCCCACTATCAACAATCAATTCGCAACACTTAACTCTAGACTTACAAATGGTTCTGAACAAATTATTTCTCTACACGGGACTATTCTCCTCTTTTGCAAGCTTCAACAACACCCTCTTCACTATGAGAGCTTCTCCAATTTCAAACTCTACTATGTTATGAATTGACTCAATACTTTCTTCATCTGCTCGTGCAATATACACACTTGCATCAGTTCTCCTATTCCTTCATTATGTGCACGTGGACACTCATATGCTCTATGGCCAGTCTTGCCACATTTGAAACATGTACCATTGAATCCACAACCTCTACCTCATCCATAGTATCTCAACCTCTGAAAACTCCTTTGCATTAAAATCACTGTGCTGGGAAGTACTCGCCTCACCTTCTTGCATAGAATAACCTCCATCACTTCCACCTCCTTGTCCACGTCCATCATAAATTTTCCTTTTCCTTGCATTGCTCCTTGTTTGTTTGATAACTTTTCTTCTACCTTCAGCACACATTGATAGGCTTCTTCAACAAACTGTAATTTGATCATACCAAATTCATCTTGAATTGCAATGCAAAACCCATTTACATACATTGAGATATTCTCAACATCTTCAACATGACCCACTCTAATGGTAAGTCTATAGTACTCCTTAGTGTAAGCTTTCACACTCATCTCCTTTTGTTGCAAGTTTTGAAGCTTTTTGAACAAACCCGTGTTATAATCCACAAGGTGAATTTGCCTTTCAGCTTCGCGACGAATCTATTCCAAGTCTTCATCTTATCTTTGCCCTTGCAAAATCATTCAATTTGAACATGCTCCCACCATAAAGATGCATGACCTTTCAACTTTGCACCGACAAACTTAACTTCTAGTGTCTAGCTTTGGTTTACTAGTCATTCTTGCAATAACTCACAAGAATCAGTCTTCAAGTTCATCAAACTCTTCTTCTACAACCTGATTCTTAGGCGCTTCTTCTGTGACTTCAGAATCACTTTCATCATCCACCAACCCAACACTTCAGCATTGTGCAATTTCCATAGTCTCTAGTCGAGCTTGCATATCTCTTATCAATCCCACCAAGTCAACAAGTATTGGCACTCCATCCACTCATGCTTTTCTACCACCTAGAGCTCTTTGTGCCATTTCCTTGGAAATCAAACTTCTCAATAGATCTTGATTCTCCTCTCTACATATTCTACCCACAAATCTCACTAGAAGATGTTTGCAGCTACTTACTACCCACACTCGTAAATGCAGAAAACAACAATACCCTGTAAGGACTACAACCTTGCTCCCATACCAAATGATGCAGTCACAGTTCGGTGTCTCAATTAAGAGATGCCTTAGACCACATAGCCCTCAAAATACATAGCGGAATATGCAAATAAATACAACTTGAATATTTATTTGATTTCAATCATAGGAATTAAAATGCACGTGAACAAAGATCTCAACAACAATCTCACAATGAGATGCGTTACAACACTAGATCGGTAGATCTCTACTCACTAGCGCACAGTCCTTGCAAGTATAGCTCTATCTCAAATATCCTCAAGCTCCCTGAATTTATAACTACCTGGCTCAAGTGTAGAAGTACGCTTATAAAGGTGCAAGACCCACCTACTTACAATAATGCTCATCAGCACACTAACATCATTGAACACACCTCAGTGTGCCACAAATATTAAATGCTTAGCACAGTCCCAATGATAATACATTGCAAAAGAGCACGTTACAAAGTAACACAACTCAATGCACCATAACACATCACAAGTAACATGTTATCCCCTTTACCTATCTCCAATGCAACCAATCCTAAAAGAAATGGATAGAAAGAAAATAAATAGTCCAAATCTCACCCATTTGACCATCATGACCGTTTGAAAACTCCATAAGCTATGTAATTACATTGATAGGCTTAAGAACCTCAAATGAACACTTTGTCTTGATCAAACCTCATATCTAACAAGAATCTTACGTGCCTACTTCCTGTAAGCCAGCCTTAGCTTGCTCGAGCTGATTAGCAGCTCCTTTTTCTTATAAGGATCTTTTTGGGGAAACTTAAAATATGTTAAGAAACACTCAATGAAAAAGCTAATAGATTAGGTAAGAAGCGACATAGAATAAACCAAATGACTAGAAATGTTTCGAAAAAGGTAGGCATACAGCAATATTCATTCCCAAGTGTAATAAACATCGAGACTTCATAATATTTTATTGACCACAACTTTGCATTACCGCAAGCTTCCCAAATTGCTCAAAATACACGATAATGGCATACCAAGTCTGAAGGCTCCAAACTAACTTCATTGATGCTAGATCCATCACTAAAGACAATCCCAGTTACCAAACTTATTGTGGGTTAATGCAATACTTGTGCGGTGAAAAAAACAGATTCTCAAGAACTCTTGCAACATACCAACTCTTTTGATTTTGTGGAAAATGATTAAACTCTGCAGTGACCCAAATGAATGCGTTGATGCTCCAAAAGATACCACAGACCGTTGAAAAAGTTTTGCAGGTCTCCACACGGCTGCGCTTGCGCAAGAGAACAAAAATACTCCTGCACAGAGCTTCGCAAGCTTATTCCAACTAAGGCAACAACTATGCACACCAAAAGGCTTGTGCAAACATTACAAGCATATGACAATAATAAAAATATACTTGCTCGCAAGCTGCGCACAACAAGACTTGTGCAAAACAAAGAAACAATGCGTATGCTCAATCATAAACTTGCGCAATGCTAAACATAGCTTATTTTCTAATCTAACATTTTTGGCTAATGTAGTATTACACATGAACACAAATGCTCCTACATCGTAAGTCCTCAACTACGACCATATTGGCTATTTTCACTTTTGGACAATCCTCATTCTCATGATTGCACATAGTTAATGTACTTGGTTATTAGAAGACTCTCTTGCAAAATGCTCCCATATATTACACCTACAGCATTGTATCAAAGGTCTTCCCTATTTGCCTCATCTAAGTAATGAGCTTGGCCCTCAACTGCAATTGATATTATTGTTGCTTAATGTTTGATCTCTTTGATTTTTATATCCACTTCTTGCTGGTGATTGTTATGTTGTCATGTGTTGTCTATCTTCCTTGGACATTGTCTTTAAGATATAAACTAAGATACGGATGGTTTTAAGCAGAGGAACCCAATTTGGGTACATATTGGATCTGGGTTCGAGTCCGGTACTGCCCAAATTCAACCCAGGTTCATTCGACCAGGTTCCTCTACAAAAGAACCTGAGCGAACCCAAGCAAAACCCAGTAGTCAAAACACTTCTTTTTTTGCCTAATTTTTTCTCAAATTTTCACAAAAAGCAACAATTAAAAATAATAAAAAACACATTGCAAACCTTAAAAGTTAAGTGAAAGGTAAAAACATAAGATAAAAGAACACAAATGATAAAAACATAACACAAATGCAAAAACACTTACTTCTCATTTTCTCAATGCATACTTAACTTCCAATGTCATTCTAGGGTTGAAGCTTCGTCAAGCAACATTCTAATTATTTTCCTACGCTGGTTAAGAAGCCCATTTGCTGCCAAGATAAGATTTTAAACTTTTAAGTTTTAGCTTGTATTGTTTTAACTATTATTTTGTCATTTTTTTAAAAGTTGATTCCCTAGAGGTTTTTTTTTTTTTTTTTTCGTTTTTGGTGTGTTGCCATTTGGCATTCAGTTAGTATTTGTAAGTTTGTTTTTAATTATTAATATTTGTAAATAATGATTATCATGACATTTGGCATTCGGTTAGTATTTTGTGATTACTTTCATATTTTGTTTTTTATATCAATATGCATACTGTGTAGTTAATGGCAATGTCACTAATTTCCTATTTATAAGGCTAGAATTTTTATTTTATTTTATTTTTTTATAATTTTTTGTACAGCTGAACCCAAGCCATACCCAAGGCCAAAAAAAAAATCCTCGTACCCGTGAACCCAGTTCATTGCACCCAAACCCAAGCCGGTAACTTAGGATTTAAAAGATAATCCTTCATATCGTGTCTTTTAACACCACAAATTACACAAAATTTCATAGGGTATTCCTCCTCTGTATTGCATCTTAGACAATAAATTTTTCCATCTCCGAGGTAGGAGACCTAAATTGTATATAGACAAGGATGTTTTACACATACCCTTAGAAATGTTATCACAATTATGCGGTCCTCATTCAAAAAAGTTCAAAAGAACCACAAAATCGAATTGATGTCTAATTCAGACCTTTTTTATCATTATGGTAATGTTTCTCTCTATGACCTGTTGCCTACTTTACCACCTAAATGGAATGTTGGTCATCAACTAGATTTGAAACCAACTAATAAACTAACATACAGATCACAAAGATTAACTTACTCCAAAAAACAAGTAGAATAAAACCAAGAACTACTGCAGAAAAGATATATACAACCGTCCAAAAGTCTTTTCAGTATGCCAACAAGCAAAAAAGAATACTCTTGACATATTTAAGAAAAAGAAAATAGTAATAAAAACACGTATACTTAAATTTGTTAATCTAACTAAATGATTCACAATTCATTCATTTGCTAGTGATATAGGAGCAAAGCTTTCACACAGTGAAAATTTATTAGCTTACGAAAGTAGAAAAGTGAGCAATGCAGCAATAGATTTTCTATCTTTATTCAAAAAAATTTAATAGTAGTACATTATCTCAAGAAGGCTAAACATAGAATATGCATGGAATTTAATTTTTGCAAATTCACGCTAAAAGTTGTCAATAAACCTGGAAGAGAATCACAGTAACCAATGCCTTGTTTTACATATATTCAATATCAATACTCCAAAGAATCTGCAAATTGTCTCCCTCGACAGATTGTAAATGGGGCATTGTTGATTGATCTATCTGATGTATTGTAATCCGATTGTAATCCGCCAGTTCAAAGCTCTGGCTTGACTAAAAGCATTAAACCAATTTCAAAAATAGTGCTCCAAGGAATTCAAAGTATAAGATTCTAAAGGAAAATGAAAATGAATTTCCCCAACTCTTAAGCAGAATGATCAATTTATGGAAGTAATCAAAATATTAACCAAGTTAACTAGCCCCATTCCTTGTAGTATGGCTCATAGGGCTTTTGAATCTTTACCCATATTTGACGGTATTTTCAAGCTATGGTTGGTGAAAAATATTGTCATGGACTGCTCTACCAGGATACTTGCACCAACGACATAATACAAGATAACCACCTTGGCTATGCTAGCACTGACACATAAACCACACAAGGTTCATAATCAAGACCCGATATGTCTAAAACATATGGAAGGCCATCACCAAACCACATTGATAAGGATAAGCATCCCTTGACATTTGCCATCGATCCCATTGAAACACTTGGCTCATTAATATGGGGCTCCAACCAATTCATCTTCTCCCTCTAGCTAAAATATTAACAATTATAATAAAAAATCAACGTTCAAATGTTTACAATTCAAGGTTCATTGCAGCATACAAGTTATGCCAATAAAGGATTTCACTTGTCCTACTAGTTCCCTTGATTGAGACTTAACTAAAGATCAATAACCCACGAGCTAACTTGACAAGCCTTGACCAATTAACGCCCCACAAGCAACCTCAATTAAGCTTTGACTAGTTAGAGGCCCCAAAGCTACCTCAGCTAAGCCTAGCCAATCAATGGCCTAAGAGAAAACTCGATTAAGCCATAACCAAATATTATCCCCATATAGACACCTTAATTGAAGATTTCATCAATCAAAAAGTACATCAGCATTTATGGGCAGTAGTTTTCATTTACTATAGTCGACTATTGGTTGGTAGTAGTGGTATAGTCCATAGCAGTAATGATAGTCAAAGTACAAGGGCAAAAATCAACATCAAACGGAAGAATTTCTTCGCAGTCATTGAAGAACAACACTTCAACACAAAGGACACCGTGCTAGGGAGATTTAAGGCCACTATAGAAAAGGTTGGGAAGTGACATGTTGGGATTGATAAATTGAGGAACGTATAGCAATGGATATGTTTGTCCTCACAAAAAAAATTTAAAAAGGATATTGTCTAGTTCTTAAAGTGTGCCCCACAGTGTGCTTCTTCTTCATCCGCTATTTCAGCTATGCCCAGTTTTGGGCACTTTGGAGGAGCATATAGCAAAGTTCAAGGATCTTGTGGGACTGGGAAAAGAAATCCCTCATTGACCAAATGTTTGACAATGAGGTAATTCAGAGGCTAGAAGGATTTGCCAATACAAATAGGATCAATGATGACTACAAGAAATTCCCTACGAGGTGTTTCCTAGAGGTTTACCCTGGAAGCATCCATTAGCTCAGTCAAGAACTGAATGAAGAGGAACTTTTTACTGGTAGCCATGATGGAATCAAGATCTCCTAGGCCACTTTATTTTCTTTGATTCCAATTTAAGCATGCTTTCTACCTTTGTTGTTTTTGGTTGAATTTGATCTTTTATTTTGGTTTAAACAGGTGCTTCCATTGCCCCAGTGGGACTTTTTCATTTTTTATGTATAAGTTTCATACCTTGTATCGTTTTACCACAATGTTCAATTATGGAACAGAATTAGGGTCTATTGTGTAGAGCTTTGAATGCTCACATTGGCTCTATGGTAGAAATGATGATGTTTTTTGGTCTTTGTTTATTGGGAAACTACACTACCACAGACTATCATTTACAGAATAGCAAATACATACCACATTACAGCATAGCAAATATGAGAGTATTCAATGCTTCATTCATCGATAGTGCTTCAATACAAGTTGTTTGGTATAGGGAGAACCTGGTACTCAGCGCCCTTTCCCCGATGTATATCATTCTATTTATATGACAAGAAGACCCAATGGTTTGTTGGTCAACAACCGAACATGCTCATAAATTTTATTACAAAACTACATGAGGCCAACAATAACTTGTCAGCTACTAAAATATGTTATTATGTTGATATACGGTCTACATTCCTCCCCCCCTCCCCAAACAAGTTGGAGTCCCTTCAGAAACAATTCATAGACAGCATGATACAAATCAGAAGGAATGAGAAATTCAGAAGACATGTGAGGTAGAGATGTAGATATTGCTGAAACTGAAGATGTACATGCATAATTGTGCTCGTGAAATTTTTTTGGCCATACAGAGGTGCTGCAAGAGGTCGAATAGGGTGGCTGAAAATGTACTTGGTGGTGGATGAAAGTCCGTTATTTTCAGCCGCTTCTTTTGCAGTTGTTCCACTGATTTTTTGCTTCGTCAACTATCTTTCCATATTATTTTTGGTCAATTCAATTTGCTCCATTATTTTCAGATTGGTCAAGTCTATTTGCAATTTTGCATTACTATTTTTGGCCTGGTCGACTCCGTTTGCATCATTATACTCAGCCTGGTCGACACCCTCTACAGCATTATTTTCAGCCGCTTTGACTCCATTTTCATTCTCATCGTGTTCATCATTTGTGACATCACTATCTTCTACCATCTCTTCATCATTTGTGTAGACTAAGTATAAATTATTGCTTAGATGCAGTTTAGCCAAAAACATGCGAGAACGGTTTGCAATAGTGTACAAGGATTCATCGGCGTCACGTGAAACAGGTGAAGCATAGTGCCCTAGCAAGGTCTACAACAAATTATTATAGACACAAATCTTTTGATATTTATTGGGACACATGAAAAGAGCCAAAGCACAAGCAATTCGTTGTTGAACTTGTTCACTCTAGGTATTGAATGCCCTGGAAAAAAGACATCTGATGGGGTACTTCCACCAGAATTTATTGTTGACTTTGTTTATCACCAAACCATAGACCCTGTTTTCACCGCCCAACAATCTGTGGCACAGTTTGCTTCTTGTGGTTGGAGCCAGTGGAGGTGTTGGTTGTACAATGATCGTATGGGAGCGAAAAATGTTGCTCAAACGGTGATTTGAACAGGAAATGGGCGAACAGCAAGTAGTGAGTATAGTGACGATTTCATATGCCCTAGGTCGTACAAGTAAGGGTTAGGCAAGTCAAGCAGGTGGGTCGTACACAACAAGTCATATGGTGTCTATGGTACGTCGTATGGTCTATGTCATAGGTTGTTAGGCTGGGGTGCAGGTCTTATGGTGTAGGAGAGTAAAACAGGGCAATCACTTGTAGTAGAATTAGGTCCAGATCATACAAGGCAAGATGCAGGTCATTTGGGGTAGGGAGTGAACCAGGGTGTACAAAGTATGATGGAGGTCAAACGGGAGGCCAATTGGTGCATAGCTTGATTGTATGGTTATAAAATATTTTAAGTGCCCCTTTACCTTTATAGAATTGGCTCCATCAATGATTTTGTCCTTGTAGCAGCCGTACAACTCCTTTTCACTGATGTTACCTTCATCCTTGCTTTTCCCTACTCTAATTTCTTCATTGGCAAGGTGATCTTTTGTACCAAAAATTTCAATGTTAATCATATTGACCTTTTCGGTCCTTCATACAATTTTAATTGAGATACATTTACTATGTCTTTAATCGGTTACCTGTCCAAGTACTCTAATTTGACTACCCCATTCTTGAAAATCTCTAAAATTTTAAATGGAACTTACTTGATTTAATCTCACACCTCCCCTTATATCTCAAAAATCGAGCTCCAACTTTGAAGTTCATCTGTCGAAGGTGTTTATCATGCCAATACTTCCTTCTCTTTTGCATGACTGCAATTTCCCATTGTGCCATCACTCAAATTTCATTCAATTCGAGCATAACCACTGTAATCAACTGTACTTCAAAAACAAGCCATACTTATAGGTCATACCTCACCTTCTATTATTTTTTTATCTTATACCCCTCATACTCAAGTGGGTAAGCAAATTGTGATGTTGAAGGTTCGAAATTACTTGGCATCACTGACATTTCCTTTTAGTCATAAAGACAACAATATTTCAATCAAGAAAGAATACTTCGTCTTTCCTAGTCTTCCATCTTCCAATGGAACAAACCATTGGCAAAGTTTTTCTCATCTTCAAAGCACCATTGTAACTCCAAGACCCCTTCATCATTTGGCTCCATCGTACCTCAATTCTCATCAACCGAGCATTCTTCGGAGCTCGAATCTGATGAGGTTGCTTCCTCACTGACTGCCTAAATATTCAAATCTATGACAAATTTCCGTCCCTTGTTTTCAATGGATATCATTTTCATTTTTCAATTATGATCGGATTTGGCTGCTATCAACCAACCCCAACCCAATAGTGCATCATATGACTTCTTTTGCAATGATATGACCACAAAATTCAACAAAAAGGGTTGGGTTCCAATAAGTATGCTTTGTCCCATCAGTACACCCAATACCTTAACACCATGTTGATCTACTACTAGTTGGAATGTCTGAGGCCACATAGTTGGCTTTCCAAGACTCTTCCAAGTCTCTTCTGGAAGAACATTCATGCCAGAACCACCATTGATGGAATTATTTGTCAAATTTCTCCCCAAAATTTCCATATGCACAATTGCCAACGATCAAGATAGGTTCATTATCAGGAGCATAGGATCAATCACTTGGTCACCTAACAAGGGGGGCTCAACTATGGGTTTATTCTTCTACTTTTTGCTCTCTACATCACCAGACATTAAGTGCACCATTGTATGCTCCATGTTTGGTCTAATGTCTTATATGGTAGTAGTTAGAGCATTCTTGAGTTTTGGAATGCTTTGCAATAAGTCCACTATCTTCACTAGTAGAGTGCTCTGCATGACATATTGTGTAATAGCTTTGTTGGACTCTAGTATGCCCATCATTGTGCTTGTATGTTCATGTGACTGACGTCGCTCTTTGACCATGGCCCTCTCAATTTCCACCCATGCTTCGGCCAGTCTTTCCTCTTCCATACATGGGTCGAGGTAACCGGCTTCATTCACTTGTGCTCTAGTAATTTCCATAACTTACTTGCCCTCAGCGATGTCAATCATATTGAATTTGGCTTGCTTTGGACAATTGCTATTGTTATGGTCCTTGAGTCCACGCCATCTACAAAGAAGACCAATTTCATTTTGGTTAGGGCAATCTCTTGCGAAATTGCCCCACGCATTGCACTCCCAACACTATACAATTGGTTGTCCTTGGGAATCGTACTAAATATGACCCCCACCACCACTATTATTTTGTTGTAGGTAGTTCCTTCACAATGTGGTTAGTGCTGTCGATGGGTCTCCTTGCCACTCATATTCTGCAAATGGTACAGGCAGTCCTTGGTTGAATGCCTAGTAACTTGTAAAATCTTATAAAAAATATCCTTGCCTTCATTCTTAGCATCTCCTTTCCGTCCATCATCCGAAGCATGTCATTTCTCAAAGCTCACACTAACCCAGGTTCATTGTCGTCGCTGGAGTTCAGCTCATCTTCTTCAAGTCGTCGACCGGTTCTTTTTCAAGTTTCCCCAATAGTTCTTTGAGTCTTCTATTATAGGTGTGAACATTCTTATATTTACCCTACCATGTTAGATTTCCATAAAAATATTATTGTCATCTCTAAGGAGCTTAAATTCATTCTCGAATGCTTTCCTCAATTTCTCCCATGTAACTTTATCAATGTTAGGTGCATCAATTTACCAATCAATGGCCACTCCTCAAAATGTCGCTAGAAAGCATGACAACCAAAGATATTCATATATGTGCCCATTGTCAGTCCATATTGTAACACATCCCATAATGTCATACGAGATCCTCTGATCCATCCCCAAGTAACTTTGTCAACATTTGCTTCTCTGGAGATGGAGTTAACGGGAAAACCATGGCTCTAGTTACAAGTTGCTTCTAGCATGGCTCTTCGAATATGAGTTTCGTCCTTAAGAAGGTCAACGTTGGACGCTCCTCTACTCTCTTAGCACTATCGGACACATACTTATGCTTGACCCTTCCTTTGTAAGGGATCTATACACGATATTGCATGTTGTTAGGTCCCTTTTGGTTTGACTCTCTCCAACTTATCGTTTGGACTACCACAGAGTTTTCACATGATTCTCTTACAACACACTACAACCCAACCTAGTTGGCATGGTTTGCACCATAGATGGCATAATCGTCGGTTAATCATCGGTTTGTTGATTAATTGTGGGTTTTCATGGAAAACAAGTACTAGCCACTCAAAATATTGAAAAAACACCAATTTTTGTCTTATAAATGCATACATGCCCCCTCATTGGATTCTCTCAGTCCCCCTTAGTTTTCCAGAGAGCAGGGGAGAGAAAATTATAGATTCTTATAATTTGTACTTGTAGATTCTTGTATAAGTATCAATGTATCAGTTTGTTGTTGACAACTTGATAGTGTCACAGTTGTATTAGCATGATTATGTGATTTTGTACTTAATTTGTATTCAAATCTAATAGAAAACACTTCCCCAACATTTCACAGACTCGTTTGATACGTTTTGCAACTGTAATTTCTATAATATGTGTTTTTTTGTTAGATTTAAGCATTTTTTAACTTGTCAATTATTCCCGATTAATCACAAGCATCTGTCGATTAATCGCTGATTAAAATATCCCCCCTCGGTGAGTACTAGCCGAGTACGGTATGCGAACTATAATTTTCACTTTCTTCCTCCAAAAGGGGCTATGGCAATCTCTACCCACTCCTTACTGTGAGTGGCATAGGGTCCACCAGTTCTGCCCAAACCCTTGCTTGGTTTCAGCTCCAACAACTTCTTACGCTTCAGCCATGGCTTTTGCTTCATACTTCATACTTCGCTTGATGAATTGTTAGAATTGGATGTCTGTAACAGCCTTTCTTATTTTGTGTTGCTCCACCAATCGAGTATAACATTTAACTTCTTAGTCCGCTCCCAAATTGTGTTCCCCTCTTCTCCCACCGTTGTTCGGAGTCAATAGCATGAATAATTTTTCATATGTGCCTGTCTTCTTCTTTGTGAACTCTTTGTACCGTTGTAATATCTTCTATAGTTTTGTTTCACGATTATGTTTGGCACATAGATCTTAGAAGATAATGGGGTGCCTTGTCACGCTTCGCTTTGAACCGACTTTTAATTGATCCAAAGTTATTTAAAGGAATGACCCCAAAATGTTTATAGGGAAACTACACTATCACAGACTATCAATTACAGAATAGTAAATACATCCCACATTACAGCATAGCAGAATATGAGAGTATTCAATGCTTCATTCATAGGTAGTGCTTCAATACAAGTTGTTCAGTATAGGAAGGACCTGGTACTCAGCGCCCTTTCCCTGATGTACACCATCTATTTATATGACAAGCAGACCCAATGGGTTGTCAATTAACACAACAGTCAACAACCAAACATATTCACAAGAGTTATTACAAAAAACTACCTAAGATCGACAATAACTAGTCGGCTACTAAAATATGTAATTATGTTGATAGCCATCCCAGTACTAATGTTACGGTCTACAGTCTTTATGTCAGGATCCATGATCAGTTAGGTTGAAAAGGTCTATACAAATATTATGGGAAAGGTTCGGAATCCTTATTTATCACGGACATGTTACGAATTTGTATGTATTTTCTTTATTATAATACAGAATTTTCTTCTTTTCAATTAAAAGATATGTTACAATCAACACAAATGTCGTAATTATCAACCCCAATCATTTACAAATGGGTATGCTTCGAGTTGTTTTGGACATTGATAATATATTACATTCGTATAAAACAAATGGGATTAATTCGGGCCTTGGACAAGTATCCCAATCTATTAACAAGTTATTTAGCATGCACTTGAATCACCTCCCAAATAGAAAAGACTCCAAGCAAATTCTTTTCAAAAGCCATAGAACTTACCAACACTATAACCTCCTCCAGCATCCTGTTATACTCAACATCTTCGAACTCATCAAGAATATCTAACTCGTGATCTGCCAAGTCGAGAAGAACCTGTAAAAGGAAGCTAAACATCCATTAATTATGTGCACTAAGCACAACAAAATATTTTAGAACGAAAACATGGGATTTTAATTTGATCTTTATAAAAATGTCCACAACTCATAATGGAGAACAAATCACAACTATTAACCTGAACATAATCCAATGATATGACACTGATCTTAGCAATAAACACTATGCTCATAAGTGAACTAAAAATGACAATGAAACAGGCATGCAAAACAGATCTAGAATAATTAATTTCCCAATGGAGTGCCAAAGGCTTATAAATATTTCTACAATAATTAACATCTCTCGAATAACTAAAAGACAAAATACATGCATAAAAAGCTTATAAATATGTTGAGGTGTACAACTACCATATTAGAGATGCTATAATGTAAAGAACCGTTATCACTTCTCAAGCAGTGTCAATAAACACCATAAATTCCCTCATAATCTGCCCAACAAAGCATCTATTAGCAGGTGTCTCCATAGCTTTTTCAGCGGTGCTTATCTTAGCAAATATTTCCCAATAAATTCCCTCAAATTGAAAATTCCAGAGTAAGCATTCAAAAAAGATGCATCCTCCTCACATCCAAGGTTCATCTTCTACCCCATGCAAAAAAGAGAGAAATGTGGCCTTGTGTATAACTCTGACTGTTTATAAGTGTCTTGGAAGGCTATTAAAGAGCTTTCTGAATGCAATTGTGTTCAACTTGCCTAAGCTAAGGGATAAGTTCTAGTAGCCTTATGTGAATCAACCAAGACCGAGCTCATCTCTTTCAGCAAATTAGTGAAATGGATGGCAGGGATGACAATGTAATAAGCAAGGGTTTAGATGCCACAATCTTTTCTCTTTGCCAAAAAAATATATGAATAATTTTCCCTAATAGACAATGCTAGGGACATCCAGTATTTAAACTTACCAAAAATGTTTAGATAACCCTAGGGCCTAGATGCCTCAATAGACAAGATTATCTACCTCAAAATTCATATTAAGTTGGAGATTGAAAGATAGAATTTTCTTCAAACCAAGCTTCAAAAGAGTACAAGTCTATTAATATAATGCATTTTAGGTTATGATAGTATGACTCTATTTGACGCTACATTATCAACTCTGATTTGCCCTACAGGAAATTTCAACCATAGAACATAATATCATTTGGGATAGCATAATAGAATAATAAACAAAATGAGAGAAAGCACTCAACATCAAGAATGGTTTCAAATTCAAAGCCCCCAAAAGCAGTAATGAATGTAACATGAAGATAATCCTTTTAAATATTCTCCCCAACAGAGCCATTCTTCTCCACCCTAGTTTGTATGAAATAGGAGCATCTAAATGAATCGATAAGGAGACTGAATACCTTTGGTCTAAGAAAAGAGGAGGCCTCGATAATCCTCTTAAATATTATCCCAAACAACGCCATTCTCCTCCACCCTACTTTCTATGAAATAGGATCATCTAAATGAATCGATATGGAGATTGAATAACTTTGGTCTAGAGAAAAGAGGAGCCCTTGATAGAACAACCTCTACAAAGAGAACATTGTTCTAATGCCAAATTCTGTAAATATTACACCCACAGCTTTCAGCATTAACAAGTTAAAACGTAGTTTAATATGCCATGCATTCAGGATCATAAATCAGAGTTTACAAGGAGAAAAAAAGGGGCTGTACGTTGCCTAACTATACTTTTAATGTCCCTACACAGACATTTTTAAAAAATTCCGGATTCACCAGAAACCCTAGTGCAGAGTTTATAAAAACTGATTTTTATTGCAAAACCATTACGGCAAAAATTACAAATGCTGGAAAATAATGGAAATAATTTATAAACCCTAGGAAAAAACCAGATTTTTTGCAAATAATGACCTCTGTATAGTCAACATTGAAATCAGGTTTTTTTAATTTATTTTTCAATGCTGAAAATCAGAAAAATACCAACTGGATGTATACATCAACTCTCTGACGAATGGCATCCAGATAGATGGAATAGACCAAATGATGGCCCTGCAGAGTGAAAGAAGTGATGACAGCCAACTATGGGTGATGTCAACCCTGAAATACTACCCTTAATGTGACGTCAGCCATTGGGATGATGATGTTAGCCCTTGAGATGATGCCCTAGCTTGTATAGATGATGCCCAATGTGAGAATCCTAACAATTATGCCAAAAACGTGTCCTACCTGATCAAATTGAGCCAAAAACTACAAATCTTTGACTTGATGCACAACTGCAACCCCTGAATGGAGTCACCATTAAAAATTGGAAGGTTTTCGTCTTCAAATCTAGTTGCAATAGAGGGTTTTCGTCCTCAAAAGCAAAAATTGAAGCAACAACTCAAACTCTCGATGTAAAAATAGATAATGGCAAAAGATGATTTCCAAATGACCCCCCAAAGCCTTTTTATAAGTTTGCTTGACACTTTTCCCAAGGAAAAGCCCCAAAAATAACTTTCCATCTTCTAAACAAATGTTGACTTGCTTTATTTGGAAAGTCACCTTTATTTATTTTATTTATAATAATAAAGCAATATTAAGTTGTCACTTTTTAATAAAAAGTAAGTCACTTGACAATGTACAAACATTACCTTTATTATTTTTACTTTATTTAAAAAAGGGGTCATGACAGTCTGTCCTTCCCAAAAATTGCTTGTCCCAAGCAATTGCAAGCCCAATTGCTCATACTTTCCCCAAATGCCCATCTATCTAATACTTGAATTCCAATTCATCCTTGAGCAATTGCATTCCCATGTTCTGAATAAACTCTGCCTCACCAAGTTATTTGACTTTAAATTATCATGAAATTGTTCCCCATGATAGCCACAAGTATGTGCAACATTATATGTTGATCTATTTAGTGAACTATCTTCTTAACCTTTGACCACAAACAGTGAATCATGAGGATGTAAACATAACAAGTTACCATTACCTTTTTGTGATGTAGTTGGCTTGTGCTACGCCACTTTGATATTCTTATGAACCACAAAGTCTAGATCCTCCCTTGGATTATGCTGAGCAAGATTGTTTACAACAAATCCCATGGCTGAAATCCTTCACAAACAGCAGTGTAAGGAAAGTTCCTCAAATCCTGCAAACTTGAAGCTGTATTTCACTGATAACAGCAGTCCAAAGTCTGAAATTTCGCAAATCAGCAGTGTAAAAATGATATAACAGCAGCAATACTGAAAATCGTTTGCATAAATCATCGCTATCAACAATTTGGAGGCTGGAAATAGACAATCAATGACTGTAAATCTTCTCACAACAGTAATAATCAGCATATCTTTGTTGCAACCCTGTGACTGAAAACATTTGTAGCGCTGTAATTGGTATAGCACAGCAACTAGAATTTGTGATGACAGCAGTCCTAAGCCCAGAATATCTGATAGTGGCAGCCCCTAGTTTGTTTTATTTGCCATATAGCCATAATTGGCTATTACTAATCTTGATAGATCTCGAGATATCACACAGATCCCATAATCTTGTGTAGACAACCTTGAGTGAAAGGATATACTTCTTCCATATGATGTGCTTTGAATTCTAGATAAATGGCAAAAAGTATAAATATTCATTTAGCCTATCCACAACAACATAAATGCAGTCTCTACCATGTACCTTGGGAAGCCTTGTGATGAAGTCCATGAACATACTTTTCCAATCTTGATGGGGAATAAGCAATAAATGCGACCAACTTACTGGGAAGACATGCTCTACTTCATTCTGCTGGTAGGTGATGTACTCCCTGATGTGTTTGAGATCCTCCCCCTCAAAGCTCCACCATGAGAATATCTTTCTTATAGATCTACAAATATTGTAGGATCTAGAGTGTCCCATAATCGGTGTATCATCCAAAGCTTTCAAAATCTTCTATTTTATCTCAAATTCAAGTACTGAAAAGATTCTAAACTTGTTCAAAATGAAACCATCTGCTAGCACATATTTTTCATCTTTCACATTTCCATCTAGAATGTTAGCAGCAAATGTATTCTTGGCGTAATCTACCATACTTGAAATCTTCTAATCACCATAAATGACAGAAATAGAACAAAGAACAGCGACTCTAGAAAAGATATCAACAACTACATGTTTTTTCCCTTTTGTATCAACATCATAACCTTCAATTTTTCTTTCCACCTTTTTGGTTCATCATTCAAATCATGTTGATCCAAGAAGAACTTCAAGCCATTGCAATCTGTCTCAACCACATATCTACCATAAACCAAGTGATGTCTGAATTTTACCAAAACATGCTTGATGGCAAGAATCTCCTTGTTATAAATAGAGAAACTATTTTCTAAATCTTTCAGCTTCATGCTCTCCATCTTAATGGAGTCCCCCTTTTGGATTAATGCCTTCTTCTGAAACACCATGTTCTACCACAAATGGTTGTGAGAAATCTGAGATGGAAAATACAAGACATGTGATGATTACCCTCTTAAGCTTATCAAAAACTTATGGTATTTTATCCATCCATGCAAAAGCTCCTTTCTTTGTCATGTTGGTTAAGGGTGTTGCTATATGTGAAGATCTCTCAACAAACCTTCTATCATGGCTGCATAAAATAGAGAATCTCCTCAATAGAGTTAATGTGGTAGGGATTGCCCAAACTAAAAAAATTTGAATCCTCTTTTGATCCTCTTACCTAACTTGAGCAATAATGACATGGCAAAAGTATAAAATTTGTGACCCCAAACTCACACTTAAATTCTTTTACAAATAGAGTCTGTTTCTCTAGAATCCCAAGGATCAAATCTAGGTGTCTCATATGATCCTTCCATGCTTTGGTACACATCAAAATATCATAAAAATTTATCAAAACAAATTGTCTCAGCTAACCACTGAATACCTAGTTCACCATGAATTGGAACGTAGCAAGAGCATTAGTCAAATTGAATGGCATGACCAAGAACTCATTGTGTCTAGTAAGGCATCTGAAAGTTGTCTTGTGCACACCTCCCTTACAAACAAAAATTTGATGGTGGCTTGATCTCAAATCAGTCTTTGATAAATGAGTAATAATGGCATGCAACCAATTTTCAACTCTATGGCATGTTGGAAACCTCTATTTGATAGTGATCATGGGGACATATTATTGAACACCATACTTTGTTGTTTTGGAACCATTTGAATATCAACATAAAGACTATGTTGCTTGCCAAAAGATGAAATAGTTTGCATGCTCTCTACCACAAAGCAATTTGCTGCCCAAACAACTTGTCCTTCTGAGAAGTCCCCTTAGATATGATTACTCTTAATGATTCATTAGAGATACTTCCAAGCACCATATATTTTCCTTAAGATGTAAACTTTAGCTCCTTAGATTTGTGATTTTGTACTGACTCGCCAATGGAATGCAACCCTTCTATCTCCATAACCATGTTAGTTCTCATTACATAAAATTCATTCCATACCTTATTCTCACCTTGATGAGCACACGCTTATACTGAGAGGGGGGGTGAATCAATATAAGGTAATCTTTTACTTTTCCAAATTGATTATCACAATAATATCAATCACACAACATCAACAATTAAGAACACAAGATTTACGTGGAAACCCTTTCAGGAGAAAATCGGAGGAAAGGACTACTTGAATCTACTATCCAAATCCAGCCACAAATAAAATTCTTCTTACAAAATTTGTAGGCATCAACCTACTAGAGACACCAATCCTCACTGCTAAGCAATTTGTAGGTACCAGCCTACTAGAGACACCAATCCCCATTGCTAAGCACCAACTTAGCAAAACACACCAATCTCTTTGATCTGAGGCACCGACCTCCACTGAAACAATCTTCCACCTTACTATTGTTGCTTCATCAATGAATGATGGTAAATTCAAGCTCCTCTTCTTCTCCACACAAATTTGCTTATACTTGAATGATAGAAAGAATTAATTCCATTCTTCAAATTTGCATGTGTTTGTATAATATATCTTTTTATTCTTCACACACTTGCTTCCTTCTCTTCATTATTAATCTTCACATATCTCACACTTCCACTTCCATACTTTCTCTTCAACTTCTATATATATTTATACCTCTTCATGCCTCTTGGAAAGGGTGCGATTTCTACCAAGAGATACGACCTCTCCAAAAATGGTCGGCCATCATTAATACATATCTGACTCAAATTAAAAACATTTTATTGCTTAGCGACCTTGTTAATTGTCATTCGTCACACTGGGTGAGTTTGTAGCTGCTGACTGGGTAAGTCTATAGCTTGCCCTTCACCTTGCCTTTGACATTAATGACAATATTCCAACAATCTCCCCCTTTGTCATTTATAGCAATCCTAGAGAAAAAATAGTACATGAACTCCCCTTTGTTGTAGTTCTCCTCCTTTGCTCCCCCTTTCTTTAATTCTCCCCCTTTGACATCAATGGCAAAGAGATATTCATTATACTTCCATCCACAAATAAATCATGGGAAACATCCATGTCATCTTCTTCAACATTTCCACAAAAAAAATATTCTCCATGCACCGGTGAGTTATGTGCTTCTGTAATATCTTCCCTTTCTATGTGCATATCACGCTCCATATGCTCATTCACATTCCCAATTTGATCACTTGCTAGATCTTTGCAATCTACACTTGACGTCGGCCCATGCCTATTGTAAGTTGTTCTGCACCCTGATTGATTTCATTCTGCTAAGCTTGTGTTTCCTCTCCAATAGTAACCCTACTTGTGCCGCCATGGTTTCTTTTCTTCTGCTCATTGTTATCCAATGTCATGAAATAGAAATGCCTTTGACCTCTCGAAGTATATTCTTTTTGGCGAGCACTATATACCTTCCATTTGGATTGTGTATTAAGCTCTGTGGATATAAATCACAGCTACCCAAATCCTTGACAGCGAATGGCAATCTCTCCTTAATAATTGTCTTCTTGATAACTGCAGCAAGTTCTTTATCTTCAAACTATAATTTTCTTTGGCAGTTGTGACCTTAGGTGGAGGGTTATGCAATTCTTATGCTATAGCATCTACAATATCTGTGATTCCTTTCACAGTGGAAATTCCAATTCATAATGGCTTCATTCTCTATGATCAGTATACTGCAATCATCGAATTCCAGGACACAACATTTCATTTTCTGCTTTATTCCTGCTTCTCTGACTTGTTTCTAATAACAATACCATCACTTACATCGTCACTCTCACAAAGAATATTCATTAGTTGATCTTTTTCTTTGTCTTCTGAATGCATATCACCAAAGATTCTACAGAGCTGAAAGATAATACAGTGATTAGTTCCCCCTGAATTGATGCATCACCTTATGAACTTAGTGATCCCTCTTGTGCATGAAATGCAGTTTGCACAAGCATAGGTCTCTCATTTTCTTGATCCTGCTTCTTTTTCCATACTTTTGAAGTTTCTTCCTTTTGCTTACTTGTGGCTTCCACTTTCTTATTCTGCCCAGGAGGTTCCATAAAACCACTTCTACAGAAGCTGTAATATTCCGAACTGGGATATTATACGGAAACTTGATTTCCTTGAAATTCCATTCTTTAAAATAAATATAGAATTTAGATTTCAAAATAATTTATTTAATTAAATGAATTTTATTACAGAATTTTCAGATCTCGAATATCACAATACAAATCTCAAGGGTTTATGTCCTTGAGTTGAGATGACAAGGGTTTTCGTCCTTGCATCCAATTTTTACATTTGAGGGGTTTCCTCCTCAATTGTAATTATAAAGCATTTAACTTGTACAAGATTAAATGTTTAATACATAAATATGATTGGATGCCTTTCATTCTCACCAAATGATGAATGTAAATACTTTCATAGTGTTCCACCAAATGTCATGTCTTTGTCAAGGATTGTGACCTTTCGTAAAATGAATGCTAACTACTAATTAATTAATTAATAATTGATGTTGTTTAAGGATTGTTGTTTATTGTGGCGCTCCCTTAATTAATTGGTGTTTGGAATATTACACAATGGCGATTCCTTAATAAATTGCAATGCTCCTCTTAATTGTAGCGATTCCCTTGATAGTGATTTCCTTGACAGCGATTTCCTCATTTAAATTCAGTGATCTCCTTGTTGGGGATATTACAGACCTCCCTCCCTCAAATTGCTTGTCCTCAAGCAATTGTAAGTTGGGATGCTCTAACATAGTTGCTCCTTCCCATGTGGCATCTTCAATTGGCAAATTCTTCCAACAAACTAGATATTCTTTGAAACTTCTATTCCTTAACTTCTTTTCACGAGTATCAAGAATAGTCTCTAGTATGAGAATCAATTTACGTTCTTCATCAATCAGGGGTAATTCTATGGAAGGAATAATATGTTGTCCAAGTACTCGTTTCAAGCAAGACACGTGGAAGACATTATGTATACGGTTGTACCCTGATAAATCCAATTCATATGCTACCTCTCCCACTCTTCTTATAATTTGGTATGGCCCGCAAAAGCAAGGCTTGAGTTTTTAGCACCACTTTGTTTAACAGATGATTGTCTAAGAGGTTGTAACCTTAAATTCACCATATCTCCAACTTCAGAAGTCTTTTCGATTCTCCGTTGATCTACATACAACTTTTGTTGATTTTGGGCGTGTTGAAGATTATCTTTAAGAGTAATTAGGATGTCTTGATGTTGTATTAGATCCTTAGCTCCGAGAACCCTACTATCCGGAATGACCAAATCGACAAAAAATTTAGCATCATATCCATATAATGCTTTGAAATGTGACATTCCAATATACAAGTGGTGAGAAATATTATAGCAGAATTCTCCCAAGTATAACCATTTAATCCATGCATTTTGTTGCCCGTTGACATAATTTCGTAAGTACCCTTCAATCCATTTATTCACGGCTTCTGTTGGCCATCGGTTTGAGGATGATAACTCATACGTGGAGTTAACTCAATACCCAATAATTTGAAAAGTTCTTGCCAAAAAGCACTCATGAATCAAGTGTCCTTCTCACTGACTATATTCATGGGTAGTCCATGAAGCCTAAAACCTCTCTAAAAAATATTCCAGCAATCATAGGACCATCATACTTCTTGGGAAGTGGGAAGAAATGAGCGTATTTTGTTAATCGGTCCACGACTACATAAAGGTTGCTTTGCCCTTGAACCGTGGGTAGTCCCGAAATGAAATACATAGAAATGCTCTCCCATTTTTGAGTGGGGATAGGCAAAGGTTGCAACAATCCGGCGAGAAAGTTATGTTCTATTTTATTTAGTTGGCAAGTGGAGCATTCCTAAATGTATTTACGGACTTCCCTTTTAAGTTCTTTCCAAAAAAATCGATCCCGTAATTGTTTGTGTCTTAACAAAACCAGGATGACCTGCTAATGGATCATTATATATAGCCTTTAGGATCTTATGTTTAAATTTGGAACCAGCCACTAAGAAAATTCTATCCTTGTAGAGGATGAGGTCCTCTACTACTTTATAACGTTCATCTTCATTTTTCCTTTCTAAGATTGCATTGGCCCACTTATCCTTAATGTATTCTACCATTATGAATGCCTTCCAATCAACCGTGATTTCTACCATGGAACATAAATGTGGTCTTTTTGATAAAGCATCAGCCACTACATTATTTTGTCCTTTAACATATTCAATGTCAAAATTGAAAGTTTGGATCTTACTAACCCATTTTTGTTGTCTT
Organism: Torreya grandis; assembly: GCA_037957365.1. Lineage (NCBI taxonomy): Eukaryota > Viridiplantae > Streptophyta > Pinopsida > Cupressales > Taxaceae > Torreya > Torreya grandis. The sequence goes on along the minus strand of JARHVA010000499.1, from coordinate 2,473,783 downwards.
TCATTCAAGTCTAATTGCTCAAAGAAATATTTCAAGCTATTGTGATCGGTTTTGACCACAAATCTTCCACATACCAAATATTGTCGGAATTTAGCAAGAACATGCATAATAGCTAACATTTCTTTATCATAAACTGAGTACCTTCACTCATGCTCTTTAAGTTTTCGACTTTCAAAAGCAATGGGATGTTTATTTTGCATTAAAACAGCACCAACACCTTCCCCTGACGCATCACATTCCAATACAAAGGATAATGAAAAATCCGGCATTGCCAAAATCGGGCATGAACTCATCACTTGTTTAAGGTGTTCAAATGTTGATCGGGCAAGCTCCGTCCAGCTAAAAGATCATTTCTTTGTTAAATTGGTTAGAGGTGTTGCTAGTTGTAAGAATCATTTAACATATCACCAATAATAAGTGCAAAGACCTATGAATCCTCTTAATTGTGTCATGTTACTGGGAGGAGTCCAATTCAGAATGGCTTGAATCTTCTCTTGATCAACATGGACTCCATCCTTATTAATTATGTCCTCAGTATACGATTTCTGTCATATCAAATTCACATTTTGATATTTTGGCAAAGAGGGACTGTTGTTCCAATATGGCAAGTATCATGTCTAAATGATGCAAATGTTTTTCCCAACTCTTGCTATATATAAGAATATCATCAAAGAAAACCAATAAATTTCCTTAGATGTGTACTAAATATGTGATTCATGCAAGATTGGAAAGTGGTTGGAGCATTCGTAAGTCCAAATGGCATCACTAGAAATTCGAAACGACCATAATGGCATCGGAATGTCGTTTTTTGAACATCTTCTTCCCTTATTTGTATTTGATAATCCCGGGATCGTAAATCAATTTTTGAGAAAAAAGTAGCTCCATGAAGTTCATCGATTAGTTCATCGATCCTGGATATCGGATATTTATTATTGATAGTCTTTTCATTTAACTAGAAATTCGAAACGACCATAATGGCATCGGAATGTCGTTTTTTGAACATCTTCTTCCCTTATTTGTATTTGATAATCCCGGGATCGTAAATCAATTTTTGAGAAAAAAGTAGCTCCATGAAGTTCATCGATTAGTTCATCGATCCTGGATATCGGATATTTATTATTGATAGTCTTTTCATTTAACTTCCGATAATCGATGCACATTCGTAATGTCCCATCCTTTTTGTTTCCTAGTACTACCGAAGAAGCAAATGGACTAGTATTTGGCCTAATGTGCCCCATCTCTAAGAGTTTTTTAATGGCTTTTTCAATCTCATCCTTATAAATCTTTGGATGCCAGTAAGGTGTAGTTATTACTGATTTTGTTTCGGGTTCCAATTCAATGATATGTTGGAAATCTCTTGTTGAAGGTAGGTCCGGTGGTAGGTTCTCAAACAACATGGCATGCTTCTTGATAATGGATTGAATGTCAATATGATGTATTTCATGTTCTTGTGCGGAGCTGATCAAACATTGTTCCGCTCATGTTACATGTCCTTTATTAAAGATTCTCTCCATTGTTTTTGTTGTTACAATCTGAGGACCACCATTGGCCATACCTTTCAAAACTATATCCCTCCCATCGGATTTGAATTTAATTTCCATGGTCTGATAATTTTTGGAAAAACTCACCCAACGAATGCAACCATTGAACTCCCAAAACCAAGTCTGTTTCATCAATATTGATGACATAGAAGTCATCGTTAATTTCATGTCTTCCCAAAGCCATATTTACTTGTGGGATTCTCCTTGTGCATGGAATAGTAAATCCATCAGCAACCGTTACCGAAAATCCCTTAAACTCTTCATATTTTAAACCAAATTTCTTAGCCAATTTTTCATCAATAAAATTATGGGTGGCCCCAATATTGACTAAGACGGTAATTCGTTGTCCTCACAATGTTCCTCTTACTCTAAATGGATGATACTGAGGTGCTCCTGAGAGAGTAGCACATGTTCTCTCTGTGGTTTCTTCCACCATTATTTGTGATTGGGTTTCATTATTTAGGTTCATCTCTTCATCTTTAGTATCACTATCCGGACTAACCTCAATGTAGTGAACTTGTCCTTTGCCCAAACAGCGATGACCTGGAGTCCATGGGTCTTTACAAGTAAAACATAATTTTTTCTCCTTAATTCATTCTGTGTTTCCACTCCTTTATTTGACTTTGGTGCTTCATTGCTTGTTTGTATTGGTCTCTTTTGCTCATAGGATTGAGTCCCTGGTGTACCACTTCCAAGTGCCCTAGATTGGGTAGGTGGCATATTTCTGCCTCTTAAGGTCGATGCTTCCAAATCTAAAGCTTTCTTAATGGCTTCTTGGAGTGTTGACGGAGAAAAAGCTTTGAGCAATCCTTTGCAAGGTTCCATTAATCCTTCTGTGAATAACACTCCAAGCCTTTTTTCAGACATGTCTAAGACCATTACTGATAGTCTTTGAAATTATGCTACGTATTCATCCACACTAAAATTTTATTTTAATAATGCTAATTCTCTAAAATGGACCTTCGGGTCTGCTCGATCAAATCTTTCGATCAATCGTTTGGTAAATTCATCATATGAATTGACAAGATTATATCCTTGAGTGAACCATCCGTGGAACCACCATTCATGGGCTATACCTTCCAAATGGAGAGTTGCAAATTTTATCGCTTCCTCTTCCATCATTGGACGTAACGAAAGGTATGTGTCTAGTTTTTGTACCCATGTCCTAGCCATATATTTATTTGTACCGTCAAAAGGTGAGAGTGTTACTTTGCTTAATCCATGTTGCATATCCCTTTGTTTATTGTTGGATTTATATTATGGCTGGGGTACACCTCCATTTTTCCTTATGGGCATATAAGTTTGTAGGGAAATTTCCCTTTGGATTCCTTTTGGCAGTTCTTGAGAAGCCTCAAAACAGGTTACCAAATCATCATTAAAAGATTTCAGAATTTCTTCAATGAAACATTGGTTGGCAGTGCAAGTATGATGATGTGGTAGTGTTAAGTTTGGGCTCCGACATGCACGAAAGAGTTTCTACCTTTTGTGCATTTGAATCCATCATCATTTTCATCGTATGGGCTAATTGTGCCACTATATTTGCCAATTGTTCTTGGCCTTGAAAAAATCTCTCTATCCTCTCGTCTCTATCATTTTCCATTTCTTCTATTGGTGTAATACAAAATATTGTTATATTGCATATGAATTTCGTTCCATAGGCTGGCAAGAATGGAGAGCTCTGATACCACTGTAATATTCCGAACCAAAATATTATACGGAAATTTGATTTCTTTGAAATTCCGTTCTTTAAAATAAATATTGAATTTGGACTTCAAAACAATTTATTTATTTAAACGAAATTTATTACAGAATTTTCAAATCTTGAATACCACAATACAAATCTCAAGGGTTTACGTCCTTGAGTTGGGATGACAAGGGTTTTCGTCCTTACATCCAATTTTTACATTTAAGGGGTTTCGTCTCAATTGTAATTGTAAAGCATTAAGCTTGTACAGGATTAAATGTTTAATACATGAATATGATTGGATGTCTTTCCTTCTCACCAAATGCTGAAATACCTTCATAGTGTTCCACCAAACGTCATGTCTTCTTCAAGGATTATGACCTTTCGTAAAATGAATGCTAACTACTAATTAATGAATTAATAAATAATTGATGTTATTTAAGGAATGTTGTTTAGTGTGGCACTACCTTAATTAATTGTTGTTTGAAATATTACACAATGGCGATTCTTTAATAAATTGCAATGCTCTTCTTAATTGCAACGCTAGTGCACCTGAGTTGGCCTAATGGTAAAAAACATGTGCTCCCGGAAGGGAGGTCACAAATTCAAATCCTGCAGGGGGTAGGGATTGCACGCCTCATATTCGTAGCACAGTAAGGTGCCTCCCCACGATGGGAGTATGAGGTGGTCCCATATGCTGGACATGCCTTGTAGACCATAACCAAGGCATTAATTGGCATCGTGGACCTTAAAAACTATATTATTATTATTATTATTATTATTATTATTATTATTATTATTTGATAGCGATTTCTTCATTTAAATTCAGCAATCTCCTTCTTGGGGATATTATAGAAGCATGTTGTATGTCCATAGTTATTGCACTTATAGTATATGACATTGTAATCCAATAAAAGAGCAAATGGATTGTAGTTTTTATTTAAAGACCCATAAGAACTTTTGTTATTGTTCCATACAAAATCATTTCTTGCACGTGCCCTACAATCTCTAATTTTATGACCAAAATGATTAGAGAAATAGAAATAACCATAAAAGGCTACGTTACCGGATTCGCCCCTAGCAGGCCCTGGGAGCGCGGGGATACGGCGGTCCGGTACGGTACGCGGCCGATCCGCGGGGGATACGGCCAGGGTACGGCGTGCCCCCTGCGGATACGGCCGTATCCCCCGCGGATCGGCCGCGTACCGTACCGGACCGCCGTATCCCCGCGCTCCCAGGGCCTGCTAGGGGCGAATCCGGTAACGTAGCCTTTTATGGTTATTTCTATTTCTCTAATCATTTTGGTCATAAAATTAGAGATTGTAGGGCACGTGCAAGAAATGATTTTGTATGGAACAATAACAACATGGACGCATCCGGCCGTATCCGCAGGGGGCACGCCGTACCCTGGCCGTATCCCCCGCGGATCGGCCGCGTAAAATATTTTATTTTTTATTTTTTTCACTTTATTAAAAAAAAACGAAAACCCTAAATGTTCCGCGCCCGCCTCCGCGCCTCCACGCCCGCCTCCGCGCGCCCTGCGCCTGCGCCCCTGCCTCCGCGCGACCTGCGCGACTGCGGGCCTACCTCCGCGCGACCTGCGCACCTGCGCGACTGCGGGCCTGCCTCCGCGCGACCTGCGCGCCTGCGCGACTACGCGCTCCCCGCCGGCTGCCGCGCTCCCCTTGTGAATAAGCTCAAAGAAAAGAACAGGGCATAGTCTTAAGTTGATTGAACACTAGGTCATCTCATTGTAATCTTCACCAAACTGCAGAGAGCGGAATTTCTTTTGTCTCTGTCTTTATTTTTGTCCATACGGGTAAGTTGTAACATTTGCATTATTTACTTGTAATAATAAATATTAAATAAGACTAATCTAAGTTCGACAATTGAATATTATGATATTTGGCATTGAATTATTACTATGTTTTGTGGTTATTTAACTTATTATGTTTCTTCTATGCATATTATGTGGTTAATTTTGCTTATATGGCTATATTTTTATATTTTTAATTTTTTATATATATTTTTGTACGGCCGTATCCAGCCGTATCCAAACCTCACAAAAAAAAATCGACGTATCCCCGTATCCGATACTCGTACCCGTATCCGTATCGGCAACTTAGATAAAAGGTACTCCAGAACCTGGTCATATGAGTGTGTCTTGGAGAGAATGATCTTTTGAATGTATTTTTATCCTTGTTGTCTTCGTGAGGAATTCTAGTTTTCTGAGGAATGGCATTTCTTTCTTCTTGTTGATAGGACTTTTAATAGGGTTTTTTAGGGCTTCAGCATAACTCTTTGGTTTTTCTTCATTTGACTTCTTTGGCGGCTCTTTGTGATCTTCTTTGTTGGCCATCTGACTTTCTTTATATCCTAGACCAATCTTTATAAATGGTGACCTCTACCCATTTATGATATCATCTAATATCTCGGTACTCTTCTCAAATTTGAGGCTTTTGTTCAGCTTAGTGGTTGTTTTCTCTAGTTCCTTCCTGAAGCAAACAATTTTGGATTCTAGCCTCACAATTTTATTCCCTTTTGTTTAATTGGATTATCACCTCCTCTTCAATCCTTTTTGCCTCCTCTAGTTGAATCTTTAAGCTGATGATCATCTTTTCCGATTCCTCAAGACTGTGATATTTTTGCCTTATATTCACAGTCCACTAGAAGCTGTAATTTTTGTTTCAAGTTCTTCTTCTTAAGTTTCTTGATTTCACTTAGGGCACATGTGAGTTCTCCTTCAAGATCCACTTCTTCATTTTTGTCATATTCTTCTTTTAAATCCATCTCTTCTTTTCTTTCACTCACAAAGTTGTCTTCATCTGCCACGACATCACTCTTTGTTTCTATTGCTATGAACAGAGTTTCTTTTATGTCATTGTCTGATATGCTCTCATTGCTCTCCTTAGTTAAGTGATACTTTTTGGAATAGAGGCTTTTCTTGTGCTTACCAAACATTTTCTTATATTCTTTTTGTTTGAAGTTTTTATTGTATTGACGTTTAATTTCTTATGATTTTCCTCGTCATCGCTATCATCCTTATGTGGACATTTATCAACAAAATGTCGTATTTTACCACAATTGAAACACTTGAAAGATAGCTTACCTTTGAATTTGCCTGATCTCTTTTTAAGCTTTCTGACAAACAGGGCCTCCTCATCTTGTTCATCACTTGATTTAGGCTCTTTATTTTTCGTTTTCTTTGAAGCTTTGAAGGCTGCTTCCCTTTTTGATGGCTTTTCTTTTTCGGTTCTCATTTCATAAGCCTTGAGTATCCCATGCAGCTCATCCATTGTTAATGAATCTCAATCCTTTATCTCTTCAATAGCAAAAACTTTTGCATCAAATCTTAAGGGTAGAGACCTTAGTACCTTTTGAACTATTACGGATTCTTCAACTTTTTCACCAAGCCCTTTGATGGTGTTAACAATCTCATCCACACGAAGAAGATATGCCGCAACATTTTATTCATATTTCATTTTCAAGCCCTCAAACTGTCTCTTATGAGTTTGGATTTTTGCCTTCTTCACTTTGTTGTCACCCTCATATATGGTCTAAAGTTTATCCCAGATGTCCTTTGCCGAATTGCAATGCATTACTTTGACAAATTTTGATTCTGATAAGCCACACAAAATTGCGTTCATGGCTTTTGCATCATTTTCACGAGCCTTCTTTCCGGTTGTATCCGTTGGTGGAGATGATGGAGATACATATCTGCTCACAACTAATTGCCAAATATTGAAGCCAAGAGAAATTAAATAGGTTCTCATCCTTATGCTCCAGAATGCATAATTTGTTCCATCAAACAATAAAGCTTTGTTTGAAGAAAAACCTTCTTGACCAGCCATGCGTGCTCTTGAGATCTACCTTCTAGCGGTTAGACTATTTCCGAAGGAACCCGCTCTAATACCAATTGATGAGCACACGCTTATACTGAGCGGGGGTGAATCAGTATAAGGTAATATTTTACTTTTTCAAATTGATTATCACAATAATATCAATCACACAACATCAATTAAAAACACAAGAAAAACACATTTACATGGACTATCCAAATCCAGCCACAAATAAAAAATTTCTTGCAAAATTTACAAGCACCAACCTACTGGAGACACCAATCCCCACTACTAAGCACCAACTTAGCAAGAGACACCAATCTCTTTGATCTGAGGCACCGACCTCCACTGAAACAATCTTTCACCTTACTATTGTTGCTTCATCAACGAATGATGGTAAATTCAATCTCCTTTTCTTCACAAAAATCTGCTTATACTTGAATGATAGAAAGAATTAATTCCATTCTTCAAATCTGCATGTGTTTGTATAATATATCTTTTTATTCTCCACACACTTGCTTCCTTCTCTTCTTTATTAATCTTCACATATCTCACACTTCCACTTCCATACTTTCTCTCCAACTTCTCTGTATATTTATACCTCTTCGTGCCTCTTGGAAAGGGTGTGATTTCTCCCAAGAGATACGACCTCTCCAAAGGTGGTCGGCCATCATTAATACATATCTGACTACAAATTAAAAACAAAAATTTTACTAGTCGGCCTTGTTAATTATAATTCGTCGCATTGGGTGAGTCTGTAGCTGCTGACTGAGCACGTTCGGAGCTACTGGGCTAGTTCGGATCTATTGGGCAAGTATGGATCTACTAAACGAGTCTGAAGCTACTTAACGAGTTCGGAGCTACTAACTGGGTGAGTTTGTAGCTTGCCCTTAACCTGGCCTTTGGCTGCATAAAATAGAGAATTTCCTCAATAGAGTTGATGTGGTAGGGAGTGCCCAAACTAGAAAATTTTGAATCCTCTTTTGATCCCCCTACCTACCTTGAGCAATAATGACATGGCCCAAGTATAAAATATTTGTCCCCAAACTCACACTTAAATTATTTTACAAATAGACCCTGTTTCTCGAGAATCCCAAGGATCAAATCTAGGTGTCTCATCTGATCCTTCCATGCTTTGCTACACATCAAAATATCATAATAATTTATCAAAACAAATTGTCTCAGCTGACCACTGAATACCTGGTTCACCATGAATTGGAACGTAGCAGGAGCATTAGTCAAATTGAATGGCATGACCAAGAACTCAATGTGTCTAGTAAGGCATCTGAAAGTTGTCTTGTGCACACCTCCCTTACAAAGAAAGATTTGATGGTGACTTGATCTCAAATCAGTCTTTGATAAATGAATAATAATGCCATGCAGCCAATTTTCAACTCTATGGCATGTTGGAAACTTCTATTTGATAGCAATCTTGAGGACATATTATTGAACACCATACTATGTTGTTTTGGAACCATTTGAATATCAACATAAAGACTACGTTGCTTACCAAAAGATGAAATAGTTTGCATGCTCTCCACCACAAAGCAATTTGCTGCCCAAGCAACTTGTCCTTTATAATAAGTCCCCTTAGCTATGATTACTCTTAATGATTCATCAGAGATGCTTCCAAGCACCATATATTTTCCTTTAGATGTAAACTTTAGCTCCTTTGATTTGTGATTTTGTACTAACTCACCAATGGAATGCAACCCTTCTATCTCCATAACCATGTTAGATCTCATAACATAATATTCATTCCATACCTTATTCTCACCCATGGTTATGTTAAGTCGCCTACTTATCCAAGTGCATGGAATGGTGAATCTAACTGCAACTATGATATTAAAGCCATCAAACATTTCAGCCTTCATGTGTTTCCCAATATCATCTTTTTGTAGCTCTTTGTTTATAATGCTAGGATCCCACATGATCATACATGAACGATCTTGGATTTGAGAGAAACGATCGTCTTTCCATTTTGTACCTTTCATCTTTTCACCAATCTCTTGGTACTTCCCATGATGACAAGAGTCTTGCCACAAACTTCCACTAAAATCAACTCTCATGCTTCTTGCTATAATCATGAAGATAATCAAGTTGTTTATCATTAATCGTTGATCTAAAAATTCCAACAAGCTGAAAACCAACATTAGCATCTGGTGAGTCCCTTTTCTCATGTGCATGCCTCTCCACAAGGTCAACCTGGAACTCAACCTCATAAACTTCTTCATTTAAAACATTTCTTTCATATTTTGATATGTCATAAGAATGATCCAATAGCTTATCTTCTTCTTTCAATGCCTTAGAGATATTTGCATCAACTCTACTATATTGAAGACTCAGAAATTTGGCATTAACCAAAAAATCCTCTCCAAATTCTTGCAAATCTTAATTTTCTTCATGCTCCACCATTACAATTGAAGATTTATTTCTCTTAATTTTCTATAGGTGTTGTTTTGCTTGAGTGGCTATCAATTTAGCTTCCTTAGCTCTTCTTAGCCATTCATCACACCTTTTCTAGGTCCTCATTACATCATTTGCACTTGTCTAAAATGTGGTTAGTTTCTTTTCAACCACATTCTTTGGTTCCTTTTTAGATAAGATCTCCTTACCTTTGACTTACATGTTGAAATCCTTTTGCTCCTCTATAGATTTTTTAGGCTCACATTTTGACCTTTTTATATTCTTTATTTCTATTAATGCTTTTAGATTCTTCTAATATTATTGCATAGCTTGCAACATCTCTAACATGGATTTTTGCACTGTCCTCATGATTCACACGCTAGCAAGATTATAGCTCTAATACCACTATAATGTTCCTAAACAAACATTTTTAAATAATTCCAAATGCACCAAAAATCCTAGGGCATAATTAATAAAAACTGATTTTTATTGCAAAACACTTACAATAAAAATTACAAATGCTAGGCATGATTTCTAAACCCTAGAAAAAATCCAGATTAGTTACAAATAATGACAGTCATATCATAAACACTGAAATTAGGTTTTTTTAATTTATTTTTCAACATTGAAAATCATAAAAAATACCAATTGGATGTATACATCAATTTTCTGACCAATGGCATCTAGATAGAGATGGAAAAGACCAAATAATGGCCCTGCAGACTGAAAGAAATGACGGCAGCCAACAATGGGTGAAGGCAGCCCTAAAATACTGCCCTTAATGTGACGTCAACCCTTGGGATGATGACGTCAACCCTTGAGATCATGTCTTAGTTGTTGCAGACGATGCACAATGCGACAACCCTGACAATGACGTTAAAAACATGTCGTAGTTGATCAAACTGAACTCAAAACTGCAAATCTCTGACTAAATGCACAAATGCAACTCTTAGATGGAGTCACCACTGAAGATTGAAGGGTTTTCATCTCCAAATCTAATTGCATAGAGGGTTTTCGTCCTCAAAAGCAAAAGTTGAATCATCAACTCAAACTCTCAATGTAAAAATAGATAATGGCAAAAGATGATTTCCAAATAACCCCTCAACGCATTTTTATAAAGTTCACTTGACACTTTCCCCAAAGAAAAGCCCCAAAAGTAACTTTCCATCTTCTAATTTGATGTTGACTTGCTTTCTTTGAAAAGTCGCATTTATTTTTTTATTTATAACAATAAAATAATATTATCACTTTTTAATAAAAAGTAAGTCACTTGACAACTTAAAAATATTAACTTTATTATTTTTACTTTATTTGAAACAGGGGTCATGACAAAACTAGTCAATGATTTCCAAACAATCAAAGGCAATGTATATTACTAATGAATAGTCAAAACACCAGGTAGAATGTATACATGAGAGATCCCACAATCCCTCCAATACTTGAACATGAATACCATGTCGACCCGACAGGTGTAGTAGTTCCACACAACCACCAAGAGTTAGTCAAAATTAAAATAAGTCTCACACATTACCCAGACACAAAACATAACTAAGACAACTTTATTCAATCATAAAATCTTTATTTAAATGGAGCTGACTTAATACAAAATGTCAGGGTATGTACTACAACTAAATGCCTAGTACAAAATAGATACCTAGTAGCACCAAATCATCCTAAGGCATTCAGGAGATAAAGGGGGGAATAAAATGTTAAATTGAACATAAACCCATGAAGCTATGAAGAAACTCAATGACACAAAGTGGGGTGACGATCCCTCCCAAAGAAATTTGAAAAATCACAAGGCTATTCTTAGACAGGGAAAGGAAAGTTTCCCTTCCCTTCAAAAGCTATGAGAGAAAGCTCATTGGTAGTACATATCCTCGAGGCCCATTTGTGGATAGAAAGAGAATAAGCTAGTGATCACATGAGGAATGGTAGCAGACTATTAACAAAAATTCCCACAAGTGATGGCAAAGAACTCTAAGCCAGCAATCACATAGGGGATGGTGGCAGACTATCAGCCAACAATCTAGAAAGGGATGGTGGCAGACTACAAGCCAACAATCCAGAAATGGGTAGTGGGACTCTCTTAACCAACAACCCATAAGAGATGGTAGTGAAATTCAAATCAATATTAAATCTAATGGGGAAAAAATAATAATGATAAATTTAATTTTATGTGGAATTATATTTTAAAATTTAAACGAAGTTTTGAATAAAGTTGGGTGATGAAAACAAAGCTTGGAGCCCTATATTACTGATGCCTTATCGCAATGAAGGTAATGTATTGGTTGTTGACGAGTGTGATATGTGTGCAAGTTCTTCAGCTTATGGCCTTGAATTTTGTCGTTCTGTTCAATTATCCAATGGAATGGTTTGTAGAACCAATCCTTTTAAAGAACCATTCCACCACATTACATTTGGCATCACAAGCAATACCCCCAAAGTTAGCTTCGCCCAAATTATCTTTTGAAGTTTTGACGGTGTTGAATTTACCAAACAACTTCTGGGGACTCCAATGTTGGGTTTCCCTCTAATTTCCTATAAATGGACCTATCCTCTTATCACCAAGAAGTCAACTTCTTAAGGTTTAATCAGTTCTATATATGTTCTTGAAGGCCTTAAAATACAGTTGTCCTAATTTTGTTTTACTTCCCTAAAATGGATTTACTATACTTTGATGATACTTGAATTATTCATGTTGATGGAGTTTTTGATGATAATTGAATTATTCATGTTTTTTTGTTTTTTTATAAATTTGTTTAAGTAGACTAGTCTGCTTGTGGTGCTTCATGTCCTAAGTTCAATATAAGAGTACGCAATTAGAATTAGTCCTAGTTCGTGATTTAGAGCTGTAAGATGATCTCTAAGAAAATCTGGATAGTTTTCTTTTGATTTTATTTCGATGATATTTCAGGGTTTAAAGCATGTTTTCTTCTTATTGTAATTGGATCCTAAGTTGATAGCAATAAACATTTTCAGGTTGTTCAATACTAAATAGAAAAGATTGATGCTATTGATGATTCAACATACGCTATGCACTGAAAAGACGATATACCTACCCACAAAATAACTCGTCATCTAATAATAAGGTTCATTAAGTTAATAGCAATAATGAAAAACATTCGCATAACATGAACCTAATGAAGTGTGTCAAAGCTTTTGATGCTAATAATTCCAAAACCAAAAGAATTGTATATAACAAACACACAAGCAATATTCACTGGCATATTATGTGATTCATTTGTGAGTTCTCAAGGTTGGAATAGTTATTGAGTGTACTAGCCGAATTCTTATATAGATTTAGGTACATTGTGTTTCTTGAAATAAGAATTGGTAATGTTAGATATAAAAAAAAATTAAAATAAGCCAACTAGTTAAAAGAAAGCAGTCAAACCTTTCCATTGACTTTATTCTTCTCAGCAGGAATAATAGCTGGATATACACGTCCTTTAATACTGTGCCGATGACTGTCACAATAAAAGTGTGATATCAGTATATTGTTTATTCTAATTTCCAAAATCACAATATAAAGTAAATCACCACATTAAATTAAGTTTTACTTTATCTTCTACAAGTAGTTAAGGTTTAAATAGATGATAGTATATAAATCTTTGTGTTTTAATCAAGTGAAGAAATATCTTCTATCTTGCTTCATCCTCTAAAGTTTACTGTCAAATAAAATAATCATGAAAAGGATATTAAGAAAATGACCCACATGCCCTGATCGATGGAGACTTAGTTCTACAACATCCAACACCAAAAATAGGCCTATAAGAGCAAATTTTGAGACTGACATTACTGTCATTTTATTAGGCACAGTAAACAGTCCAATCTCATAAAGACAATCTTGCTAGTAGAACGGGAGGAACACCAATGTGAGGGATTGTGTAAAGTGCCAGCCGAGCCATTGGCATACAAAAAAACGGAAAAGCGATTGCATCTAATTGAGGTGGCCAGGGACTTCGATTCAGGAGTTGAGAAGAAATAACACTAAGCAGTGTCCAAAACAAAGTCAAGAAATAGGTGAATAGAGTCCCTGCTGTAGTCTAATTTTGATAAACCTGATCTGGCTAGTTTAGAAAATCATGGACCGAACAAAGAATGAAATGTAGAACATGCACATGAGCATTCATAAGAATGTATGGAAGCAAATACACTTTGGGCACAAAACAATATAAAATGAGTCCCATTCATGTAATTTGGATTAACACAAACATAGATGATTATAGCCTGGCTCCAACCTCTCAGATAAACCAGTAACTTTCTAGAAACTTCAAGGAAGTCTAGAAGAAACACTAGGAGAAATATCATGAGTAAACAGAAAAACTTTGAAACCTTATGATTACGTTGGCATGGACCACATAGATTAGATTATAACATCATGGCCATATTTTTCATCATTTTCAAATTAGCACATTTCAAATATATATATATATATATATATATATATATATATATATATATATATATATTTTTAACAGACTGTAACATTTTGGCCATAGTTTTAAAAACCATAGGGTACTTGCTGGATTCATGAGTACTTGCAAGCCAATGCGCCTCAGCGAGTACTCATCGAGCTTTGCACAGAAAAATAGTCTGTGCCAAAAACTTGCTTGCGTAACAAAAAGATAGTCGATGTTTAAATACACGTTTTTGTTGAATTTTTTTTATTTTTCTACTCTTTCATGCTCTGCCCACCATTTCTAAAACACATTTGAATATTTTTCAAATGTCGATTGTCATCAAATTTGGAGTTTTTTACGGCTACAGTTTGATTTGAGAGGTATGTCCTTAGTTTTCTCATGTTTTCATTTTTAACTTTTTGAAGGAATTTTTTGAGGGTTTTGAGTACTGTTGAACATATAGTAAAAAAAATGAAACGAAGAAGAATAGGTTTGGAAGGATAATTCAAGAGGATATAGGGGAGAATGAGAAACCCATAGTGGAAAAAACATAGAAGACCACCTAGATAAATCAAACTCAAATTAAATTATATGAAATATTTATTTCAAAATGACAATGAGAATATAAACTGTGAATTCAAACAATTGTAAATGATTGTGCTTGGTTGTGCAGATATGAATTAATTCATTAAATTTTTATATTTTCAAGATTATGTGCAACTCCTTAGTCTTTACAAAGTTCGTGTTGAAACAATAGAATGTGGACTTTATGCGCAATGCACCCACTAGAGTTTGGGGAAGTTTATATCCCTTCCACTTTAGTCATGTTCTAGGGTTTCAAAGCTTTGTTTTTTGTTATTATTTTCATTTCCTTTTTTCTCTCTTTGCTAGGCTTTTAAGAACTTAAAAGTTTACTGTTTTTTTCTTTGCCAAGGTTTTAAAAATTTAAACTTAATTGTTTTCTTTCTTTGCTAGGGTTTGCAATTTGTAGTGATTTTGCAAGAATGGCATCCTTAGGTACCAAGTCCAAGGACCCCACTTGGAAGCATGGCAAATCAAGATCAGAGTCAACAAGAGTGATATGCAACTATTATGGTTTTGAAATGAGATGAGGCATCAATCACCTCAAATACCACCTTGCATGAATCCCTAGCCAAGATGTGCAATTGTGCACTCAAGTGGATCCTAAGATTACACAAGAGATGAATGCTCTTCTTGCTAGCTATGGGGAGAACAAAACTAAAAAGAACGAGGACAGTTGTTGCAATTGCACCACTGATGAATTCCCCCCTAATTCAAATAGTGAACTAGTAGGCTCTTGTCTTGGCCCATGGAATCAGGGCTCATACACTGGAGAGAGTTCAACTCAAATGCATTCATAGGGTTTATTTATTCTTCACGATAATTTTGGTGCACAACCTTTGCTTGAACGTACTGCTTGGAACCATGAGAAGCACCATGAAGTGAGGAGGGCTGCTAAAAAAATTTGGTATTATAATAACATACTAAGTGTCCATGTAGTGAGAAGCCCATATTGGGAAATGCATTGTCAAGAAAAGGTTCAAGGCGCCTAGTCCTCATGATTTGAGTGGGCCCTTGCTCGAGGAAGCCATGAAAAATACAGAGGCAAGAGTAGAAAACCAGAAAAGAATTTGGCACAAAAAGGGCTGCATTATTATATCCGATCGGTGGACAGATGGCAAGAATCCCACATTGATAAACTTTCAAGTGGCCAATTGGTATTCTTGAAGTCCACTGATACCTCTCCCAAAGTAAAACATGTGGAGACTTCGCAGAATATGTTGAAAGAGGCAGTCATGGAAGACTTCTTGAGGAGAGGCAGCATATGTAGCAGCAGGGACACTTCTTGAGGAGAGGCACTCTACCAGTTTTTGGAGCCCATGCATCACCCATTGCATTGATATCTTACTTGAGTACAAAAAAAAAATAGATAAGTGAAAACTATGGTTGAATAAGAAAGAAAAATTACCAGGTACGTCTACAATCACCCCTAGGTGTATAACTTGGTGACAGAGCACACCAAATGAAAGAAGCTTGTGTGATTGGGAGTCACACGATTTGACAAGAACTTCATCACACTGAAAAGCATTGTAGTATCACTAATGTCTCTTATGCAGATATTTGTGAGTATTTGGTGGTTGGAGTCTCCATATTCTAGAAAGGTCGAAGGGGAATGGGTGGTCATGAAGACAATTTTTTTATGATGTGTTTGTGAAGAGCAAAGACAATATCCTTAAAGTAACTTCAAAATTAAAGATTACAAACTTACAAAGTAATTAACTTCATTACTATGTAAGTTTGTAAAATTTATAAATTTTTAACTCTTAGATTAACTTTTTATTTGTTGTTATCATTCAAATTTCTATTAATTTTAATTTTAAAATTTAATACTATTTTGTTTTGGGTGATGGAAACCTATGGTCAAGGTTTTACACTTGGTGCATGATGGAAAAAAGAACCAATGGGATATCTATATGAGGCCATGAAAAACGCTAAGGAGGCCATCCAACATTATTATGGGAAAAATAAAAGAAGATATGAACCCATTTGGCATAACAAGGTGGAGGGGAAGGAGGCTCATAATGTGATTAACTTGATTGAAATTGATCCATATTTTGACTGGATTGATGAGGATGTGGAGCCCATGTTTACCAACGAGGAGATAGCAGATTTTGAAATGTGGCGGCAACGGTGGTAGTAGTATTGGTGGTAGCGATGGCAAAACCATCATAATGTGTTGGATTATATGATGACATGCTTAAGGATGAATTTGTACCTAAGAAGGGAATCTTTACCTTCCAATTCGAGTGCGATGTCGATGACACTAAGGACCTAGAAGGGGAAGAGAAACTATAATGATGATCAATCATTGTATGATATTATGATGCGAGTTGTACTCTTTTATGGTCTAAAACTAATAGAAAATATGTCCACGAGTTCTCTTAATTGATTATTTAGTGTTTTTTAACAATATTTTGCATGTCATTTAAGTTTATTTTATGAATTTATATCTTTATTTATTGTCCATGCCAAAATTTTGGGCTGCCGAGCTTTTGCAGAGTTCGGGTCTGAATCCATATCAAATTTTTGGGTTGCCAATTTTTTTCGAGTTTGAGTTCCTATACTATGATTCTAGCCAGCCTGCCGATGTGGACGCAAGAAGGGCACAAAAACAACACACAGAATCGCGATGCGAATTGCATGCAGGCCAATCATGGTCAGGAAAGGTTGCAGTCGTGGAACAAATCGCCATTAAAATTCAATTGTTGAAAGGGCACAATCCCCAATAAAATTCCAGTGAGTTCACATATATCATTTGACAAATTTTTGAATTTTTTGTAAAATATTTTTTTCGAGTGGTTGAAAATTGAACGAAATTAAGAAAATAAAATATATATATATATAGTTCAATTTTACGGAATTTTATTTTATTGGTTAAAATTTATTTTTC
Source organism: Torreya grandis (assembly GCA_037957365.1). NCBI lineage: Eukaryota > Viridiplantae > Streptophyta > Pinopsida > Cupressales > Taxaceae > Torreya > Torreya grandis. The sequence goes on along the minus strand of JARHVA010000499.1, from coordinate 2,456,435 downwards.
GAATTGAAATCGTCCTCCCTGAGGCCCAAAAGTTAACTGGGCAAAATTATAATGTGTGGAGTCAAAATCTTGACAATTGAGGAATTCCATGATTGTGACAAGATCATACTTAACACTGAACAACGACCGACAACGAATTTTGCCAATTATGACAAACGTCATAAAGAAGCCCTTTTGTTGTTGAAACTTTTTTCTGTCGGATGATATGATTTCAAAGGTCCGAAATGCTACACAAGCAAGTGCACTATGGACCAGTCTAAAGAATAAGTACCAAACTTCGAAAAAGAATCGAGTACTTTATTTGAAAAATATGTTGTTTTCCACAAAAATGTCGGAAGGTGGGTCTCTGTCAAAGCATTTATTACAGATGAAAGATCTCTGTGACCAATTGTCAGCGATGAACAAAAAGGTAGATGAAGATGATATGGTGGCTCTTGTTCTGAATAACCTAATAGCTTTTTATGAATCGTTCGTGGAAGCTTTGCACCTGATGACAGAGAGTAACACTCTCACTTTTGATCAGGTGAGTTCATATTTGCTGCAAAAAGAACGCAAGCAAACACACTTCAATGAGCACAGTTCTGGCCAATCACAAAGTGCATTTGTTGCCCAATCAAAAGGGAAATGGAAAAAAAATTCAGATATGTCTTCATCTTCCCCAAAATTCAAGATAAAATATTATTATTGTCAAAAAATTTGGTCATATTAAGAAAGAATGCAAAAAAAGACAATATGATCTAACACATAACAAGAAGGCAAAAGGGCATGCAAATGTGATAGCAGTTGAAGCTGAATCTGAGGAAGAATATGCTCTCATGACATCATGCTCTGATAAGAGGACTACCAATGATTGGTTTTTTGATTCCGATACATCACGGCATTTTACATATCAAAAAGACTGGTATGTAAATTTCACTACAAAAAAAAGTTTTTCAAATTCAATTTCCTTGGGTGATGGTAGATCATATGTTGTAGAAGGGATGGGAGATATACGCATTGTATTGAATAATGTTGCAAAGTTCAGTCAAGAATGTTAGTTATGTACCTAAGATAAGCAAAAATCTTCTATCAATCAGTCAGTTAACTGAAAACCCTCACATTACATTTAATTTCTCAGTAAAGAAATGCATTGTGTTTGATATCAAAAATGATAAAGTCATAGCCCTAGGCATTGGGCAAAATGGCTTGTATCACTTGTTGATCTTGCCACTAACAATTTCAATGCATTAATTGTGGAGGATAATACCGGTGTTGTATGGCATGAGAGATTTGGACATTTCAATCTTCAGTATTTGGCCAAACTCCAAAAATCAAATATGGTTCTTGGATTGCCTACTATCCGGGTCAAGCAGGATATATGTGCAGATTGTTTGGCTGGCAAACAGAAGCGGAAACCTTTTCCCACTGAAGGTGCCTAGATAGCAAAGGGGCTCCTTGATCTTGTTCATACAGATCTATGCGAGCCATCTTGGAAGTCATCTACTATTCTTGGTGTAAGGTATTTTTTGTTGTTCGTAGATGATTATTCTAGAAAAATGTGGGTCTACTTCTTGAACAAGAAGTCTGACTGTTTTGTTGAGTTTGTAAAATTCAAAGCATTGGTGGAAAATCACACAAGTCAGCGGATCAAAACATTACAATCCAATAATGGGGGAGAATTCACTTCAAAGCAATTTTAGGACTATTGCGGCAAGGAAGGAATTCATCGGCAACTAACAACCCCATACACTCCTCCGCAAAATGGAGCAGTTGAAAGACGAAATCGGACAATCATGAAGATGGCTCGATCCATGATGCACAACAAAGGTGTGTCATATAAATACTGGGGAGAAGCAGTAAACACGACAATCTACATATTGAACAGAAGTCCCTGCAAGGTTTTGGAGAACATCACTCCGAAAGAACCCTGGTCCAACATCAAACCAAAGTTAACACATTTTTGTGTTTTTGGTTTTGTTGCATATGCTCTCATTCCTAAGAAACAGAGAAGTAAACTAGATTCTAAATGTGCCCAATATTTATTTGTTGGTTATAGTACTCAATCCAAGGCATATAGACTAATAGATGTGTCTACTAACAAGATCATCATTAGTAGGGATGTTGATGTAAAAGAAACAGAATCATTTTTTGTTTATAATCAACAAGTTGTCTCTGATAATCCAAACGTTTCTAGTATTGTACTTCCTCGTAAAGATGAGGAACCACATGTTTTAGAGACACCCTCACAATCTTCAGTGCAACAATCTATGGCTAACACTCCATTAGTGTATTAGCATCGTCGACTTGAGTCAACCAATTCTCCATCTGTTGTTCAGCAAGAACAAGAATTCTTGGTACAGAAGAGACCCAAGTGGTATTACACCACTCTATAGGATGTACGAGAGGGTGATCTTCCTCAATCTCATACATGGTCTCAACAACCAGGAAAGTCAGTTGTGGATTCAACTGATGATGAAGAGCTTATGTATTTTGCTCTTGCTTTTGATCTTTTCACTATTTCAAAGCCCCAATGATATTCTGATGCACAGGGCAAACCTCAGTGGGAGAAAGCGATGCAATCAGAATATGATGCCTTGATGAGAAACAATCCCTCGACACTGGTGGATTTACCTCCAAGTAAGCAACCCATTGGCTATAAATGGGTGTACAAAGTCAAATGTAAGGCTGATGGTACTTTGGACAAGTGCAAGGCCCGTCTTGTTGGAAAAGGATTTTCACAACAGGAGGGAATAGACTATGAGGAGACTTTTGCCCCTAATGCAAAAATGGTCACATTTCAATTACTTCTTTCTATCGCATCTCAGTTTGGTTGGAAAGTGTTTCAAATGGATGTCAAAAGCGCTTTCCTTAATGGCGATTTGGATGAAGTATACATGGTGCAACCTGAAAGTTTTCAAAAACCTGGTCGTGATCATTTGGTTTGCAAATTGGTGAAGTCTCTTTATGGGCTTAAGCAGGCTCCTCGAGCCTAGTACATCAAAATTGATCAACATCTACGAGATTCTAGATTCAGACGGAGTCCATTTGATCCAAATCTCTATATCAAAAGCATTGATGATGACATTGTGATACTCATTGTGTATGTTGATGACCTTGCCATCACAGGTAGTAGAGACATAGTGATTCAAAAATTCAAATCAGATTTGTGCACTGCTTTTGATATGACTGATTTAGGCCTCCTACACTAATGTTTGAGTGTAGAAGTATGGCAACATGACCACTCCATTTTCATTGCTCAGGTCAAGTATTGCACTACTCTTTTGAAGAAGTTTGGAATGTTGGATTGTAATTATGCTTCTACACCTATGGAGGTAGGGCTGAAATTATCAGCTCATGATGATTTATCACTGGTCAATGAATCATTATATAAACAGTTGGTGGGCAGCTTGATATATCTTACCACCACTTGACCAGATTTATGTTTTGTTGTTAGCTGCCTTTCTCGATTTTTTGTCTCAACCGAAGCTCATACACTGGACAGTGGCAAAACATATTTTGCAATATGTCAAAGGAACTCTTGACTTTGGCATTCTCTATCAAAGGACAACAGATTTCAGATTGATTGGTTATACAGACTCTGATTGGAGAGGATTGGTGGATACTCTACCACCGGATATATGTTTTATTTTGGTTCAGGAGTTGTTTCATGGCAGAGCCAGCTTAAACATACCACTGCGCTCTCTTCCACTGAAATAGAATACAAAGTAGCAGTCAATGCCAGTTGTGAAGCAATTTGACTACGTTGGATTCTAGCTGATTTGCAACTTCATATACACCTACTCCACTATTTTGTGATAATCAAAGTGTATTGAAGTTGGTAAAGAATCATGTTTTTCATGCTCGCACCAAACACATCGAGATACATCATCACTACATTCGATAGTTGGTTGATTCTAGTGACGTTTCTCTTCGTTTTTGTGCTTCTACAGAGCAGCCGACAGATCTAATGACTAAACCTCTTGGTTCTATTCTTTTTGTAAAGTTTCGAGACAAACTTGGAGTTGTCTTTAGTTTAGTCATTAAGAGGGGGTGTTAAATAATGTAATAAAGACTTAACTAAAATTAGTTAATGTCTAAACCGATAACCTCCATAACTGTTGTAACCATTGTTGTAACCAATTTTTGGTATGATAAATAAGATTGATGCACTGATTAAATCATCAAGTGCTTTTCACAATCTTTTCAATCATTTGCTAACAGTAATAGACCTTATCATTTCAAAAAAAAAAAATTGCAGCCTTGTCAGATTCTACCTCCATATACTGTTTTTCAAGGTTATTAGGAAAGATGCCCCAAAAAAAAGTTTTCAAAATAACATAAACTATTTATGGTAAAATAGATCGTAGTATCTTGAACATTTTTGTGTTCTGCAACGAGACTTGGTTCAGCCTCCAGATGCCAGGTTCTGCTCACCTTGACAAATATGATAAAATAAAGTTCTTCATTTGGCATACAACATTCCCAGATAATAAATTTACTACTTCAGATTGTTTTCTTGTCCTGTCACTACAGCTAATTCGGCCTCTGGGTGACGCTTTGCATGATCTTAGAATGGGTGCAAAAACATAAAGTTACAGTTCAGTTTGAAATTTGATTATCTGTAATATCTGATGATGAGGACCATTTTTCTCTTCTGCAACATTTCCTGATTCCTTTTCTAAATTGCTTAATTCAAGAGTTATGAAAATTGTAAGGAAGGTCTGCTTTCCTTATAAATGGTAAAAGTTATGAGACCATATTTTCTATCAAGGGCTGCATTTGTTTTTTCCATACTTTGCTCTCCTCCACTTCATATGTACTCCTGGAATTATATATGTTTCTTTTTATTGCACTTGGATTCCACTTCTAAAATAATTTAAGCTTATTTAAATCACTTTGTTAGCAGATTATGAGTTTATGCTCCACTTTTCAAGGGTTCTTCATCTTCAATGCCTTCCATGGAAGAGCTCATTGTAGTTACAAGGCAAATTGCTCCACTTATAATTTGTAAGGCTTATTCATCTACATTTCCTTCTGTGATGCCTTGTGTTTCCATTTCGAGGTGACAACCTATTTGCTTCACACCTGTGGTTTTTATTTTGGGTGTTAATATGCCTTCTTATCCACGTCGAGTATCAACTCTTCCAAGGGGCAACATCATTTCACGCCTTTTGGCTACTTATTCCACTGTTTGGCCCTTTCTTGAGGTCTTTTATAGACATTTGGAGCAGATTATTGTTCATGGGAATTTCTTCCCACAAGGCTTCCTTCAACACTTATGACAGGTCTTTCACATTATTAACATGAATTAAAGTGCCAATAACATCTGGGTTAAATCATTGGGCTTCTTTTTTTTTCATTTATATGCGATGGAGTCCAATGCTCTTTGTGTTGGGAAGAAGTGGTAAGGAAATATTCCTTCATAATCAATTATTAGTCATATAAAAGAATAATTAGATTAGTTAATGTCACTGTGAGGTATCAGACACTTCTTGCCATGCATTAGCATATAAATTGTTAACATTGACATTTGTTTAGTTGACATGCGGATTTTCAAGAAAGTTGGTATTGTTTGTATCACGATTTGTGATTATACATCATTACAGGAGTGGTTCTCATCATTTCCTCTCTTAAATACTACTTGTCCATCTTCTACAACTCTGACTATGTGTAATATATTGGCCTCGTTGAACATGTATTGCTGGAAATAGAATGATTCATGTCGAACTAATGATTAAAAAGCCCCCTCTCTATTATAAAATATGTAGAGATGGTATTTTCTTTGTTGCTCCCAGTGTCTCCATAATTAATCCACTTCTCATCTATTGGTTGAAGTAATATATCATTACAAAAGTATATGTTGCTCCCACTGTATCCACAACTAACGAATATACTTATTGCAACAAAAGCATGGAAATGAATTTAATACAGTTAAGGTAACATCTAAAAAAGGAGACAACATCAAATTCACAATTCACTTCTATGGTGGTCATGTTATATAAAACCACGTATCATGAATTTTTGGGGTCACATGTCAGAAGCATATATTTTACAGAAACATGAATCTGCATTAACAAACTATTTATTAGAGGTTAATTCCAATCATCACACAATAATCCCATTTGGGTACAGGTTTTCCCTTAGGAACTTCACATTCTTCTCAAGCATGGTCATTCTAAGAATTTGAAAAAAGAAAAAAATAATTTTACTCAAATCTTAATTCAACCTTTATTTTATTGTCAAATTTGACTTCTTATTTGATTATTGAAAATACAATAAAAGATCTACCATCTGAACCGTCTGTATTGTTGTTCAAAACATGTCCTCTAGCTTTTACATTAATTTTTTTTTGACATCTAATTCATCTCACGTCCAAAATTGTTCTTTATTTTTTCTGCCAAAAGATTAACAGTTACTGTATGATAACTTGATCAGTTGTCTTTCCTCCATTTTCCAAAATTGGTATATTAAGTTTTTCTTGCAAGCTTTGTTTCTAATATTGGGTAAGACACATAGGTAGAGATACAATTACTCACGGTCCAATTAAAAATCATCTTGAGAACCTCATTTATACACATAGGTAACCGTTATAACATAATAACAACACTAGCAGCAACCACTGCAGATGTCAAACCTTGGAAATAGACATCCACGTAAATATTTAATGTATACTATGGTCGACGCATGCTACGACTTTCAGATGAAACTTCTCCACCAGTTATCACTTACTTGTGGCATAATCAAGTCACTCCCATAAACAGGGGGAAAATGAAAAAAAAATAATGGAAACATGGATCTTCAATCTCCTTGCTGAAGAGCCTCCACATCACAGTCAGAAAAAAAGAGGGGGAAAGTGGATACATTGCCCAAAACCCCAGTTTGGTCTTTTGGATAAATACCTATGTTCCATATGGATGCATCCCCACCCTTTGGTCCCTTGTCCCCCGCCCTATTCAAATGGTATATTTAAAATTTAGATGGTACTTCTAGGTATCGCCTTAATTAAAATATCATACCTAAGATTTAGAAGGTACTTCTAGGCATCCCCTTTTAGCATTCTTGTGTCTCCCATCCACTCCAAAAGAGAACTCAGTGAAACATAGTTAAAAACTCATGCCCACAAGTACGGAATTATGTGTTACATTCAACAAACACTACCTCAAAACACAAGGGCAAAACTCAGCCCCAAAATATATATATATATAAAATGAAACACTTCAATGACGCACCAAGCCATTAACATTAACTGAGCCAAACAGCCAAAAACCCACATCCTTCACTGGTAAAAATCCCAATTCACTCGTTAAAATTATACAACCTTACCTACCCAATCAGTTATAACCTTCCACAAGCCCACAATCAATTGGACAGATTGATTCCACAATCAATTGAACGGGTCACTAAACATGTTGATATTTTACATGGCCCAGCTAGGACTTAAACCTGGGCACTCCCATTTGCATCCTGGGGTGATTTACCTATGAGCTACCAGCCTTTTATGAGCGGGATTTTTCGGTAATGTCCTTGTTACTGTTCAGGAGTGATTCATTTTCTCCAACATAAGCACTCTTTAAATTATACAATTGTAGCATGAACTCAGATAACTAGTTTAGCGGGATTTTTCGGTAATGTCCTTGTTACGGAATTTTGAGCTCTGAATACTTCAGTAACCCTATGAACCATATTGGCAACAAATAAAGAAACATGGCACATGTCAATTTGAATTTATCATGGTACCCAAATATACAATGCACGGAGTGAACTTCACACAACAAATATTATGAAAAAGAATTGAAGAGCATACTTACTATCCAGGAAGCAGAGCGGGAACAGTAGGAGGTACACGGTTCAAAAGCGCCCTGACCACCTCATCAGCCATAAGGCTTCCGTACACAAATACATTATGCGACTGCGAGGAGGTTGTGGCAGCCATTATAATACCCGCTCTGTCTTTAACGATTTACAACCTCTGTTGATCGTCTTCATGATTTGAGGAGCATAATTGAGACGCTCTTGGCCCACTCGGAAAACACACCTTGACAAACTCACCTATCAACCTTATTAGTCCTCTAATCCCAAGATATGCTTTTGGGTCCCTAGTCTTACGATATGCTAATGCCGTCTAGTAACTTTATTACCCCTCTTGATGCCTGGTCCCATGGAGGCGGCAAACTAAAGAGAGGCAAACTAAAATCTCTTTGTAGGTATTGCCGAATAAAAATAAGAGTTTTTTATAGTAGGAAAGTCTTATACAATTCTTTATTTTTCTAGTAGAGATAAAATATAAGTTTTTTTTTACACTAGGATAGTCTTATGAAGTTAAAAATTTAATGATAGCTATGAAGAGTTTTACATTTCATCTCTAAAGCTTATTTATATTGCATTTTTTGATCCAATATTTAGTTAAATTTTTCCGCCACAATCACCACTAATTTATGGAGTGAAAGAATTGTAATTTAGTTTAGCTATAGCTTGCTATAAGGCAAAAAAATAGATTTGTGGGTGGGGAGATGCAGTTGCCCCCCATCGTTATTCGGGGCATAAACGGACCCCCCAAATAGTTGTTGCATTCTCATTTTTAGGGAAATGAATTGTGTTCTACAATTACCAAACTGGAAAATCAGCTTGGGATCCCCTGTTCCAGAAATTTTGACGTAGTCTCCATGGGACCATGAGGTAATCCCAACATATACTTTTGATTCTCGATTTGTTTGTGGTGGAGGAATGGGGCATTTGGACCCCACGAGACTTTATTAGCCCTCTTATCCCTATAGATACTTCTGATTCTTAATTTATTTATGGAGGAGGAAGGGGGCATTTAGACCCCACTAGAGTTAGAGGGGCAGACTAGAGGACGACTTTACCAACATGTTCAGACCGTAACTCGCTACCAATTTCCGCTGTACCATTAAAAAAAATAACTTGACAAGAATCGAAGCACTTTAAATGCTTCAAGAGCATCCTCTTCTAGACACCTAAATGTGGTTGCTTTATTTAGGGTTATTTTCTATATGTTAGGAGTATTTTTTATATATGTGTGATTGATCCAAATTTGGCATTATTCAACTATTATGGTGATTTCGAAAGCTTGAAACCACTTTCATGTATATGTGAACTCTTACTTTTAATTTATGATTTATTTGTTTTGTGTTGAAGCCGTACGTATAATCTTAACAACTATCAGAACCATTCATATAGTCCTAACCTCATTGCTTGTACTTCCCTTTTAAATGGATGGGCTCATCCAACTAATTATGCCTTTCTTTTTCTCGTTGTTGAAAGTCACCATGAGCGTGAATCTTGTGAGACCCATTTCTTGTATGTGATGTATTTCCTCTTTGATTGCCCTCATAGTTATAACTAGGTGTAAATGCCTAAAAGTGGCCTCTAAGCATTTATTAGTTGCTAAATTGTATGATTTTAGAATATTTATGTACTTGTCTATTATTGGTCCAAATTAGGTGTTATTTAAGTGTTTACCAACTTTTGATGGTCCCTGCAGCTTCCCCCAACACCTTTGGATGTTCCTTTCTCTCTCTTACCTATTTGCCTCACCTCAAACTATATGTCCAAAGCATCATTAACGCTTCTAGGCCCACCAAAAGCATTAATGGTGTTCATGTGTCCTTGGTGTGGTCCCTTTTAGCTCATGACCACATGACCCCTCATTTTATATTTTTTACTTTTTCTATTGTTGGATGTTAGTTTGGATGCCAATAGGCTCCTAATTTAAATTTAATTTGTTTATAAATATAAAAACAATGTCATTTGTCAATAATCACGCTGAGCATTCTATAAATAAATTGTTGAGCATTCATAGGTATTCTAATGAAATTAAGCAATCATTAGAGAATTATTGAAGCACACAAGTTTGTGTTAGACACACACCATATAGTACTCGATTTGAATGTTGGTGGAACTATCCAAATTATGAGGTTTGTTTTTTTGGATGTTATTATTATTTAGGGGCCAAGCAAATACCAATATAGTTTTGGCATTCTCTGATTTATCATGGGACCCAAAATATTTTCTATTTTTTTCAAGCTTTCAAGTATTAATACCCATTTACGGATTGGAAAATAAATATTTTTATAGCTAATTGAAATAACAATGCAAAAAAATGAGCAAATAATACAGTCGTAAAGTTAATTTACATTTGTCTGCCATTTTATCTATAGTGTCCTGAGACTGTGCATTGTCTAGAGTTGGATCGACACTCTTGCGAGACTTCTTTGCTCACTGTCAAATTTATGGGTAATCTCTATCACTTCTAGGCATGCATTTATACAGTTAAATCTTGACAGTTGTTAACAAATCTCATGATACAATAGATACACCTTTAAACCTTGCATGTCACCTCTATCTCTTATTTTGAAATCAATTGATTGGGCTTAATTATTGTTTTACACATGTTATTTACCGTAGTTAAAATTAATTGGGTATTTGTGTCGCAATTTAGTTGTAATCCATGTTTTTTATATTACATTTTGGAAAACCCTTGCTCTCTTACAACATTTTTATGGTTAAATCTTGTTAAATCTTTGGAAATTTTTGAAATTATCTAATTTTCCTCGAGTTACTTCCATTGCATGCTCTTAAATATAATAGCCCTTATTTCCTTAAACTTTATTTCAAAACTTAGGTTATTTTTTTTATGAAATTTCTTCAAACCCTGGTGTGCTTGTATGGCATGTATGTTTCATGTCTAAGCCAAATTTATGCTACCAAAATTGATTAGACATGAGGATACATCTAGGAAGAGTGTTAAGTTTAATTGAGAACCTATTGATTTAATTGAAAATACTTTGGTTAATTCTAGATCTAGCTCAAAAAATAAATTGGGATCTAAAAATACACCTAATGTTGCTCGAAAAAATGTACCTTATGTTACCGATGATGGGAATGATGTATCTTCAAATGATAATGTTGTGAGTCATCTCAATTTGATAAAGTGCATGTGCATAATGTGGATTATGATCAAGAAGCTTGCTTAGATGCACAAGATATGGCTAAAAATATTACATAGTTTATAAAACATTCATAGAAAACCCTAATGAAATAGTTGAATTAATGAAGGTATTGAAAGAATTTGTAATTCAAAACATAGATTCTAGTCAAAAAGATTCACTTGAAAACCAAGGTAGGGCTAAAATTGAAGATGTACTTTATAAAGTAGATAATGGATATATGAATGCTCGTAATGATGACGCCCGTAATGATGATCATGCCTGTAAGTTTAAAGACTTCATTTCAAGGCATCTTGATCAAATTCATGTTCTAATTAGATGCCATCCGAGAGTTTCAAACTATGCATTCTCATATAATCATTTCTTAAATTTAATCTAAACCTACCAATACTCGAGTTTTTATTGCTTCTAATGTTGCTTCTATTGTCCCCAATGTTTCTCTTACTTCTCAAAATATTATTTTTTTCTCAATATGCTTTTATGGCTTCTCAAGTTCCTCCAACTTATCAACATGTTTCTATTTCTTCTCAAGTTCCTCTAATTTCACAACAAGTTTAAATTTCTAAGGCTCCTAGTTTTTTACAACAACCTCTTGCTTAGCATGTTCCTCAGGTTTCTTCACTTATTGTTCATCCTTCTATTCTGTAATAATAGAATAATTCCCACATATTTACTTCATCTTTTACTTCTATTGCAAATCTTGAAATGACTACTATGATGCATACATTATGTGATTTACAAAATCAAATAAAACACTTTATAAAGGTTCTCAAAAGTTAAATAGTGGGGTCACTTCTAACTAAATAATCATAAACTCCTTGGCTTATAAAGTGTTTGAATATCCATTTCTAATAGAATTTGTATCTCTGCATTTTGAATTGTTTAATGGAAAATGAGATCCTTCACATCACTTTAGAGATTTTTATGCCTCTTGTCTGTACTCTACTCATGAAGATTAATTATTTACTAATTTATTCCCAATTAGCTTGAAGGATTATGCACTTGATTAGTTCTTATTTTAATGAAAAGTGGACAAGGTCAAAAGACATTATATTAAACCAATAAAATAAGCACAGTGGATAAATTTGATATAAATATAATAAAATAGTGAATAAATACCTATAATGTACCTAAGGAGTATTTAATGAAATTACTTAGAAAGATAAATAATTGACAAAGGGTGTTTATAGATGTGTACCTAGGGGTTAAATTTGATGGTCACCCTTACCCATCAAGAATTTTTTTGTGACAGTTTTTAAACTAATGTCACCTTGCACGTGACATTCATTTCTCATTTTTTTGACTTTCATAATTTTATATAGAAACCAATTAAAACTTGTTGTTATTGCTTATGTTTCAAGTAAAAAATGAGATAATCCATTCAGCTGCTCTCTCCTCAAATACCTTGCTATCCACAATTTCACATTGCTCTCTTTTCAAGTTTTCATCACTATGTAAATGTATGCAGGAGCTGTCACTTTGCAAATTATGGCGGTGTGAATAAAATTATGATTGATAAATTTTAATAAACATTAAATTTACTTGTCGAATTTAATAATTTTATATTTATTTTACCAAAAATAAATAATAAAACTCTGATTGATGAATTTTAAATTTGAAAATTTTATCAGAAACTAGCATAATGGTGAAAAATAGTTTGTTAAAAACCCTGGTTCTGACCATGGTTCTTGAAGCATCAAGACAAGACAATTAAAGAAAATATATGGATGAATCATCAACACATTACAATGGAACAAAATCTATGGAATATATATATATATATTTGAATCATCGACACAAGATGGTTGAGCTAAATTTGAAATAAGAACAAATTATAAATAATAGTATGAATTGCAAATTTTTTTGCTTGCATGGCTTCTGAGGTGATGGATTTGTAAGGCTCTAGTATTTGTATAGCGTCAGGCCACAGTGTTATGGAATTAAGTACATGGGATTCAGAAGCTTGAATGTCTGATCTCCCACAAAATCCCATATGATATTAGTCCACTAATCTCCCACATTTCCCCATATATGATATCCTTTTTCTATCAACTCCTCTCTCTTCACCAACTTCAACTCCACTGTGCTCATTCCTTTTTTTTATTCCTCTCTGCATTAACCAAGAATCAATATTGTTGTTATTATTTTATCCTTTTAAAATGCATAATTGTTAAAGGAAACACTAAAGAAGAAATTTAATTGAACCTTAAGAGAAGACCAACATAGCCATTATATCCCTGTGAAAGCAGGTTTTGTTTTGTATTTATTCATTGGGACTCGTCCCTTCCACTGATAAAGAGGATCTTGAATCTTGAGGCCTTCAGTTTGTTATACATATCTAGAATAGTAGGCAGAGTTATGGATCTTACACTCACAACCCAATTGTTGAATGAACCTTAGTCATAGGGCATTTCACTATAATTTTTTGCCATTTATAGAAAACAAAGTTCATGAGCATATCAATGAAAGAATGTATTCACCTTAATTTATTTCACAAAATCAAAAAAGAAGAACCAAGCAAACACTGTTTAATAACTTGTTTTCAGAGCTATTAAAAAAGCTATATGCATATATAGTTAATTGGAATCGAAACTTGCAAGATGAAACATGAAGGTGATATTCACTATAACTCTTGACCTTGATGGAGATAAATGAAAAATTGTAGAATCGACTTACCATATTTAAAAAAAAAGTCAACATCCAACCAACCAATGATATGTATCTACTCACTACCAAACCTCTAAAGTTTATAGCAAAAGCCATTGCCACACCCATCAATAATAGGTGCACACTTTCTTTAGATTTTTCAAAATTATATATAACTGGCCTAATATAAAGCAAATGCATAACAAGATGGAATCTGTTCACTTCAGATTATAACCAAAATATTTGTAATACATTGAAGAATGGGTAAACAAAATGTATTTAAAATAAAAATAAAAAGATCTTCTAGCCATAGAAAAAGTGTACATACAATTTAATCACAACAAAAAAAGAGTCTACAGAGAGGATTACCCAAAAAAAATTCCTTTGTAGTATTCAAGATTGGACAAAGCAATATCATTTACATCCAACACCCATGCATCCATTCCATCATCTACCACTTCAATTTCTTCCATGTAAGATAAAATGTGTTCCACTACAGATTCAAGATCATTCTTATATTATTCAATTTGGCTGCCAAACTTAATACATGTGCAAGCTTCATTGACTACTCCATGAATTTAAGTATCACTATCCCAAAATAGAGTAATGCAATAAAAGGATATGATCTAAACTATAAGTTAAGAATTAGCTCAATAAGCATCATGAAATATGAATAAAGATAACATAAATTCAAGGTAAGGCACTCTGTTAAGGGATACACAATAAAAAACTAAAAATATAAGATTAATGTGATTTCAGTAAACCATTCAATGCCTTCATAAGTATTGACCTATTACATGAATTTACGAGTGCCCAACTCCAACATAAACTCAGATTGATGGTTCTGTTTGAGAAACATTAAGTCAAGATGTATGCTTCTAGTATCACCAAAGTAAGACAAATTTTATGATAGATTTGAAATTAGAATAACATGGACAAAGTCCAAGGCAAAAATAAAAGAATCAATTACTTTTAATTATTTTTTTCTATCTATTATAACTTAGTCATAAGATGGATGCATTCAACTAATAAGAAACAAGCACAAATAGGTGATCTTTCAATAACATTTAAAATAGATATACAATATTTTAAAATGCAATTTCACATACCTTCCTCCCAATTTGCACTAGCACCTGAAATCCACCCCTAATTTTCTCACAATTTCCTCACCCTATTGTTGTCGATGATGGTACATCTGGGTACCTAATCCCTTTCTCAACCAACACAACAGCCTACAAGGGATCCTTCAATTTAGTCCACACTACCCGATGCCCACTCCCGTCTCCTAGTCTCCCAAATTCCAATCTCTAAACTCCAGTCATGACTCACAGACTACAATATAGTAAACTGAACAATGCAATGTGCATAATGCAAATTGTAATGAATTTGTTTTTCAATGATTCTCGAGGATTGAATCCCATTCCTAATTTCTTGTTGTCCAAGATTCCAATGAAATAAATGTTGATAAATTTACAACATGTGAACTCAGTGAAGTGAAGGCAAAAAGAGATTTGGTGAATTTAGATGGTGATTCAATGTCAATCGATAAAGATTTAAAAACTTTGGCATATTATGGTGTAGGCTACAACATGCTCTTCTAATAAATTTAGAACATTTAATGTTATGGGGAGTCAAGATCCTAGAGCAGAGTGGTGAGCCTATAGGCTATTATAAATTAGAATCGATCATGATTCATTAGACTTGGACTTGGAAACTTGGTTGATTTAATCTTGATTCCCTATTGTGTTGACAGCCCAATTTCCAATTAGTAGCTAAGGCTGAGGTAAAAAAGTTTAAACCGTCAGACAGTTGACCACTAGTCTGTTATTCAACCTCAAGGGCAATAGCAATGTGGTCTATAGCTTCAAGGGCATATAGGCCTAAGGTAGCTTGTTAATAAAAACTTAAAATGGGTGTTTTTTTAATCTGAACGTCAAAATGATAGGCCTTTAAAAAAATTGCCTGTCTTTTGTTATGTTTTAAAAAATGGTAGTATTTTACATTTAAAAATGTTTAAACGGGGGTCAAATTTAATGCTTGTGTGTACCTAATTTTTTACTCACATGTACATTAATAGAGGCCAAAAGTACTGATAAGAAGGTTCAAAAATAGTGCAGAAGAGAATTGAGAAAGATGGCTATGATTTGACAATGCAACCAAAATTAATTTATCCTGATAATGATAAACCAATATCAGACTGCTATGATAACGATTGTTTGTCTTAAAAGTGGTAGTCTAGTTTTGATAGTGTAAAAATAGATTAACTCAATCTAAAACTCTAAAAATTCCTTTATTTGCACTTAATATAAAACTCTACTAAATCAGTGAATTGGTATGTTGAAATGACATAATTCCTTCTCCTTTGCTCAATCCTTAATATCCTTCAAGAATACGTGCAAAGACATAGACAAATTGGTTTTGTTAGGGGACTGCCTCAATCGATCCCCTATTCATGACAAGTTGGAAATTAACACTCATGCAAGTCAACAAGAAAATTTGTGTATATGAATATCCCAACCCTTTCCATATGTATAGATGAAAGCAATTAATCAATTCAATATGTTATTTCACTAGTTTTTCTTTTCGCATAAGTATGTAAAAATTACTCTTCAATATATATAAAGGCAGTAAAAAATAGAGTGTAAGAAATCCTTCAATGTGAATCCTTATAATTAAATGAGCACGCGATGTTTGTGTGATGCAATCCTTAGGTTTTAAATGCAATAACATGCCATCACACCTAGGTCCTCCTATTCTTGATTCTAGTTTGATTATTGATAGTAGCATACTAGCCTTTGAACAACTAATTGATCACATGGCACTTTAAGAAGAAAACAAGAAACTAATGAAGTAGAATTCATTTTTACTCTCCTGATTCATGAAAAATATGCCATTATATGCTCTCTATAGAAAAAACTAGTTTGTATACAACATCAGACTGATATGTTGGACATTCATACCACTATTCCTGGTCTATCATATATTATTACTAAATTTGGTATGCATCCACTTGATGTACTTTTACAATGTGACTTAGTAGATCTTGAGCAATCCATTATTCTTGTTACTCCTTTTATTTATGTTGATACTTTTGGGCCTACTTTTGTTTCACACTCTACACATCCCACTTCAATTCCACCTAAATATATGCTTACTTCTTTTGAGAACACACCATGGATTTTGGCTCTCACACGCTTCATTCCATGGGTCACACTAATAGACTTGTGGGCATTGGTAAGCATTTATAAGGTATTACTACCCCTATAGATCTTGTTACATGGATTGCTCGACAAGGCATTGGTTATGATGCAGATGTTCATTACAATCATTTGATAGAACTTCATCCTTTACTCGTTCCACTCTTTGTGAGGATAGTGAGTTACATATGAGCTCTTTTACTCCTTCACTCAGGCCTGAGAAACCTAAGATTATTATGGTCAGACTATTAGTGTAGGTTTTTATTTTTCCCTATTATTTAATTAGGGATATTATATATTTGTGCATACATGGAGTTTTCCTACATTCATGGGATAGGCTAGCTTATATGGAGATGTGTGTCATAGATGTGTCATAGGTGTCATAAGAATGTCACAAGTAACTCTTTTTACCAGCTATTCCAGGTATGGGAATTACTTCTCTATTCTTAGCACCTTGTCACCACCTTTCATGGAGGAGTTACAGTCTATTCTTGGGGTGCTTTGACCACCTTTTATGGAGGAGTTACTTACGTGCTCTCCTATATGTATTCTTCATTTTGGCCATCTTATGTTAATGGAATATTGGCTTTTCTCTAAATTGTCTATGTAATTGTCTCTTATTTGATTTCATTTACTTTAGCATTTTGTGGTATTCACTTGCTTCATCTCGTGTAACCATGACTCGTGCATCCTTGTTATTCATACCTTGGCGAATCCTTCAATATGGTATAAGAGCATGAAAAAATAGCCAAAATCAAAAAATAAATCATGGGAAAAGGAGTCCATATGAGCAAAAATGGAGCATTTGAAAACTGCCTTCAAAATTGCAACTGCCAACGAAGAGAGGTCCTACTGTAGCTTTTTGAGCGCATTTCTGCAAAATATACAGAATGTATGCAAAAATTGAAAGATGCCCAGAAGGTTTTTCTAAGCTGCGAACAAAACCTAGAAGGCATTTTTCTTATTGATGTACAGAAGATGCAAATCTAGTGTAAAATAGATGCCTTTAGCCAGAAAAAATGACCCCAACAACCAAAAAATGGCATGCAAAGGTAGAATCAACTACCAAGAGATTGCAAAGTCATGTGACAACCTGCAATTCTGATTAAAACACAAAATATGCAAGTTGATCGATAGAAATAAGATTATTGGATCTTGTAAAATCCCACTTGCATGTATATGGAGAGACCAAACAAGCCATGGAAGGAACAAGAGTACAGAGAACTAGCAATATCTCCCAAAAAATTTCAAATTTCACAAAAAAAATGCCTTAACAAAGTTCTAGATTTCAATGAAAGCAATAGCAAAATAGACAACCAGTTACCAGGGTGGCTATGATACCATATCGAAGGATTTGCCAAGGTCTAAATAATGAGGATGCATGAGTCATGGTTGCACAGGATGAAGCAAGTGAATACCACAAAATGCTAAAGTAAATGAAATCAAACAAGAGACAATTACATAGACAATTTGGAGAAAAACCAATATTCCATTAACATAAGATGGCCAAAGTGAAGAATACATATAGGAGAGCACGTAAGTAACTCCTCCACAAAAGGTGGTCAAAGCACCCCAAGAATAGACTGTAACTCCTCCATGAAAGGTGGTGATAAGGTGCTAAGAATAGAGAAGTAACTCCCATACCCAGAATATCCGATCAAAAGAGTTACTTATGACATTTTTATGACACCTATGACACATCTATGACACACATCTCCACATAAGCTAGCCTATCCCACGAATGTAGGAAAACTCCATGTAGATCTCCTCCTCTAGGTCTCCATAAAGAAAGGCACTCTTCACATCCATCTGGTGCACATCCCAAGCATGTGTTGTTTGGTCTCTCCATATACATGCAGGTGAGATTTTGCAAGATCCAATAATCTTGTTTTTGTCAATCGGCTTGCATTTTTTGTGTTTTTATCAAAATTGTAGGTTGTCACATGCCTTTGCAATCTCTTGGTAGTTGATTCTACTTTTGCATGCCTTTTTTTGGTTGCTGGGGTCATTTTGTCATCGGCTATTGCAGCGGTGAAGGCATCTCTCCAGGATAGATTTGGCATGACAGACTTGGGTTTGTTGCACTACTTCCTTAGCATCGAGATCTCATAGTCAGATTCAAGGATTTCTCTTGCACAGCCTAAGTATGCTCTTAACTTATTGGCTCGATTTCACATGGCTGATTGCAAGCCATCTCTGACTCCCTTTCTATCAGGAGTCAAGCTTGAGGCTGACTGTTCTTCACCATTGGTTGATGCCACTCGATATCGACAACTTGTTGGCAGTCTCATCTACTTGACTCACACCAGGCCTGACATATCATATACAGTGGGACTTGTCTCTAGATTTATGTAAGAACCTCATGAGCTGCATTGGAAAGCAGCTAAGAGGATCTTGCATTACATACAGGGTTCACATAGATACGAGATTCATTACAAATTTGGCATAGAGGTTGACTTGGTTGGATATACAGATTCAGACTGGGCTGACAATTCATAGACTCGCAAGTCCACTTCTAGTTACAGTTTCTCTCTAGGTTCTGGTCCTATCAGTTGGTTTAGAAAGAAGCAAAATGCTATTGCTATATCATCCATAGAGGCAGAGTACAGGGGAGCTGTTAATGCAGATACTGAGGCTATTTGGCTTTAGGGGATACTTTTTGAGTTTGGCATTCCTATCAAGTAGCCCACCATCATTTATTGTGACAACTAGAGTACCATTCAAATTTGTAAGAATCAGGTTCAGCACCAGTAGACCAAGCACATAGAGATTCACATGCGTTTCATTCGAGAGCTTAATCATAATCAGGTCATTGACTTGATATTTTTCCAGTCTTCAGAGTAGGCTGCAGACATCTTCACCAAACCTTTCACCAAGAGCAAGTTCATTCATTTACGAGCTCTTCTTGGGGTGCGGTCCACATTTGTTGTAGCATCATCTTCAGGGGGGCCACTAGCCTCTTCATTTATTTATGTCTCTCTTTTTTTTGGGGGGGGGAGTTTTTTCCTACGGGTTTTCTCCTTTTCTCTATCTTATGGGAGATTGCTTTTGTACATGGGTACCTCATCAGGCCTAGTTCCCAGGACCCATTTTATATTTCCACACTGCCCACCTAAGTTGTACTTATGGGGGGGTATTAGTGTAGGTTTTTATTTTTCCCTATTATTTAATGAGGGAAATTATATATTTGTGCATACATGGAGTTTTCCTACATCCGTGGGATAGGCTAGCTTATGTGGAGATGTGTGTCATAGATGTGCCATAAGAATGTCATAAGTAACTCCTTTGACCATCTATTTCGGGTATGGGAGTTACTTCTTTATTCTTAGCACCTTGTCACCACCTTTCATGGAGGAGTTACAGTCTATTCTTGGGGTGCTTTGACCACCTTTTGTGGAGGAGTTACTTACATGCTCTCCTATATGTATTCTTCACTTTGGCCATCTTATGTTAATGGAATATTGGCTTTTCTCTAAATTGTCTATGTAATTGTCTCTTGTTTGATTTCATTTACTTTAGCATTTTGTGGTATTCACTTGCTTTGTCCCATGCAACCACGACTCGTGCATCCTTGTTATTTAGACCTTGGCGAATCCTCTGATACATACATCCACCTATCACTTTTTTGGATGTTACCTCAAATTCTTCTAATGTGGAATTTGCACCCACTCATATGTTGGCATCTTCATCCACCATTCATATTAATTTGGGGTGGATTTATGATCGTTCTATCAGGATCCTACTCCTCAATAAGAGTATATATGATTACCTCTTGTATAAGCAACTAAACACAGAATTCAACCAGAATGAATAAGTAACTAGAATTATGAAACAACACAAGATATGAGAGACAATACACAATTGTATTAATACTCATTCAGAAGAAAATACAATAAAGAAGATGCCACACTTCTTCTTCCCACTCCTCTAGAGCTCCCACACATCTAGGGTTCACCTGTAATTCTCCTCCAACACTTCACTCTCTCATCACGGTCACAACAATCAACTCAAACACAAAGTTGTTGTTCACCTCCACCAGTCAGTAACAACGCTGCTAGTACACCAAGTACACAACCATACTCCAAGTAGATATCCCTTTCCTTACTGCCACCTGCAAATCAACAGACCTTACTTAACATGTAGATATCTCTACACCCTGAAGAACCCTTGTCCTTGCCTCACCAAGTCCTCATGATTCTTCAACCAGTACCCTGGTGGATCTCCTAGTAGAACTTGCACAACCTGCAACTCTCCCTGATCATACACACTCAGCACCCCTTTGGAACTAGGAGGAGCTACTCTAGCTCTCTCTTCAAGCACAATGGCTTTCTAGCACACTTTTACAATACAACCCATGAGTCTATTATATAGATCTCATGCATACAATAATTAGACATTCTTAATTACAATAATTAGACTCGCAACTCAAGACCAAAAATAGTCTTTACATGCAAACTCTTGATTCAATGAACTAACTGTCCGTGCAACGAATAGTTCTGGAACCGCCACAGGCGACCGACATCGGTCCCTGTCTGCCTGGAGGTGACCGACATCGATCGACCTCCTGCCGATGCCGGTTGTCTTTCAATTCACACCTGCCAATGTCGGTTGTCTTCTACACTATACTCTGTCGATGCCGGTCTCCCTGGAACTCAACAACCTCCTCCATGTTTGCAACACTTGAAGCTTTTAGCTCCACAACCTAACACGTTCTTGGTAACATTGATAGAATTATTTGAGAGGGCTCTACAAGTGAGGTTCCTCCACCAGTTAGCTTCTTCGACCACATATTGTTCTTCATGCCTTTTGATGTTCCTTTATTGTATGAGCTCTTTTCTAGGAAAAAATGTTATTTGGAGTATGCATCTCTCATTTCATAGATGATGTCTTCCACAACTTGATTACATTGTCGAGGTTATTGCATCATTTGGTGATATTATTTGTAGGATGCAACCTATTTGGTATTCACGCTGAGATTCACAGAGTTTTTTCATTCGTGTGTGCACTCTATGATGAGCACTTTTATCTTCAATTGCATGATTGTCCCATCCCCATCATGGACATATTTTTGAGTATTTTATATTTGTAGCTTTGATGTTGAGAGTTTCCTTCAGTTTTTTTGTGAAACTTGATCTCTTTCTGAAGAGTCGCTAGTTTGGTGAAACCCAATGTCAACATTTTAGTGTTTGAGTAGTGGGATTGGCCCATTCAAATAGTTTTTGAGTCACTACACCCACTTTTGTATTAGGAGGGGGGTGCACATACTGCTTTAGGTGTCATTTTCCTTGCTAGCCCTTGGTGCACCACATTTTTTATTTCTAAGCAGTTTATTGAGTGCACTTTTGTTCGATGGGCTTCATTCCATCAAGTGCACCTATTATAGCATTGTGTTGAGTTTTTGAGTTGTGCTTATTAGGATGCCTTGCATCATAAGTTATCTCCAACACTCTCATTTTGGTTCTACTAGTTTTTGGGTACCTTAAGGTGACACATTTCATCCATGGTGACTCTTTTTTTAGTTTTATGATAATTGTTTTTTACTAAGTGAGCCTCATACAACACACCAGTTCTTATTTGACTTAGTTGTTACAATGACTCAACATCCATGTAGTTTGATAAGATGGATTGGTTACCATAGAAATGCTTTGTATTCCACTATGTATATGTACATAGGTACCCGATAAGGCCTAGTTTCCAGGACCCATTCAGTCTCTTTACTTTCTCTTTTCTCACTTCCTATTATGTGCTTGAGGGAGGGTGTTGAAGTGGTCATGTTCACATTGGCTAGTGGTTTGAGTTATTTTCAAACCAAATTTTGTCTTAGTTATGTCCGTACCCACTCATGAAATTAAACTTAATTAGGAGTTTTTTTTAGTTGTTGGATTGTTTTCTATGTGTACACAAATAGTGTGTTGTTGTGCACCCATTTAGATAGTCCACCTATGTTTGGGTTGATCAAAACAACTAAGCAATTATTGTGAAACCAACTCATTTCTTATTTAGTAGGCACTCCTTTTACTTCTCCTAGGCTGGTGGTAGAGAGATGATGCTATGGTTTGTATTTTATTTATGAGGCAATAATGAGAGACTATTGATTGTGCATAATGTATAAGCTTTGTGTGTGTAATGGTTTTAACACTATGGTATGGCATGCAAAAGAGATCTTACAGTTTTATGAGTGCTTATTGCACTTTGACACTTCTCAAATCTAAAGTAAGGCCTTATTGGTGCATAAATTAACATTATGGAGGTGAGAAAACTAAAAATTAGGGCATAATGAAACATGGTGAAATGGGCCAAAGGGCCCATAGCTAGTATAACCACTATTGGAATAGTTTGATGGCAGTTAAACTAATATTAGATTGATCTACTACAAGTTAAGGTGACCAAAAACCTTAAAATAGAGACATAATGAACTATAGGAATGTCTGAGAGCATCTCAAGGTAGATAAATGATAGATATAAAGGTGTTCAATAATGAATGATGATAAGGAAAGGCTATACATAGATCAACACAAAGGAAAATGTGCCAATACAAATTGAATTTAAACTAATTATCTATATATACAAAAACATGATAATAACATTGTAATTACAAGGCTTGTACCAAAATTAAGTGTCTACACAATTCCCCACTTGAATATGTGTGTGCATATCCATTAAAGTAAAACAAAAAAATGTACCTAGGAGGGTTTGATGACAAAGTTGTAGCTAAATATTGTAAGTTAAATGCTTGAAGTTAATATCAAATATGAAAGTGATATGAAAGTCAAAAAAAGGAGATATGTTACCTTATATCAGAATCCAACTCTAACAACTTATAAAATAAAATAAACCATGTATTTGTAGATGGATAACTTTGGTTATCACAATATTTTTAGTGTTGTATTGTGCATATGGTTCACTAATTTAGTTTAAGTCCTTGTTGGCACTTTTCTCATTGTTATCTCCCTCTCTTCTTATTTTTTTGTGACCCTGTCTTACTCATTTTTCATTTCGTTTCTCTTTCTTTTATGTTTTATTGCTTTAGGGATTCCCTCTTCTTTCTCTCTCTCTCTTCTTTCTTCTCCTCTATTTGTATGTTTTTGTTTTTATCTTATAGACAAAATCATTAGTCTTGTTGAATTTACCTCACTGATTATGTTTTTACGAGCCCTTGACCCCCCTCCCTTTCACTTTACTCATGTGGGCATGTTTTTTTAACTTATTTATCATTCATTGTGTCTACTTGTGTGCCAATTTAACCTTAATTTGAGTTTGAATTCAATATATATATATATATATATATGTATATACATATATATATGTATATATATATATGTGTGTGTGTGTGTGTGTATATATATATATCTATAGGCATTCTAATAACAAGACTCCTAGAGGCATTCTAATAACAAGTTTCCAACGATCTTTTTTATGTTTTCAAATGAAAATCAGTTTAGGCACATCGTAAAGGATTGATGTATTCTCATAAGGAGTACATTCAAGTTTTATTGAATCTTATACCAAAAGAGGGATAGGCCAATATGCATGTAGTTGCATCTCCACTTAGGGAGAGAAGGCCAAAGCTCACGCTTAAATTATCCATTCATATTGTACAAGAACTACATGGGGTCTAATGTTAGTGTGTGGGATACATAGTTGTAACTCCCTTATGGTTGACTGACCCAAGTACTTCTTCCCTTTCTCTTTTGCAATAATTTTATCGAAAATTAGGTCCAAGAGGAAAATAATATCAAATCAGACAATTTAACTTGCAAATTTTGTAAAGTGCAAGTGCAAGAGTATACATTATTTAGAGGTGAACTTGCATAGAAAAATCATAATTTGAAAAGGTGTGTAATACACATTTAGTGCTTAGAAACATAATTTTTAGTGGCATGAGGTATGCATCGATTTTGCCCTAGGTATAATCATTGGTACAAACAAGGGCATTGATTTTGTTTCTATTGATATAGACTTCCAAATTTCACATATAGTCAACTATAGGCCTTAACATTACATATTCATATGTAGAATCCCAAGATTATGCTAAGGTGTGACTATTCATTCACTTTTGTTCTTTATTTACATAGTTTAGCTTATTTTTACATTGTCATTGCTTTGTTAATTCATGTTGATGGCCACAAAGTAGATTAAAGATTATTTTGAACTATCACATTAATTATATTCTTTGTGCAAACATTTTACATATTTTCTTAGTGTCATTATACCCTAGTGTCACTATTTTTAAAAATAAATCAGTGAACCCAATCTACCTACTTCTAACCTAGGGTTATCACCCTCCTACCCCTTAGAGTTTGTTGTTTTTAATTCATTTTAGATTCTAACTTTAGGGTTTTATTCCCCCTGTCCAACCTTAGGGCTTCCCTTCCGTTTGTGTGTGGCTTTTTTTGCTATAATCATGGCTTATATTATTGAAATAGATTTGACTGCTTTGTCTTTATTAGATGATAAATTACAAAATGTGAATGTTTCAAATGATGGGAGGATTAATCAATGCATTATTCAATCTCTAAAAACACATTTAATAAAAAAAATCCTAATCTTATTGATTAAATTATACATTTGGTTAAATATACAAATAATTTGAATGATTTTCATGTAGATTGCTCTAAAGCTTTGATTATGTTCCTTAATATTATATGTTTTGTGATTGTAGACACATAAATATGGTCACATGTATTTGATAATGTTAATTCTTGACATTTCTTAATCTGCATAACTTTCACCCAAATACATGACTCTTATTCTCCATTCCTCTAAGCCATTTATCTCCATATGGGCTCAACCCATTGTTTTCCATCACTATTACACATAAATTTCAAATTAAAATACTTGAGATGCTTAATACAACCCTCGTATTATCTCTAACTCAAGACAATTGTTCTTGATCTTTTAGGACAAGGCTGCACCAGGCAGATGGAAACATTGTTGCAGGTCTATCTTTTTAAAGCGACCATATCCCATGCCAAATAATGGTTAGTTTTTTATTTTTTTAATTATTCTCTTAGGTCTTCCCTCATGTTTCATAAGGTTAAATAAAATAAATTATCAAAAAGTTTTCCCATAAATACACATCAAAGGTCATTCATTACCCTACTTACTATCACTGGGTTACTAGATTACACACTATGGCATATTGAAAAAATTTGCCCTATTATTTCCAAATTCAAGATCACTCACAAGGAGAAACCATGATCCAAGTGTAAAAGTATCTCAAAGTAATTCAAGAGATATCATTGTCAAGTATCAAATCCATGTTTCTAGATGCATACATAGTCAAGGAGGATAATTACACAATCACCCTAGGTGGGAGAACTTCATGGGCCTAATTTCCCTCCCTAGAGTATTTGATACATAGGCAATGGTAAATCATTAAGGAGGTGATTAGGTTATCTCAACCCATTACACCCCATCTCTATTTTTTATAGGTTTCAATATTTGAAAGTGGCCTTAGGGTTTCAAAGGCAAATGAAGGAAGATAATGAATTATGTAGGACACAAACATGATCATGATTTCTCAGCTTACTTAATAAACACAAGCAAAAAAGGTATAACAATAATATTTTATTCATAGTTAATGCATACAAGCCCATGATCAATAGACTCAAGCAACCTACACTTATATCCACCTAGAGTGGCCATGTCTAGGAATATTATAAAATTATTTTTCTACATTATCACTATCAAGATTCTATTTTTTATGTTTTTTGGTGTCAATCATCAGGGACAGCCAACTGGGACAAGTCTATAATCAACAAACTTGATCATTTTGTGCTATTATCTAGATAGTTGGGCCTTATCTAGAAGCAATTTTATATTTTTTCCTCATCCTTAGCATGCATAATTATATCTTTTGTTAAAATCTACTTTTAGATATTTATAATAGTCAACAAAAATCCTAATTTGAGCTATGTACATTTCTTCTTAATGTTTTCCAAAAATTAAGTTTTCCATATCTATCAATTTCTAAAATCAGAATTGTTAATTAGTGCACATCTTTAACATTCTGATATCTATCAAGTTTTTTTTTAAATTTAAAAAGGGGTAAAAACTTTATTAAAACTTATAACAGCAAATTACATAACCACTAGCATGAACCGAAGAACAGAACACCAAGAACAAAACCCTCACGCCTCAACTACACTGACATCAACATCAAGAATGGGCTCCATTACCTGGCGTAAATCGCAAGGTAGCTGCTCCCATTCATCCACCTTATGGCCCTCACCACCTTCTAACGCCCATTCAGCCAAGCAATCAGCTACCCTATTCCATTCCCTTGGAATATGGGTAAAAGATACCAAATCCATCAAGGAACTAACTTGTAGTATCTGTTGCACTATCATGGCCAGTTGCCAACTCACCTCAAAAATATTCCTCTCCAAGAGCAAATTAATTAGGACTTGAGATCCCGCTTCATATATCACCCTCCTCCACCCTAAAGCATAGGCTCACCTTAGGGCATAAAGGATAGCCAAACCTTCCATCTTGTTAACAGTCTAAACTCCCTGATATGCCGAGAAAATAAAAATCACTGATCTAGAAGAATCCCTACCATTCCCGCCAATCCTAGCCGGCCCTAGATTGCCCTTAGAAGATCCATTCGTGTTAATTTTTAGGAGACCAACAGGCGGGGGCAGCCATTTCCCCAACCATTGAACTTTTTGCATTCCCCGTATACCTCTTCTGACACACGCTGAAACTGGAGATAACCCTCATATGCCGAACCTCTCCACCATCTCAGCGTCCTCTCTCTTTAGCGGCAAAGTAATCTCACTCTTCGCTTTAATAGATTCCTGGATCATTCTCTTAATTCTATTCCAGACCTGCTGAATCTCCATATTTTCATCCCAGAAAATCCTACGGTTCCTTTCCAACCATACTTGCCAAAGCAAAAAAAAAGGGCCAACGTACCACGCATCCTGTATGAAGGGAGTCAATGAAGGTGGATGGCCCACTCTAGACCAAAAATCAGCCAAGGAGACAGTGTGGATGCACTGGCACCTCCACACGTCCCACCATAAATGCCATAAATGAAGGGTGAAAGAGCAATGGAAGAATAGGTGAGAGGAGTCCTCCTCTTCACGATTGCAAATAACACACCTCGAAGGGCCAGCAAAGCCCCTCTTTTGAATATTATCCCAAGTCAAACATCTATTCTAGACTAAAGTCCAAATAAAATAGTTGTATTTCGGCCAAGAGAATCTATTCTAGACTTTTTTCCACCACTGAACTTCCTCTTTACCCTCATATTACTGTGAAATCAGCTCCTGATAACCATAAGACACAGTATACTTCCCCTTGGGGTTCAGGGACTAGGCCAACACATCACTGTCCAAAAGTGCATTGCAGCTGTGATAAGACAGAATATAATGTAGCTCTGCACACTCTGCCTCCAAACCAAGAATTGGCCATTCCTCAGGGGTCTTCCATCTAGCGTCCATCACCTGCCTCTGAAGGGAAAGGGATTTATAATCACACACCCTGGTCCATCCAGCCTCGCCAAACCTCTGAGACAGAATACTCAGCTGAGGATATTGGACAATTATGGGAGGGTAACCATCCCAGGAGTCATGCCAAAATTGAGCCTCAACCCCACTCCTACAAATCCAAAATAGACCTTTCTTAATCAACATTGCTCCTTTCTTGAGAGTCGCCCAAATCACCAAGCCTTTCCCAGTCACTTCGTACCTCAAGATATCCCTCCAGGGGATCCCAAAGAAGTACTTGTGGGATAAGACTCTAGCCCACACCCTCTCTTGTTCCACACACCAATGCCAGTATAGCTTGGTAGCCAAAGCAATACCAAATAGTACAGATTGCCGTAATCTAAGACCACCAAACCTCTTTGGGCTACAGACCACCTCCCACTTAATAAGGCTCCACTTGGTAGAAGATAAATTACCTGCCCACAAAAACTATCTAGTTAAGGAATCCAGTTCTTTAACAAAGCTCATCGAAGCCACCTGGATCATACACCTGTAGATAGGAAGAGCCTACACCACTAATTGAATTAACTGTATCTGACCAGCAAAAGATAACCAGTGATGGGTCCAATGATTCACTTTGCCTCTGAACTTGTCCAAAATCACCATCCATGACTCAGACTGCCGGCCAGCAGAGATTGGAATCCCTAAATATAGAAATGGTAGACTCCCAATTTGGAACCTGAGGATATGCACCACTCTTCATTGTATGGAAGGTGGGGTATTAAAGAAAAAAATTGAAGACTTGCCCTCATTAATTACCTGTCTTGAGGTAGTAAGGTAAACTTCCAAACTTTTTTGGATGTTAGATGCCTCCCTAATAGTAGCCATGCCCATCAACACCGCATCATCCACGAACTAGAGGTGAGATTGTACAAGAAGGCCCCCACCCCAATGCCAACCCTGAATAGTGCCATTATCCATATTCCTTTTGATCAACCATCCCAAGCCTTCTACCAACAGAAGAAACAAGTAGGGAGAGAGAGGGTCGCCTTGCCGCAGATCACGAGAAGCCCCAGAAAGAGTAGACTGCTCGCCATTGGCCAGAACTGAAAAGGAGGTCAAGTTCACACAACTCATAACCCACCATATCCAATCCTCTTCAAAACTGAAGGCACCCAAGACCTTCTGAAAGAAGGCCCACCGAACTCTATCATAGGCCTTAGACATGTCCAGCTTGATGAACATCGCTTTATCATTAGACTAGGTCATGGAATGGATAATCTTCGTAGCCACCACCACCCCATCCAAAATCTGATGGCCCTCCACAAAGCTGCCTTGCTCCTTAGAAATAAGTGCTAGCAGCCACTTCTTTAACCTCTCCACAATCAACTTAGATATAATTTTATAAGTGACGTTGCAGAGGGAAATGGGCCGAAAAAGACTCAATCAATCAGCCCCCTCTCCCTTGGGAATGAGAGCGAGGAAGGTAGAGTTTAGAGACCGAAGCATTTGCTTATTCCTTTGAGACTCTTGAACAACTGCCAGTAAATCAAGTTTGATAATTTCCCAGAATTCTTGGAAGAACTCAATCGGGAAGCCATATGGGCCAGGCGCGTTTCCTTTCAACATCATGAAAACAATCCTTTTTAACTCCTCCAAGGATATATCCGTCATCAGCTGCTCTCTCATATCTAAGGTCACTAAAGAAAGAATGTAGGAAAGGACCTGATCCTCAGCCGCTGAGTTCCCTTGCACCTCTTCCTTAAATAGAGAAGCAAAATACTACACTGTCTCATTAAGAATACCCTGTGTAGAAGAGACAATCCCTCCACTGTCTGTCACCAAAGAAGTTATCCCATTACTATGTTATCTGGCACGGATCAAATTGAAAAAGAAGGCAGTATTCTTATCCCCCTCTTGGATCCATTCAATCTGGGCCTTTTGTTTCCAAAAGATTTCCTCTCTTAGTTCCCATTCCTCTAATACTTTTAAAGCCCTGACTTCCTCCCTCTGCAAAAACTCAGTCAATCCCTCCTCTCTAATGAATTTGGTAATGTCGTTCAACTCCTTCTGAGCCTCATTTTTCCTATGGAAGATGTTCCCAAAACTTTGTCAATTCCACCTTTTGAGCTGGTACTTGATGAATTAGAGTAACTTAGCAAAAGTATACATTGTTGTTCCCACAGCAACCCTGCCTATCTTCCACCAATCCGCCACTTATCCAAACAGTTCCAGATCCCTGAACCACATAAGTTGAAACTTAAACGGTGGCTTCTAAGGCGAACAGGATGAAGATATTATCAATTTTATGGGCCAATGGTCTGAGCCTCTCCAATCAAGTATCTCCATGCTAGAAGACCACAAACCCCCAACCCAATAACAAGAGGTCATGAATCTGTCTATGCACTCAGCAATGCATCTGTCCCCCACTCTTTTGTTATTCCAAGTAAAACAACCATTACTGGGCTTGATATCCACTAGATTGAGTGCCATAATATTATCTTAGAGCAAAAAAGAAGAAGGTTCCAGCCTTACATTACCTTCTCTTTTCTCTGTTAAATCTAAAATAGCATTGAAGTCTCCAGCAACAATCCAAGGCAGGTAAGG
Source organism: Torreya grandis (assembly GCA_037957365.1). Taxonomy (NCBI): domain Eukaryota; kingdom Viridiplantae; phylum Streptophyta; class Pinopsida; order Cupressales; family Taxaceae; genus Torreya; species Torreya grandis. Next base: position 2,425,604 of record JARHVA010000499.1, on the reverse strand, counting down.
AAATAATCGACGAACTAAGTGGATATTTTTCCAAACTAGAAGTTTCCCTTGAAAATTCGTAGGAGCGTAGATATTGGAAAAAAGAACTGATTCACCTGACTCCATACATGAGGCCACCATGGATAAAGAGGACTTAAAGGAAATCCAGGTCACTGGTTAGATCTTTCATGGATTCCAAAAACATGCCACACCCCCCGAAGACCCCTGAGCTCCAATGCACTGACATAAACCATGCCTCCATAACTTAGGTGCAATATTCCTCATATCATCCATTGAAACCTTCATCTCCTGAAGAAAGAGAACATTAGGTACTTGACATTTAACTAGTTCTCAAACAACCTTTTGTCTAGGGCCGCTTTTCAGGCCCCTTACATTCCATGAAATAATGATCATTTCGAAGGGGTTAAAAAGTGGGAGTCTAAGGTATTAATAACACCTGACTCAACCAAGGTATCCCCCATCATTTTAATTTTCTCTGTGTCCTTCTTACACACCAGTTTAATGCTTTTTTTTACATCCCCTTCTTCCCCTCCTTTTGCATAATACCCAAGTGAGGAGAAGATTTGCCTTGCTTATCTATTTCCCCCATCGTAGTCCTTATTGGAAGATCTGTGGCCTCTACGTTCTGTCCCTGATCACCATTTGACTCCACCACCATCTTTTCCCCTGTCTGCCCCTCTAAGACCATGGGTAAGGCTGACTCTTCCTGAAGAAACAAATGAAGATTGGCGGAATTAATCTCCAATCTGGATCCTCTCACAAGTTGCTCCACACTCAATAATCTTGAGTTTACTTCTTGCTGGCCCAATTCATCCAAGACTTCAAACTTGTTAAAGGAATCTTCATCCTATCACTCCATAAGGGACCTCTTCTAGCCTCTATTATAGTTTTGAGCTTTTACCTGAATAAAACCTTCAGCATCCTTGCCCTCGCCGATCCCAGACTTCTTCCCTTTATCAGTACTTGGAGTGCTACTAGGTGGCGATTGAGATTGATGCTCCACTAGCTTAGCCTTAGGGCACTTACGCACCAGGTGTCCATACTCATGACATAGGTGACACCTGAAGGGAAGGGTCTCATAGTCCAGTTGTTGCACCTATGAGTAAGAGCATGCAGTCATCTCCATCGCATTAGGTAGTGGTTTGCTCAAATCAATTTCCATGCAAATACGAGTAAAAGTCATAACTTTCTTACCTAGAGTCTGTGTAGAGGACCCCACCAGCCTTCTCAACATCAAAGCTAGCATCTGGAGAACATCCTCTCGACAACATTCAATAGGAAATATGGGTAGCCTAACCCACACTAGAACCTGATTTGGTAGTTCCTCAGATGGATTAAAACCTGCATGCTAGGGTTTGACAAAAGTGCAACCTAATTGTAAAAATAAGGCCCCCCCTCAATAACCCTATTTCGATCAGCCAAGCACATAAATGTCACCATGAAGTAATTATTTGCCAGTAACGTGACCTCCATTTCTCCCTCTAGTTCCCACACTCTTCTGGCCCAACTTTCTAGAAATTGAAAGGAGACTCTCAATCCCAAAAACTTGCAATACAGTGAGTGCTTAGAATAATATTCCACATCCTCAAAAATCGAGTCAAAGGGGATTACCAGTTTGAGTCACTCCCTGCACCACTCCAGGCATCCGTTAATCTTCATGATACAGGATCCCCCAGGCAAGCTCCAGTCCACAACACTTGTGGTCTGGGTAGAAAACTCATTCCCCATTGTGTTAACATGCTGCCCCATGCTGTTCATACCCACGGCCTCACTAAAACTCCTACTAAGTGCAGTCTTTGAGTGCTCCTGCTGAGCCATAACCATGCCCTTTATGGTTTGTCTTGATCTTATGATGCCTCAGTACCTTCCCCATGCACCCGCCCCCCACACTCCTCTTGCGCAATCCAGCTACAGTCTGAACAAGCCTGGGCGCGGCTGCCCTAGCTCAGCTTTGACTTGCAGAACCACCCATGTGCCATCATTTTCTCCTTTTGAAATATGATATCTATCAATTTTTACTCTTATTAACACATCATATTTATTTTTAAATAAAAATAGGGTAAAACATATTGGTTAATCTGTACTTTTCTCAAATAATACTTTTCAATTCTAATTTTTACTCTAGGGTTTTAGAGAAATTTTTAATTTTTAGACACTAAAGAGAATTTCTCTTTGACCTCGGGGCTTCAAAATTCCTAATTTCCTTGCACAAAAATATTTTCTTTTTTTTGTATTTCAAATTTATTTTTATTTTACATTATGTTTTACTCTATTTTTGATAAAACAAAGCATAGGTTTATGTGATTATAGGTGTAAAACTAGATAATATTAGAATGCTAAAGATGTACAATAATTAATAATTCTAATTTTGATAAATGTTTAATATGGAAAATTGTTATTTTTAAAAAACACTAAGAAGAAAACAACTCAACTCAAACTGAGATTTCAGTTGATTATTCTAGATGTCTGAAATTTGAAATCAACAAAAGAGGTGATTATGCATGCTCATAATTCGGAATAGAATCGAAATTGATTTTGGACAAGTTTGTTGTAATTGGACATGAGTGTAAGTAACTCATGTCTATTGATTGCAAACTTGTCCTAGTTAACTATGATAAATGACCAATAGGAAACTATTAAAAAATTGAGAATCTTAATAGTGGAAAATAAATAAAAGAATCATAAAATACTTATGGATAGGACCAATATAGGAGGATAGGAGTATAAGCCGCTTAAGTCCATTAATTGTAGACTTATCCCAGTTGGCTCTGATAAAAAATTAATGACTGCACCTTCTACACCCATGTTTACTAAGCAAGTTGAGATATCATAATTTTGATTATGTCATGTATAATTCCTTATTTTTCTTATCTTGTATTTGAAACACTAAAGGTAATTTTTGATATGAAAACCTATAAAAAAGAGGGGAATGTAATAGGCTACATTAACCTCAATCAACCCTTGATGATGGATTGTTGCATACATATCTAATACTCCAATGAGGGAAATCAAGCCCACGTAGTTCTCACACCTAGAGTGATTTTTCAAATTTTCTCTTTAACTATGTGTGTACAATTGGAAAATGGCCTTGATAATTGACAATGCTAGTTCTTGACTTACTTTAAAATGCTCTTGACTTAGATTATAGTTGCTCTTTGTGAGTGATCTTGATTTTGGAGAGAATAGGGTAGATTTTATTAGTGTGCAATAGTATGTAAGTCTGAGAGAAGTGAATACCAATTAGGGATAGTGAATAATTTTGTACATGTATTCATAGGCAAATATTTTAAATATTTCCTTTAGTCCACCTTATGAAACATGCGTGAAGACCCAAAAAAATGTTTTGAATTTCAAAAAACTAGTCATTATTAAGTGTAGGATATGACTAGCCTAAGAGGATAGGAACACAATAGCACTCTGATCTACCTAAGGAAAACTTGTCCCAAAATATTAGGGACACCTATCCTAAATTAGAGATAGTCTGAAGGTGATTTTAATTAGCTTAATCATTTGAATTTGATAGTTATGTGTATTTATAACACCTTACAAAGGATCAATACAATCATATGGATAAATGACTTAGAGGAATGGTGAATAAGAATCATGTAATTGTATGCAATCTATGTGATTTAAGATGTGTCAATAATTAACATTGTCAAGTACATGTGACCATATTTATGTGTTTATACCTTGTTTCTTAAAAACTATGTTCTGACAAATTTAAAACTCATAGGAGCTGTTGTTCTAGGCAAAGTGGTCTTCATTTTTACCTAAGCCATGGTGGGAGGAGTTTTGTTCCAATACACAAGCCATTAGACAACACTATATATTATTTTTAGTTTCTATGCACCTCACAGTTTATCAAAAATGCTTAGAGTTTTGTTTTTCATCCGTAGGATGCCTTCAACCATTTATTTTTGTAGTGCACTGGTAAATGGTTAGCCTATATAAGTTACTCTCAACATACCCTAGAGACGAGGTACTATAACTAAAAAATGGTGGGTCATGTTCACTGCTTACAAATATGATTAGTATATCTAAGATCCTACAAATCAAGCACACCTTGACTAGTTATAACCCTAGTCATTTTTTATAAATTCAAATTTTAAAAATAAAATCATTGTTATAATGAATGCATTATGTTTTCATATTTTGAAGTTTACTATTACATTTTGTGTTACTTTTCAAAGCATTATTTAGATTAATTATATGTGTACATTAATCAAATCTAAATATCATAAAAAGGATAAAATGAATAATATACAATCTCAAGCCTTCCTCAATTCTTATTGTTGCAATATCAAATGAAAGCTCCTACTTGTCACCACTAGGCACCAAAGGGCATGCATAAATCATTTTGTTCCTCCTACTCCAATTAGCATACATGACTCATTATATTATATTTTTCATGTTGTCAACACTAGATAAGGGTAGATATCTCATCCACTATGACAAAAAGAAGGTGGTAAACATGTTTCTCCTCAACCCCCTCCACCTCCCACAAATCAAGTCTATCAACCTAATGGGTATGATATCATTGATCAACTAAAAAATACTAATGCTATGATTGTAATGTTAGAATCAATCCAAACAATGCCAATGTATAGAGATGTTCTTTATGAAGCATTATGCAACACAATTTTACCTAGTAACATAGAACCCCCTTATGTTGCTTCTATTACTAATACTTTATGATGGATGAAGGAAAGTATTTATTTTGAAAATAAGGATTTATCTCCCAAGTATATCATAGATCAACATCTCCCATTATATATATATAGGTTTATGTGCACAACAAAGTTGTCCAAAAGGTTCTTGTCGATAATGGATCATGATTAAACATTTGCAATATCTCTTTCTTAAATCTACTAGGTATACAGGAATAAGTTCTTACGTATTCAAACATGAACATTCAAGGATTTGATAATATTGCACAAAAAATACCCAGATAAACTATATTACATATAATTGTGGCCCCTTGTATAATAACCATTATTTTTGAGGTCATGTTGAATGAACTTAATTATAACATTATTTTAGGAAGACCATGGATACATGAGATGTACATATTTCCTTGCACTCTATATTCATGTTTAAATTTAAATCATCAAGGATACATATATGCATTCCCATTGAATCAAGATCCATTTAAGTATTGTGCATTCACACAACCTAAGGATACTTACATTCTTCATATGCAACCACGTGCACAACAATTGAGATCAATAGCACTACCAATTTTTTCTTTCACTCCAATGGTGTTAGCATTAATAAACTATAGTCAACATGGATTTGGGTTTAAATATTTAAAATAAATAGGATATATAGGACAAGGTTTGAGAACACATGCACAAGGCATTGTTAACCTAAATCAAGCATTTAATCCAAAAGGATGACAAGGACTTGGTTATTTAAAGGGACTCGAGTAAACCTAAGAAAGGAAATCTACCTTGAGCACTATTTATACACATTCCTCAAAGCACAATCTGAGCTAGCATAATAAGTTCATAATAAATGTACATTATAGTTGGTATACTCTAAGTTGATCCACAATATATCTTCTCTAGAGTTATGGACGTTAGATGAATTTTAAAATGATGAGGATATCTTAGAATATATCAGGACATATGAGGAACTTTCTTCCTTCTATCATAAGAAAATGTTTCCTCGTTCAATAGTCACCCAAACATATTTTGGAGAAATTGAAGATACTAATATACACATCTAAACAAATGGCCTAGATAACATTCCTACAACACCACATATGGAAGAAAAATCAACTCTACTTAATGAAAAGACAATAGAATTTTCATATGGAATAGATAAAGATCCATGACCAGTAATTCTCATGGTTTTGTTAAATAAGGATGAAGATAAAACTCTTTAGCAAGTTCTACATGATTACCCATAACTATTTGCATGGGATTATAAGGATATTCCTGACATTTATCCCATAATTCCAATTCTTAATATAGTAATATACCTAGATCCCAAGCTAGTCAAGAAAAAAACTAGAAAAATGCACCCAAAATTAGCCTTAGTAGTCAAACATGAAATTGAAAAAAAAATTGGATGCAGATTTTAATCAAGCTGTTGATTATCCTGAGTGGGTATCTAAGATAGTAACATATACAAATCCTAATGGAGACATCAATGTTGTGTAAATTATCGTGATTTAAACAAGGCATGTCCCAAATATGATTGTCTATTTCTAAACATTGACATGATTATGGATTCTATCAAGGGTTATGAAATTCTACCATTTATGGATGATTTTTTAGATATAATAAAATCAAGATTAACCCCATAACTCAAGATAAAATGTCATTATTACACCATGGGGAACATTCTATTATGTAATCATGCCCTTTAGATCAAATAATGTAGGGGCCACTTACCAGAGAGCTATGACATACATCTTCCATAAATATATACATAAGAGTTTTAAATATTATGTGGATGAATTACTTGAAAATCAAAATATCGACAAGATAATGCTATAAATTTATGATAGAAATTTGAAAGACTTTGAAAATTCAATGTGTATTTAAATATTCACAAGTGCATATTGAGAGTTACATTAGTAAAGTTACTCAGCTATATCATATCTCAAAACAAAATCAAAATAACTCCAAAAAATATCAAAGCTATCATATATATGCCTCCTCTAACTAGGTTTCAACAATTACAATCCCTACAAGGAAAGCTTCAAGCAATAAGATAGTTTGTAACTCAACTGGTTGACAAGACACAATATTTGACAAGCCTATCAAAGAAAGATATAAAATTTGAATGGGATGCTATCAGTAGAGTTTTGATGAAACTAAAGAATATCTACTCAATCCACTTATTTTCATGCCTCTGATACCCAACATGCCCATACTATTCTACATCTCAGTTATAAAACATGCTTTAGGAGCTTACTCGCACAATATGATGATGATTATAGAGATCACACCATTTACTATAGCAAATAATTTTTACTATTTATCAACTAAGACAGTTTTTAGTTACTAAAACAACATTAAATTCTTTATAAGCCTTGGTAGTTACTTGCAATACAGTAAATTCAAAATGATATAGTGATGTATATACTTTTTAATATCAAGATACTATACTAGAATATTTTACATGCAATGATAAACATAAATTATAATGTGAAGCAATGCATTATTTTCTAAGTATAATATCTTTATTTTAAAAAAAAATTATGGGCAACTTTGATGTCTTGGCTGTGAAGAAGTTAAAATAACATTACTTGAAGTACACGACAATGAATGCGGAGGTAGCTTTAGTGGCAAAGGAATGTCCTAAAAATTATCACAATAGGTTACCATTGGCCTACAATGGAGCATGAATGTCATGAATACACAAAATTATGTTCCCAATATTGGAATCATATATTTAAATCATGCTCCATTATACGACTTATAACTCATTGTTTCACTTTGGTCATTTTCCCTTCGGGGCTTTAATTTAACTAGCAGGATAAATTTTGAACCATTAGAAGGTCATAAATTCATCATTACAACACATTTTTTTTTACAAAATGGATAAATGCCATAGCTTTACATTCTACTACCAAGGAAGATATATGTCACTTCTTGATGATACATATTATTTCATGATTTGAATTACCATTAGTAATTGTAACATATAATGGATCATATTTTGAAAATAAAATAGTCAAGAGATTATGTGCTAGATCCAAGATCTGTCAAACCTTTTCTAATCCATATTATCCATAAGGAAATAGGAAATAAAAAGTGACAAATAAGATAATATTCAAAACATTAAGAAAAACAATTACAAAACATGGTGTAGATTGGCATAATCAAATTCTCTATGCACCTTGGGCATACTGCACAAGTGTGCATACACCATCAAAGGCCACATCTTACTCATTTGTTTACATAATGAAATTAATAATCCTTCTAGAGTTGGAAATTCCTTATTTACAATTTTTTTTAAAAAACATCATCAAAGACAATGAGTATTAGGAACAAAAGTTACATGAATTAAAAATGCTCGATGACAAGCATATTCAAGCTATTAAACATATACAATTATATCAAGATCACATAAAAAAAAGTATATGGAACGAAGACTCATAATCATGAGTTGAAAATAAGATATTTAGTACTAAAATAAAATCACAATAATACTAATGCAAATAAAGAAACCATATGTAAGTTTAAGCCTAATTTGCTGGGTCCATTTGTGGTTACTAAAAAGGTGGGTATTAGCTACACGCAAAGGGAAACTTGTGAAGAACCCTATGAACATCATGTACTTACATAGATAATATAAATAACATCAAAATATTAAAAAAAATATGTCAAAAATATAAAAACATTTAAAATATTCTCAAAAAATAAAAAGTAAGGACTTGAACATGTTGCTAGTTTACTTCTTTCCATATACAACTTATCACATATTTTGTTAGATAACATGTTATTTTTCAAACACACATGAATTTCATGAGGTATATGAGTGTGATTTAAGACATACATATTTACATGGATTCTTAGATGTTGAAATCCCTTCTACCTAGTGGCCATGCCTATGTTGGGGGTATCTAATTCTACAGTAGACATTATCAACAACTTATATATTTTTATGACCTCTCAACTAGGTTAGCTACATATCTTACAAGGTGTCTTAATAGTTGCTCATATCTTACCTGGTGCTACATGAATATGCTACTTTATTATGATATAACATTGATACATATTAATGGAATAGACTAATTTTCACTTGTTTTATACTCCTCTGATGTTGTTATTTTCTTATATGACAGGCTAGACATTGCTAGCTTATTATGTGTGTTCCTTGGCCCTTGTGTGAAATAATTGCTTGAATATCTCTATGAGATATGTGCTTGGTATGTGTGACATGTAAACATGTCCATTACTTATGACCATTGGCCCTATGTTTTGTGATACATTTGAACAAGTCCGTTATTTTTGACATTCTTAATGTCCTTTGTGTGTGGCCCTTGGCCTTGTTTGTGGTTACATTTTCATGTCCAGTGTATGTGTCCCTTGGCCTTATTATGTGACATTGTATTTTTTGCTTATTATGCTTGCTGAGCTTGATTAGTCATGTCATGATACATATCACGACTCTTACTTCCTAGTCTACTTAAGATATGGTTGCTTTATTGAGTACCTCATTAATATATCTAGTTAGTCATGACACTTGTATGCCTCACATTAAAAATGTTACATATATGCTTCAATGGTAATTATATTTATATGATGACATACTCTCCATATGATGACATAATGCTATATGAATTTATCTTTATCACATGCTACAAATAACTCTTCTTTTAATATGATTGACTTGTAGGTTACATCCCTCATCTCCAAAGGGGGGCATCATAGTGGGCTTGTATTGGAGATACAAACCTCCATGAATAAATAAAAATTAGATTTAAGACCAAATACAAGTCTTAATAATACAAAATATAGGTTTGCAAGGATTCAAAGTAATTTAAATATTATATTTTATAATAAAATATAAGTTTTTCAAAGGTCCAATGCAATTTTAAATATCAAATTCTATAACAGAGTATAGGTTGTTAGAGATTGAAAGTATTTTATAAATCAAACACATGATAGATTCTGACACATTGATACAAATTATGGGGTCATATAACATGCATATGCACTCATATTAAAAATACTCATAGTACAAAATATACAATGTGTGTGATAGCCATAATTTTAGAATCAAGTAAATTAGAAAATCAAATAAAAAATGAACTTCAAATTCTAAATCTAAACTAAAACTTCAAATTAAGCTATTCAAACAAAGGAAAAAAAGTAAATACTTACAATACCGTCATGAAAATGAATTATGTCACCTTATCCATTGATTGAATTTGATTTAATTTTTCAAATGTGTATGTGGATGCTCAATTCAATTCTCTGAGCAAAGGGAAATTTAACAACTTATGGATGTATGATTTTAATTTTCTTAATGGATGTGTAGTTTGATAGCTTGAAGGTGGATGATGAAAATGGAGAATGACACATCAATTTATAATTTTTGGGGTGAGAGAATGAATCATTAGGATAAATCTATTTTATTAAATTATATTAATTTTGGACAGTTGAATTTGAGTCCTCATCTAAGTGGAAAAGACCAATTTTTCATGTGTTTGAGAGAAAAGGGGAAAGTAGGTAGTTGAAAATTTCTTATGAATGAGTCAAGGTAGTTTGATTACTCACCAATTTAATTTAAATGTTCAATGATGACTCAATAATTGGTTGAAAAAGTTGAGGTGGTTGGACAACTCAACGCTTGGTTGAGAGAAGTATAAAAGACATTTGGTGACATGGAAATTTTGGATTTTTAATTAGTTTTATGGAACATGTGTGCATGGATTAATTAATTAATATTTGTTAATTGATTATTTAAAAAAGAGAGGGAAATGATGTTAGGATGAAATTCTAACTATGAATGATGGTTGAGTTATTGTGAAATAATGGACTTTGTGTTGATATTTAGCAAAGTTAATTACAACACTAAATATGGCAAAATTTAGATGTCTACATTTGACCTTGTTTGAAAGGGCATTACAACTAAAATAAATAATGCCTTTTCAAAGAATAAAGAAAATTAGAGTGGAAATATAGTTGAAAAATGATGCCCTAGGTGGCTTTAAATGATTATGAATGATTCCCCCTCTAGTGCTCATGCAGGGAGAACGAATACAAATGAATGCTTAAAATGAAATAAGGTTATATAGAAAATGATAGATGCAATACCACCACTAACAAAATTACAAGTCTCAATAAACCACTTGCATCAATTAAAGTACATATAAAATGATTTGCCTTGAGTGGAGAGGTGCTAGGAAGTTGATTGGAGAAATAAGAATTTCTATTTGTAAGCTGCACACTTGGATTGTGCCCCATGAATGATTGATACATGGGAGTGGATGTGGGAATGATATATCCTATTGGTAAGGTGTGAGCCATAAAAGTATAAATATTTTTTACAAGGATGAGGGATAAAATTTATTAGAATTATTTGTAGGTTGAAAGAAAGAAATTGAGTAATATGATGAATTGGTGGTATGATTGGAATAAAAAATGAAGTGATAGGGTGGAAACTGTGATAAAAAACATGGGGGAGATATGAATGGGGTGTTGGAATATATAGGGGTAGGGAGCAATTAAAAATTGATTTATGTGATTGGGTTGATTAGGCACCTAGTATTGGATTTTACGCTGGATTGTGAGAGGAAAATGGAGTGTATTCTAGCAGATAGGCATCGCAAGGAGTGAGTCCAATTTTACCAGAGGCTAGATGGGAGCATGGATTTGGTAAGTCATATTTTTGAATTATTTTTTTGTCATTTTAGGGTCATAAATACTAGGTAATTTTAGGTTGAATAAACCCACCATTTTCCAAATGATAGTTTTGAAGTCGACTTTGATGATTTCATTAATAAGAATGACAGGCTTATTAAAAAAATTAGTGGTTTTGAGTGATTGGTAGTTTTGTTGAAAGTAGTGGTGAATTCATTGAAACTTGTAGCGAGTTTATTTTACCATATAATTATTTCATCATAATGACGAATTCATTTAAAGTTTCAACAAATTTATCAAAGTTGAAGTGAATTTGTGTAAATTTTAGTGAATTTATTATTGTTAGCATGAAAAACATTGACAATAAAATTGGCAATAAATGTGAATAGTAGTGTAGATGATGATTATGTTAAATATATTTATAATGTGAAAATACCAACCTTGTGCCTTTTGGATGCATGGAGGAGAGACAACTTATACTTAATATGTAGGAGAGGTGGTCAGGTGTGTTGTGATTGATATAGAGATTCACTAACTATGAGGTGGGGGTATTATAGGTAGTGATGTTAGTATACATTATAGATATGCCTGATATCCATGAATATAGGGCATTGCTTATAGATTTGGTAGAGCACTTACATTCAGAGACCAACACATTCTAGTTACTAATAGGAGAGATGACCGTTACACTTGAGGATGTGTGATAAATTATTTGCATCTTGATACGAGGCATGAAGGTATATTAGAGAGAGAATACATATATAGAATCATTGGATATGGTGTTTGGAGAGGACCTTATCCTAATGATAGACTATGAGTTATATTTGGATGCCTACATGGAATTAGATGAGACAAATAGATTGACATTGGTGGTGATGGCTCTTCTTGGTGACATGTTGATACCAGTCAAGAGGGGGAGATTATTTCCTATAGGCTTATTGGATGTTATTAAAGATATGTTGGATAGTGTGATACAATTCAAATGGGGACTTTATGTTATGGCACATTTGTATAGATACTTGCATATGGTTATGTACAATGGAGTATTGATCATGGGAGCATATTACGATTGAGAGGCCAATTGGTCAGTTCAGACATAGAGCAGATGGAGAGACATTTGCTTATAGATGGTACATTTTTCTAGGTTCACAAAGGATGAATTCAAGATATTTGACATTTTACAGGAGGGTATTGGATGAGTTGAGGCCTACATATATTACATGGAGACCTTATAGGGAGGCAGATCCATAGTGGGCACATGATGCACAATATATGGATTACATGTTGACACCTTGTTATTTCATTAGAAAACATGGGTATATTATGTTAAGGATTAGTCTTTACATGTATATTCACTTTACGGTAAATTACTATTTACTAGGTGGTATTTACCATATAGTTGCTATGGTAGGTTAGTAATTAATATTGGTTAGTTTGTTATACAAATATATTGTTAAATAGTTAACAATATATCTCATGTTAATATAAATAGATGAGTGAGATTTTATAGGGACAGTATTATCCCCAATTATAGGAAAGTTATTTCTTATATAAACTTGTAATAATGTTAAATGAATTAATGTAACATAATATTATTGTGTGTTTTGATAAATATATCCTATGTATATGACTATGTTCAACTCTTGCATGGACTAGATCTATGAATAAAACTCATAATATTTCTAATAGTGATATAAGATTAGTATTGGTTTTATGCTTGTAATGGAGTCTTTAACCTAGAAAAGGGGCAAATATGTGCACTTTTGCCTTGGTAGATGAGACGTTGAGTAAGTTTTAAGATATAGGTATTGTGTGTAGTTTTGCACTTGTATTTTCTTCTTCTTGTTTGTACTCAGGTCCACGTCCTTCCTCATACATTCATGTGATGATCTATCACCATCCAAGCATTTATAAATAAATGCAAATGTGGTTTTAAGTTATGGTCTTCTCCATGTACATTATGCACTAGTCAAAGATCCATCTTCTATTCTAGTAGATCTATAAACATAAACCTCTCAACAACTACAAAATCACCTACGGTTTTACTATCCAAACGGTGCCCATCAGGATTCAAATTAAAGTTCATCAATATCCATTGAGATTGAGTATGGTTCTGATGAAATAACATACTCTTAGCTCAATGCACATAACAAATTAACCACAATTCATCACTAAACTATCCTTTGAATCACCATTACGTGTTCCTCCTACATTCTATTTTTGCATTTAGATTAAAGAATATGTAGTCCACTCATCATACCCTTCATGTTTTATCTGATACATGCAGAATTATTTATGTGATTTGGCTTGGATTACACTTTATCACATATTGCTTGGTATCTACATGCATCCCTCCATGACTTCCTCCCTCAATCTCAGCCAATTCTTAAAAAATGTGACACTTATAATCATAATATTTTTTTTCTTAGGTTTGAAGTCTTTATTATATAGTTGTAGTTCTCATTCTCTTTCCTTTATAGGTAGTCTTTTGATTAGAGTCAATTAAAGTATTATAGTTGTAATTACTCTTTTATTAAGTTTTTTTAAATATTGTTAATTATAATAAAGTTGATGAGCCTTCATATACTACATGGTTTAGGTTTATAGTGTAGTTAAAGTTGTTTATAGTATTTAAAAAGTAATTTTATTTTATTACTTTTTAAAATATAGTTTTAGTAATAGTCAATTGTTTATATGTCTATAAATTATCAATTGTCCATGTCTAGATATTATAGGTCATTCTTACATCAAAATATGTTAAAATCGTTTGAGTCATTTTCTCAAAAGTCATAATTTTCTTCTAAAAGGATGAATTTTTGGGTGATCCTAAAATCCTATAACAATAAAGTTTTTCACATTTGGGGGAAATACACCCAAATGCAAAAATAATAAAGCTTAATTGACACATTTGCTAAGTAAGCAATGAATCTAATGGAGGTTGGAGGCAACAGAGGAAGGAGGTTTCCAAAGCCTCACATTAGTCACCAATGATGGGGCCTAAATGATTTGGTGGCATTTTTTGTGTGGTGTATTTTTTCATTTTTTAGTGTGGTGTGTTTTCTGCCAAATCGACTAAAACCAGGGCAGTCTTCAGTGGCAGTGAAGATTGTCTATGTTGTTTTTGTTTGGGTGGCAACAAACATCAATAGATGTTACATAAGATGACAAAAAGGATTTATTCCTTGTAATATTTTATTTGATAGTATGATATTGTGTGAAAAATAAAATATTGTCTTTATTTCCCTATTGAATTAGAGAAAAAGAGAGTAGATATCATGTAATGTGGCAATAATTGTATAGTAGGGAAACTAACTACATAAATCCTCTGATTGCAGAGATCCTCTGACTACCATATTTCTTTATGAAGATGATCAGCCAATGAATATATTCATATGGAGTAAATATGGGATGATTTATTTGCATAGTAGTGGTCATGTGCAGCAAGATCCAAACAATATGATTCAGGAAGTGATATATAGACCTAAAAATATGTGTTGACATACGATTCTATTTCTAGTTCTTAAAGATGTACTTTCTTTCCATGTCAACACTAAGGGGGGAATGTTGAGGATTAGTATTTACATGTATATTTACCATAGGGTAAATTACTATTTATTGGTGGTATTTACCATATAGTTACTACAATAAGTTAGTAGTTAATGTTGGTTAGTTTGTTATATGAATATATTGTTAAAAAGTTAACAATATATCTCATGTTAATATAGATAGTTGAGGGAGATTTATAGGGATAATAGTATCCCCAATTATAGAAAAGTTATTTCTTATATAAACTTGTAATAGTGTCAAATGAATTAATGCAACATACTATTATTGTGTTTTGAGAAATACTTCATATGTATATGACTATGTTTAGCTCTTGCATGGATTAGATATCTAAATAAAGCTCACACTATTTATAACACATTATAGAGTGTTATAAGCCAAACAAGGTTCTGAGACAATTGGGTATACGATAGGATGTACTAGTAGGGCTGCATGTGTTTACATGAGCAGTACAAAATGGATCCCAATGGGGACCAAGTATAAACTTGAAGGTGACTAAGCATAGCTAGATACATATGCAAAATGTATGCTATTAGCTAAGGAGGGAAATAACAAATGCAATGGTGACTGAGGATTACACTACATGTCGACAGTAGATGTGACCCATTAGATTGGTAGTTCCTTATTAGAGGTTGAAGACATGGAAGGATAGGTTACATGTTGCATTTAGAGTGTGACCACTAAGGACATGATAATATAGGGCCCTTATATAGGTAGTTACCCCTGTAATTTGACTCTAAAGTTTTAGATATGTGTGGTTATCTAGGGTTAAGGGAATTAGATTAGCTTTTACACAAGTATGGTGAACCAACCTAATGAGTAGGCTAATTAATATATAACTCATATAAATAATATTCTAATTTTATACAATTGAGATTGATAAAAATAGTAAAGTATAAATATTGATAGATATTGTAATAAATTAGAAATAAATGATATTTGGTTAGTTTACTATGCACATACATGTCTGATCTTGGTAGGTTAGAAGTAGACTAGAAAATTATCCTAGAATAGTCATCAGATTCTAGGAATATTATTTATGTGGCCTTAGACACTTGCATCAGATCTAGATAATTTTGTTGATGTAGGTGTCTAACCCTACTGTAGGTATCATATAAGAAATACTAACTGGATCTAGATGCGACTAACTCAAGCCTTCTAGTTTTTTTATCACTTTTATTCTTATGTCTTCAGATCATATGCACAGGCTATCATTATTTTTCAAATGATCAAACCCTAACTCTTCACCCTTAGAGTGACTATAGGAAAAATGGGTTAGTGGGCTCACAATTTTAAACTACTTTAAGGACCCCTATGTCAATGGGCATTGCCTACACAACTAATACTCTAAAGAGGGTCTCAAACTTATATAATTCTCCCTTATATGTTGGCTTGTGTGTATACAAAGATGTTATGTGTGTTAAGAAAAGACATGTAATGATGCTTGTAATTTGAAAAATATGGCTCATGGGATGCTCCTTGAATGATCTAGACTGATGGAAATATTGGTCCAATGACTTATATATAAATAGGGATGAATAAGACAAGTTTTGCTCACTTGAATGATTAATTAAGTGTTTTTTGGCATATTACCTTGTGAGTTGTATGTGATTTTCAGATGTTTCTAGGTGATGAATGAATGAGGGTTGATCTTGTATATATATCAACCCTTTTTAGAAATATACTGCATTAAATCACTTAGACTGACCTTTAGGATACTATTGGAATAATTAATGGTTAAGTGGTGCTTCATGTATGCTTAATACATTAAATGACATTGGTTAAATAATAATATACTTATTATTTATCACGAGGTCATGTTCATGAAAATAAATAATAAAATGTCTTAATATGATTGTTGGTAATTGTGGACCCATTAATGTTACTTTTGGAAGGTTGTACCATGTTACCATTGGAAAGGCAATATTTGTTATACAATGTTACTGTTGGAAAGGTCACATTATAATGATCACATTACAATAGACACTTTACAATAGCCACATTACTTTGCCTATATCATAAAGATATTACATTATAAAATGTAATGTTTTACAATTTAGTCTTGATTTTTGAGACTAATGTGCGACAAGTTATGCCATTCAACAAACGAGTTGAATTGAAGACATGTATGTCATGAGACAAGTGAGGGTATTTGTAAAGAGACTAGAATAAAATAAGTGAAAATAAAAGGACTTGTATTAGGTTTATTGAGTTTCTCATATATGGATAATTAACCATGGTTTTTTACGTCTTTATGAGGTTTTCCATGTTATATCTAGTGTCAACTATTTATATGCCTTTGCTATTGATCTCACATCTAGATCCATTACTTATTTATTTATTTTATTATGGTATCAAAGGTTTGTGATGAGTGTTTGGGTGGAAAGGTTGATTGGATCAAACTTATTTTCATCTAAAATCAGCTTGTATAACCAATGGTATGGCCATGGGAGATCTCTAAAACTTCTTTCTCATTCAATTTTTTTATGCATCTTTCTTTGGCCTATGGAGCCTAGTAATTATAGATACGAGCAAACAAATACTTATTTCAAGCATAAAACAAGTAAAGATCAGCCTAGGGCATCCTTATACAACCATCTACGACTCTATGGAAGTGGAAAATCATAAAATATCACTTTAGCACCCTTGCATCATGTTTCTCTCTCATTAAGTGTTATATCTTCATTGTTGTGCTCACAAATACATCTTGGAGAGCCTGGTAAAGATTAAAGTCATTTTTTGAAGATCTCATCCACTTGGTCGTGATTCTACAACTCTCCATGGCATTTTAATGGCTGAAAAAATTAGATATTTTGTTTCAGTGCCTCAACTATGTTTTTGGGGTTTAAAGATTGAATCCTCAATATTTTTCCCTACCAAGACTTCTTAAAGAGCCTCCTGAAGCATTCATTCAAGTTTTGAATTGTTTCAAATTCATCTAAGCACCATTTTACGGATGGAACAACTCATAAAATCATAAAAAAATCATTTTTTTGTAGTAAAATCTAATTTTCAATGTATTATGTGCTTCAAAAGGCCATTCGGAGGTGATGCTAAACTTTGCAAGACTTTATTTGGCCTCATGTAACTTGAAACAACTCCTTTACCTCCTCCAAAGTGACATACATGTATAGGAAGATTAAAATGGTATGTCTATATTCCATAAAAAGTATTTATCAAAAACTTGATTTATTTAAATCAAATATTCCATACAAGTGGAGGGACCCACTTTCCACTAAGCTTTTTACTCAAGTAGTATAAATTCAAATTAAAGTTTTTACATGCATGAAATATTTTTTAAAATAGTTAAAACTAATTTATTTTTCAAAAAAATTAGTTAAAAATGCTTTTTTGATTCACATGCAATAGCTCACATTCAAACAATTTTGACACTTTAAACACCCTTATTTAGTCGCTTCTTTCATTGAAAGTGGTTATGTAACTAGTTGATCTTTAGGTTTTTACACATTCTAGATGCATTGAAATGGTCCATTTTTTGATTTAAAACTTAATTTATATATTTTATAAAAGAAATTGAAAGATAGTTATTTTTTTGTGACACTTGTGACACTTTTGTTAGTTACATTTTTTTTCAAAAATTTCAAAGTGTTTTACATTTAATTAAAAAATTATTGTTTTTATACATTAAAATTTCTTTTTATTACAAAATTAAGTATAAAAACACACATTAAAAAGTTTGTTTAATAAATATTTGTAGTTCAATTTAATATAAAATACAAACTTGTAGTGTCTACTTTAAAGGGAAGTTATGGCTTCTCCTAATTTTGTGCTAAAAAAATCATAAATGTTATATGGATCAAACTATAACATTTAAAAAATCCATATTAACACTAATTTTATGGCTCAAAAATTATGGAATGTTGTTATTAGGACATAAAAAACCTCGTCAATGAGAAATGTCACAACTAAGCTTACCATTATATATCAATAAAGCTTACCAGTATATTTCAATAAAAATCATAAGAAGCTACGTCAATTATTTTGACCAGTGTAAAAGATGAATTCTTAGTCTATATAGACAATAAAGAGTCATCTAGTGATGCTTAGAAACTTCTTGAGTCTATGTACAAAAGCACTCATCTCTAAAAAATAATTAAACTTATTCTTTATTTGCTAACTACACCCATGAAAGGAGATGAAAAATATTAATTTTATTACAAAAATAAAAATATTAAATCTCAGTTAGATGGTTTTGATTGTAATCTTATTTAATATAATAATTTATATTTAATTATTTAATTAAGTATTCATGAAAATTTCTACTACTTCATTTCAATTCTTAACTCTAAATATGAAACAGAGCAAGATATTCCTTACCTTACTACCCTTTCATCCCTTTTTATTCAATAAGAACAAGTGATGCCAAATTTTTATTTTAAAGATAATATCACTCATGCACTTCTTGCACTTAATAGTGTTCTTGAAAACACTATAAATTTGAAATCTAACTCTAACTTTACCGATAGCAAAAATATGAATAAGAAATCTAATAATAAGAATCACAAAGTCAAATATAATAAAAATTACAATATGCATGGTAAATTTGAAGGTAGAAGGGAAGATTGTTATAAAACAAGAACAAACATAATAACAAAACCTCTATCAATAATAAAGGGAAGAAAAGTCTAACCATAATCATCAAACAAATTAAAACCCTTATCAAAACAACAATAAGGAATAAAAGACTAACATTATTGATGTATATGTTGCCTTGTTTACTTTTAATAAAAATGATTGGATTTTAGATAGTGGTGCATTGCATAATATGACTTATTTTATCCAACACTAAATATATATCTAAAAGGATTTATTTATATGATAATTTATTTTTAAAAACTACTAAGCAAGAAAAAACTAATTTTACAAATATAATCATAAAATATGTTTTCTATATTCATAAACATAAGAAAAATATGTTATTTAGTTCTCAGCTTACTAATGATAATTTCATAATAACTCTACTTAAAGATTAATGGTCTATTATAAACCAATATAGTTCTTTGATTGTTGAAGGAATTTAATAAAATGGTTTATATATTTTTTCTACTTCTACATGTTGTCTTTCATCACAAAGTAGAAACGAATCTCAATTATGACATGAAAAATTATTTCATGTTAATTTTATAAATTTATATGATATGTCTCATCACAATCTTATGGTTAGATTTCCTATTATGTTTTCTCATCATGGAGCTTGTGAGGTATACTTGCGTGGTAAGCAACTCATAATCCTTTCATAAAAAACATGATGTAAATTTATCTCTTCCTCTAGAGCTTATTCATAGTGATGTTACAAGACTGATTGAATTTGTATATCTTAATTGTTCTTTATATGATGTTACCTTTATTGATGATGATATTATAATGATTTACTCATATTTTATAAAGAAAAAATTTGAAGTTTTATCTAAATTCAAATAGTTTAAAGCTTCAATTGAAAATTCTTCTAATATTTATATTAAGAGATTAAGAAATGATAATGGTGGTGAATACGAAATTAATGATTTTGATTCATTTTGAATTAGTTGTGGTATTCAAAGAAAGTTGACAAATCCCTATTCTCCATAATAAAAATATAATTGTTGAAAAGAAAAACTGAATCATTATTGAAATAGTTATAACAATGTTGCATTCTACAAATATTTCTAAATTATTATGGGTTGAAGTCATGAATAATGTTATGAACATTATAAATAGAGTCCCTACTAAAACTTTGCATCTTTATACACCCTTATAAATGTGGTAAAAAAATAAACTGAGTGTTGTGCACCTTAAGATATTTGGTAGTCTTGCTTCCATCTTTATTCCTAAAGCAAAATGAAATAAACTTGATCATCCTTCATATTCTTACATTTTTGTAGGTTATAGAAGAAAAAATAAAAGATTAAGAGTGTACGATCTATCTAAAATATAAATATTGATAATAGGAATGTTTAAATCTTTAAAAAACTTTTTGTGAGCCTTTTGTGGATCCTCCTCAAAGTTTTTATTTTGATGAATCTAACTCTCCTATTTTTCCTTACGAATAAACAAATGTCTTAGAGTAAGTGGATCCAATTTTGAATAAAGTAGAGTTTGAATAAATTTCTCCACTTCCAGTTCAATCTAAAAGACCTAAATGGGCCAAATCTTTAATTCAAACATCTAATCTTAATAAATAACTAGGAGTCAACATACCTATCATGCTTTGATGACTCTGTATGAATGTGAACCTCATTATTTTAAGGAAACTATTAAATATGATAGATGAAAATTTGTTAATCAAGCTAAGTATAATGCCCTAATTAAAAATTAGACCTGGGATCTTGTCCCACCTCTATCTAAAAGACATATTATTGGTTGTAAATGGCTTTATAGTATAAAATATAATTCAATTGGTAAAATTGATAAATTCAAAACTAGATTAATTACTCATGGTTTTACTCAAAAATTCAAAATTGACTATGTTGAAACCTTTTCTTCTGTAGCAAAAATAAGTACTATTGAATTGTTTATTACCCTTGAAGCTTAAAATTGTTGGATTATACACCAAATAGATGTCAAAAATGCCTTCCTAAATGGTGATCTTGAAGAATATATTTACATGATTTAACTTAAAGGTTTCACTGAACCTAACAAAAAAATTATGTCTGTAACTTATATAAATCTCTTTATGGTTTAAAACAAGCTCCTCGAGTTTTGTATTCTAAAATCACTAGTTATTTTAAAGAGTTATGTATTTATAACTATTATTCTGATAATGATCTATTTGTTAAAGTTGAAAATGATCATTTCATCTTAATTATGTTATATTTTGATGATATTATTATTACTTACAATTAATTTAGTTTAATTCTTAAATATAAAGATAAACCAAATCAATCTTTTGAAATGATTGATCTAGACATTCTTCTTCATTTTTTAGGAATGGTTGTATTTTAGAATAAAAATTCAATTATTATTTCTCAATCTCAATATGGATGTAACCTTCTTGTTAAGTTTAATATGCTTGATGACAAGCCTACATCTAATCCTATTGAATTTAGAATTAAGATTGATCCAAAACTTATGTGATAAATCTAACCCCACTTTTTATAGATAACTTGTTGGTAGTTTGATTTATCTAACCATTACTAGGCCAAATATTTCATTTGTTGTTGGTGTTGCTTTTAGATTCATGTAAGATCCATACTTTGATAATTGTAAATTAACAAAATAAATACTTCGGTATATCAAAAGAACTATAAATTTTGGTTTATATTATTCTTTCATTGATAATGTTAATTTATATGATTATTTTGGTATTGACCATGTTAGTGAAACTATAGATCACAAATATACTTCTAGTTATATGTTTAATTTTGATGCAAGTGTTGTCACTTGGAGGAACAAAAAATAACTTATTGTTTATATCTCTTCTATATAAGTAAAGTATAGAAGTGATATTGAATTTGTTAAAAAGGCCATGTGGTTGTGAAGGTTATTAAAATAAATTCATGTGGATGTTCTTCCTTGTGTCACCTTTTTTGTGATAGCCAAAGTTGTATAGCTCTGATAAAAAATCAAGTTCAACACCAATAAACTAAATATATTTATATTTTATCAGGAGAAAGTGCTCAATGGTGATATTGATTGTATTTTTATCCTACAGATAAATAGGTAGCAAATATATTCACAAGACCACTTGGTGCTACCAAGTTTTTCAGTTTCATAAAATGTTGGGCCTCTCAAAGTTTCTAATGAGGGGGAGTGTGCATAAAAATGTTACTTCCAAATGACCATGTGTTATTTCTTCTTCTCTATACTTATTCTCATTTATAAAACATTGTAATAAGTCACTTTATGTGATTTTGGTAAACTTCACAATATTTAAGTTTACATCACATCCAATACTTATTAGCATGGAGGTCCTTATGTTATAAAAGGATCCTATATGCTTGGTTGATTATTCATGAGAAAATATTAGATGTAGTCTCGTGATCATGCCAACCTAAACTTAATCTAAGTAATTTATGGATTATAATTCTTTTGGTTTTAAAAGATAACAGGCATGATGAATGTTTTTAGAACATTCACCTCCTAAACTCAACTTAGCTGGTTTATTGAGTATTATATATTTATTATAAAGGAAAATATGGCATATATCTCTACTTAAAATTAAGGGGGAGTGTTGAAACAATTAATGGTTAAGTGGTGCTTCATGTACCCTTAATACATTAAATAACATCAGTTAAATAATAATATATTTTATAATTTATCAAAAGGTCATGCTCATGTAAATGAATAATAAACTATCTTGATATGATTATTGGTAATGGTGGACCCATTAATGTTATCATTGGAAAAGGTTATACCATGTTTTGTTAGAAAGGTAGGATATGTTGTACAATGTTACTGTTAAAAATGTCATATTACAAAGGTCACTTTACAATAGTCATATGTCACATTACTTTGCTTATATAATATAGATTTTTCATTGTAAAATGTAATGTTTTACAATTTATTCTTAAGTCTTGAGACTAATGTGAAACAAGCTATGTCATTGGACAAGCAGGTTGAGTTGAAGACATGTATGTCATGGGACAAATGAGAGTATTTGTGAAGGGATTTGAAGAGAAAAAGTGAGAAGAGAAGGACATGTATTGGGTTTCTCATACATGGATAATAAACCATGGTTTTTTACCTCTTTTTGAAGTTTTCTACGTTATATCTAGTGTCAATTATATGTACGCCTTTACCACTGATATCACATCTAGATCTATTACTTTTTTGTTTGCTTAATCATATACTTTTTTATGTAAATTGAATGGCATTTGGGAACTAGAGACTTTGTAGGAAATGTGGAGACTTGTGTCAATGCATGTGTCCACTTGAGATGCAAGTGTCTAAAAAGCTAAAATATAAGTATAGGTCCAAAACTGGTAGTGAAGGATAATAATCAAGTTTAGAGAATTTTGCATAGTATAAAATGCCTAGTCATTAGAATAAAATGGTCAAACTAAGAGATAAGAAATTACACACAAAGATATAGTAAATGTGATCTTTTTGAAAATAAGTAAGTATATAACTAAAAAGTACATCCATGATAGGTATTTTCAAATTATACAAGACTAAGGCACTGTTAGGTTGTGGAGCTAAAAGCTTCACTGATGCAGACATGGAGGAGGTTGCAGGATGAGTTGCTGAGTGTCAGAAGTCTTTGGCATTGGTTTGGCCAACCGACGTCGGCAGGTGGGAGACAGGATGCAACCGACGTCGGTCATTGATCGGCCGGCGTCGGCGACCCCTAGGCGGACAAGGACCGACGTCGGTCGCCTGTGTGGTTTGACTGCGAGCTAATTACGGGCAGTTAGCTAACGAACCAAGTGTTTGCATGAAGAGAGCTATTTTTAGACTGAGAGCTGCAGATCTAATTATTGTAATTAGATGTCTAATCATTGTTTGGATGAGATCTATATAATAGACTCATGGTTGTATTGGAAAAGTGTTCTAGTTTGAGTTGAGCAAAGCTTGCTCCTTCTGTGTGTGAAGTGAGTAAGGGTGTTCCTCCTAGTTCCCTATCAGTGCCAAGCTTGGTACTGGTTGGAGAATCATAAGGACTTGGTGAGGCAAGGACAAGGGTTCTTCAGGGTGTAGAGTGATCTACATGGTAAGTAAGATCATTGATCTGCAGGTGTATGTGTGTGCAAGGTCAAGGTTCACAGGGGAGTAGAACCGTGTTTGATTTGCAGGTGTGCAGGATCATATAGACAGCAACACAACAGGGAGCAGTATCAGGCAGGATCTACTTGGAGTACAGGTGTGTACTCGGATAGAGCTAAGAGGAAGGCAAGGGAGTTCCTTCCATAAGTATGGTCTATTGAAGTGCAAGTTATTGCAGGTTCATGGGAGATCTACTTGAAGTACCTTGAGTACTTGTGGAGTACGTGGAGTACTTGTGGAGTGCGTGGAGCACTTGTGTTGTGCGTGGAGCACGGGAGGTGAACACCAACTCTGTATTTGAGTTGGGTGTTGGGACCTGAGAGGGAGAGCTTTGGGGAGAAGATTTACTGTTCACTTGAGGTGTGGGAAACCTCTGTAAGGTGGTGGAGAAGAAGTGGCATCTTCTTTATTGTATTCTTTTCTGTATAAAGTGTTAATACAAGTTGTGTATTGTCTCTCATATCTTGTGTTATTCTGAATTCTAGTTACTTGGTGAATCTGGTTAATTTACGCATATTAAGTTGCTTGGTTTGGTAATCAAATTGTGTGCTTCCGATTTATTTCCCAACAAGTGGTATCAGAGCTAAGGTTGCAGGAAGTAGGTTTTGTGTTTGGTTACAGGGCACTCTCAGGGGTTTCTGATTGAGTGGGAGTAGAGCAATGGCAGATGAAAGTAAGCTAAGAATGGAGGAGTTGAAAAGCACAGATGGTCACTCACGGTCCTATGGAAAGAAAGAGCAGGTAAAAGATTATTGTTGGTTGGTAGCAGATCAGCATGAAGAAACTGAAGAAGCAGATGTAGCAGGTGTTGTTGCACAGGATGCTCTGGGAGGTTTCTTGGATAAAGTTGAATCTTGGATAAAAGATTCAGTTGCCTCTTTCCATGCAGCCCCAGGTAGAGGAGCTGGTAAGCCTTGCCAAAGGATTGGCAAAGGGGAAGTGAAGCTGAAATTGCAGGCGGCCAACACACAGGGGTTGATGAAGGTCATGCAGGTCCCAGGTTTGGAGATATGGCTAATTTCTTCAAAAAGATTGGGTGATGAGAGATGCACAAGAACTCTCACAGCTGGTGCACTTGAATTAGCTGGTGGTAAGAAAATAGGTACCCTTTATCTACTTGTTTATATTACTGATTCTTCTTCTGTTGCAGAGACGTGGCTTCGTAGGCTTGGTCACATGAGTAGGAAGGAGATGCATGTTCTTAAGTGGAAGACAGATATATTTGACAGGCTTAAGAACTGGAAAGCCTTGGTGTTTATGGAGGAGATGGTGGACAGAACCCAGTGGATGTGGCTGGATACTTCTGAGCAGGGTAGTTTGGACATGGGTATTGATTCAAAGGAGCTCGCGGGTAAAAAGTCATCACTCACAGGTGAACACAGGTACCGATGTCAGTTAGGAGGAACCGGCGTCGAACAGACAGGTGCCGATGTCGGTCATGTGCAGACCGAAGCCAGTGATGTCGGGCAAGGTAAGATCGACGTCGGTCAGGGGACCGACGTCGGCAGTAGGTAAGACCGATGTCGGTCAGAAGGACCGACGTCGGCAACAGGGACACCACAGGGTCGGTAGTCAGGGACAGACGCATGGGAACCGACGTCAGTCAAATGCAGACTGTGGAGTGACCGAGGTCGGTCACTGTAACAGATTTTGGGTGGACAACACGCTGTCAAGGAGTCTCAAACACCCATACGGAGGACTGAAGGCATAAGTAGGCCCTCAAATTCATTGTTCCTCTTCTTTATACATGTTGCTGATTGTAGAGCAGGAAGGATCCAGGAAATAGGTGTGAGCTCGGCATGGATGAGGATGTGATTCCTTGGAGGAGAACCAGACAGGTGTGTTTTGGTAGGGTTGCCAGCTGGTATGAAAGCACAGAGACGAATGGATACCTTAGTAGAAGAATAGAGAGAACGGATACATGAGATGAAAGATCAGGTATATGGTCTTGAGGAGCTGCAGGACAATGGTACAGGTTTTGACAGGTGGAGGACAAAGCATGGCTTTAGTCAATGTCAGGGTAACTACTGTGGTTTGACTTACCAGGGGGATGGTGATTGCAACATCATTTTGTTGCTGTATGTGGATAGTATGCTAGCTAGCAGGGGTGTACATATAGGGTTTTGCTGAGCTAAGGGTAAGATTAGTTCAGTGGCATGTCAGGAGGAATTTGGAGCAGCGGAATTCTTTGACATGGGAGACATGGAGATCACCGATTGATTTTGTCTCGAGTGGGAGCTGATGTGAATCAAGTGTTGGCGAGGTTCAAGATGCAGAGCCGGAGCACACTAAGGGCTGGACAGGTACAGTGTCCGAAATCACATGAGGTCTGGTATAGACCTGAGTATTCCCATGCAGTGGGAGCTGTCAGAGAGTTAGGAGCCAATTCGGGGAAGTGGGTTCTCATGTACTTGAGAGGGACCGGCAGCAGGGATTCATGCTATGCAGGGTCAGGACTTCACTACATGTGTTTGTAGGTTCGGATGTGGTAGGGTACTCGGATGACAGGAGGTACACCACGGGATGTGTGGTGGGTTGTCTTTAGGATTGAGCTTGAAGAGGGATACAAACCAGGAAATAGATTAGACGGGGTACAGGTACAGGTACAGTGCAACTGTTTATCTTCAAGTGGGAGATTGTTAGGTTGTGGAGCTAAAAGCTTCATTGATGCAGACATGGAGGAGGTTGCAGGATGAGTTGCTGAGTGTCAGAAGTCTTTGGCGTTGGTTTGGCCAACCGACGTCGGTAGGTGGGAGACAGGATGCAACCGACGTCGGTCATTGATCGGTCGGCGTCGGCGACCCCCAGGCGGACAGGGACCGACGTCGGTCGCCTGTGTGGTTCGACTGCGAGCTAATTACGGGCAGTTAGCTAACGAACCAAGTGTTTGCATGAAGAGAGCTATTTTTAGACTGAGAGCTGTGGATCTAATTATTGTAATTAGATGTCTAATCATTGTTTGGATGAGATCTATATAATAGACTCATGGTTGTATTGAAAAAGTGTTCTAGTTTGAGTTGAGCAAAGCTTGCTCCTTCTGTGTGTGAAGTGAGTAAGGGTGTTCCTCCTAGTTCCCTATCAGTGCCAAGCTTGGTACTGGTTGGAGAATCATAAGGACTTGGTAAGGCAAGGACAAGGGTTCTTCAGGGTGTAGAGTGATCTACATGGTAAGTAAGATCGTTGATCTATAGGTGTATGTGTGTGCAAGGTCAAGGTTCACAGGGGAGCAGAATCGTGTTTGATTTGCAGGTGTGCAGGATCATATAGACAACAACACAACAGGGAGCAGTATCAGGCAGGATCTACTTGGAGTACAGGTGTGTACTCGAATAGAGCTAAGAGGAAGGCAAGGGAGTTCCTTCCATAAGTATGGTCTGTTGAAGTGCAGGTTATTACAGGTTCATGGGAGATCTACTTGAAGTACCTTGAGTACTTGTGGAGTACGTGGAGTACTTGTGGAGTGCGTGGAGCACTTGTGTTGTGCGTGGAGCACGGGAGGTGAACACCAACTCTGTATTTGAGTTGGGTGTTGGGACCTGAGAGGGAGAGCTTTGGGGAGAAGATTTACTGTTCACTTGAGGTGTGGGAAACCTCTGTAAGGTGGTGGAGAAGAAGTGTCATCTTCTTTATTGTATTCTTTTCTGTATAAAGTGTTAATACAAGTTGTGTATTGTCTCTCATATCTTGTGTTATTCTGAATTCTAGTTACTTGGTGAATCTGGTTAATTTCCGCATATTAAGTTGCTTGGTTTGGTAATCAAATTGTGTGCTTCTGGTTTATTTCCCAACAGGCACTATATAAATCTTATTTTAGTATCTACACCCCCCTTAATCTAGTAATGAAACTACTAGTTTAAAAGAAATAAATACGTACCTAGGTGTGTATAACACACCTTATCTTTGTGTGAGCCTAACTCGAGTGATTTTCTAATGACTGACCTAAAACAAATAAAAATTTACAATATATAATCAATGCATTAAATCTTAAATTAAAATAATTTGAAATGCTTGAAAGTAATAAGAACAAGGTTATGAGTACACTTATGTGTCAATACAACCATCTTACCTTTTAACTATTTGATTTGAAAGGACACCTCATTATGAAGCATTGAATATGAGATTATGATAATTTATAACCTTTAAATACACACATATATATAGATATTTGAGGACACATTCCCCCAACCTTGGTGTAAAGGTGAGTTGCAACATGACCATTGAGCTTATTTCATCTGAATCGTGCAGCCCAAATATGTGCATAATTTGGTAAGTGTGAATGATTTAATCAACTCACACTATGTATATGGTGAGGGTGGATGATTTAATCAAATATAACCTATAATTTTGATAAATATAGATGATTTAATCGAATCTAACTTATAAGTTTTGTAAGATTGAGTGATTTAATCAACTCAACCTTCCAAAGGTGAACCAACTACTATAGTAGTTTGGCTCAATAATTGTCTATAACAATCCATATTGGGTACGATAATAGTCCATAATAGTATTTTAAATCTAAAAATTTATTTTATTTGGTGATTTTATGTGCACTTTGCATGGCATATGCACCTCATATATGTCTCAAATTGAAATATGGGTATTATAACAATATCAATGTATAGAATGTTACCATAAATATGTATTTGAATCTTAAAACTGTGAAATTTTATGAACTTAAAAATTAGTGCAAGTGTGGAAAACATGTTTTTATGACATGCCCCCACTAAATTTGAAGAATCTAAGAACTGGTGTAAATGCAAAGAACATATTTCCATAACACACCCGCACTATGATATAGAGATGTTGGATACTGGATAGATGTAGAGGTCATGTCTTTTTGACATGCTCTAATTGTAATATAAAATTGTGAAAATATGGAAGTCATGCCTCTATGAGATGCCCCCACTGATATGCCCCCCTTTTAAGGTGAGGAGAGGTAGAATCTAGTAGTTACCTTACCTCAAAAATATAATATAACTATATATGTTTTGTATGGATCATGTAACACATAGGAACAATATGTCTAGGTAGATATAACATTGAGACATAGAGTATGTGATCACAACAAGTCCTAAGATACATGATCTTAATCATGACAACATATAAGGAGTAACAATACAAGCTCAATAAGTAATCAAGCACACATACAAGGGCACTCAAAATTAAATCAATAAGAAATGGTCCAAGGAGACCTCATACAGAAGGCATGTGAAAATGCCACATAATCTAAGGGACTTATTCAATGGTCCAAATAATATAGAAATGACATATTCAAATGTTCATACAACATAGAGTGATATATTCAAATGTTCAAATAGGAAAGCAAAGGAATGTGGGCCAAAATCAATGGGGCATATTAAAATTTTCAAATAGACAATACAATGCAAGATAATAGCAAGCAAGGAACACACTCAAGGAAGTGCATAAATGAAATAATAAAATATATGTAACCAATATGAACATAACATTCTATTTCCTAAACATGTGTTTGTAAAGTGTTAAGTACATAACATATCAAGTACATTATGAAAGGTATAAACATGGATATAGGCATGTGTAAGTATATAAGCTCAAACATAGTAATGTAAAGTGATCATAAAATAATATAACTTGGGTGTATCATGATCAAAGAAGCAGATGCCACAAACATACTTCTGACATGAGTGGAGGAAAGACCTAAAATTTGTATGTGCATATATCATGTATTTGGGTATGCCTATATCACACTCAAATGAAATGTGAAACATATGTGTATATAGGAAATTAATGATATGTTATTTACTAACATGTAACAAACAATATATGTGTATGAAATAGTACAATTAGGAACATGCTAAAAATATTTTTTGGTAATTTTTGAATGTTTTTGAACTTTTAGAATATTTGATTTTTTTGAATTGTTAGAATATTTAGAAATGTTTATGATCAAAAGTGAAGTGTATCTATTGTAGGATCACCACTATCGAGTGTATGTTAGATATTCTTATTTAGAGCCAAATAATGATTTGTATGATGCCCATGCATTCTATGATATTGGTAATATTTAATATTTTGTTCTTCGTAGAGGTTTTAAAGGAGGTAATGTGATCAAATTATGTTTAAGGAGTACCCTTAGAATCTCATTTGGACTTCTATTAGCCAATTGTATATTCTGTAAATCATTTATTATAAATGGCTTTTCTTTAAACTTTTAATTTTGAAATGATCCTTTGTTGGGCACAACATTGGTAGGAGATACAAAAGTATGTGCATTACTAGCACATTTTGAGTTTTGCATATATAAAAGTTTATTTTATAATGATGAGAGCCTTTTGTTATCAATTGCAATTTTATCTAGAAGGGTTTGACCAACATAACCCTTAGGCATCATGTATTTCCTAATCACACTTAAACCATTAAGAATAGGTGTGGGAGGTTGAGGAGGATGTGCATTCTGATTATCTTCATTTGAAACCATATGATGAGCCACCTTACCCCTTGGAAGAATGATAACATGGACCTGATTAAAGGGATGATAGCTTTCACCCTCCTTAGGGTTAGGAAAAGGAAGATGTTCTACTTTGTCCATTTGAAATGTTCTAAATAATGAAATAAATACATGGTAAAAGAGGCACTCAATATCGAGGGAGTAATTCATTATGTTATTATATTATTTGATTTTGAAAATAACTTGGTTTTTGAAACAAAATTTATCAAATATCAGGAGCCAGAATCAGAATAATAGAATTGTGTTGTAGAAACATTCATTGGTTATATCATTGCATAATGTTTGAAGGGATCAATATCCATTGGGCACATATAGATAAGCCTTTGGTGTTTGAATTTTAAGTATGCATACAAAGTGGAGGGAAATGCAAAGATTTCATGTATCCAAGGATGTCCCAATGTTTTAATTTAAGTCATTTGGCATAAATTGACATGAAGAAGGTATTATATGGGATCCCATGATAATATTCAATGTTATCTACATCCATACCTTTCATGACATATTATCGAATCCCGTAATACTCATGTTGGATGGTTTCAAATATGTAGGTCCAATGCCTAGTAAGGAGAGAAAGGATATATTACAAATGTTGAGTGTCAAGCCATTATCCACAAGAACTCATTATATTATCTATTTCAAACACACTTGGATATATAATGGTAAACACAAATTTATAAAATCCTAAGGTGGTAGATCTTCTCTTTCAAAAGAGATGTTTTGCTCAGTCCATTTGATTGAATTTAATATGGATGCCACATATGGGTGTTCCATATTGTTTGGTAATATGGTCATACATAAGGCATCCTAAAGAACATATTTGTAATGGGAATATTTATGCAATAAATCCAAAAGTGAAGTTTTATAAATGACATCCTTGGAGGAATTTTTAACATTGGAAAGAGAAGATGGGTTTTCATGTATAATATTTAACACTTAATGGTATAGGTAGAAGTTCATTATATCCACTATAATAATGAAAACTATGCAAGAATATATTTACTTTGTTATTGTCAAATTTTTTTACCCCTTTTCTTTAAAATTATAATTGAGTTAGCCATGCATGAACCATAATAAAAAAAGTTATTATGACATATTGTAAAAGGAAATAAATGATATATGGATCCACGATTAATTCCTTAAAAGTGAATGGAAATTTGATTTTAAAATATTTACATTTTATAAATCTTAAATTAGATACAAAATAGTAAACCCTAGGTTAATCTAGGGTTTTAAGTCTAAAGGTCGGGTTCACCAAATGTTTAGCCCTAAATATTTTGGGAGAGCTAAGAGAAGTAGATTATATTTTACATAAGGATGACAAGATAACCTAACGAGTAGATCAATTAATAGAAAATTCAAATAAATAATATTCTAAATTTATAAACTGAGATTTTTAAAAATAATAAAGATAACTATTGATAGATATTATGAAAAATTGAAAATAAATGATAGTTGGTTTACTGTGCACATGTAGGTCTAATCTAGAATAGGCTAGAAGTGGACTAGAAGATGGTCTTGGACCAGGCTGGAAGTGGCCTAAAAGATGATCTATGGCCTCAAACTTTTGCATCAAATCTAGATAGTGATATCAACTCATGTGCCTAACTTGCCTCATATGTCCTAACTATTAACTTGATCTATATGTGACCAACTAGATCCTTTTGGGTTTTCTATCACCTTTCTTATAATGTCTTCAAATCATGCACACATGTTATCATTCTTTATCAAATGATCAAACCTTAAATCTTCATCTTTGGAGTGACTGATGAAAATAGATTAGTGGGCTCATGGTATTGAGCTACTCCATGACCCATATATTAATGGTCACTGCTTAGATAGCCAATAATCCAAAGAGGGCCTCAGAATTATGTAGTTCTCCCCTACGTGTTGGCTTGTGTGTGCCTAAGGATGCAATGTGTGATAATAAAATACATGTAATGACCTATCTTGTAACCTATAAAATATGGCTCATGGGATGCTCCTTGAATTATTTATATCTATGGAAATACTTCTTCTATGACTGATATAAAAATAGAGATGAATAAGGCAATTTTTACTCACTTGAATGCTTGATTGAGTGCTTCTTGGTATATTACCTTGTGGGTTGTATGTTATTTCTAGATGTTTCTAGGTGAGGAATGAAAGGGGATTGATCTTGTCTATATACCAATCAATTTTTAAAATAAATCACATTAATACACTAGGGTCTACCTTTAAAAAACATTTTTTTTTGTAAAATGGATGACTTTTGGGCACTAGTCACTTTGTAAGAAAAGTGGACACTTGCATCGATGCATGTGTTTACTTGGGATGCAAGTGTGTAGGAAGCTATAGAATATGTATAGGTATAAAATTGATAGTGAAGGATAATAATCAGGTTTATATCTTTTTTCATAATATAAAAGTCCTAATTGATGTAGGTACATCAACTTATAAGACTCTATTTTGTAATTTTTGCTAATATTGTTCTTAAGTAGGCTTTGATAGTCATAAGAAGTTTGTCTATACTTCCAATTTATCTTAAATAAGTTATATTTAGGTATTGAATGTATTTATTTTATTTGGGAGGTTTAAAAATCATAAGGTTTCCAAATCTTGCTCTTTAAAGCATCATAGTCATTTTCCCACCAAAATTTGTATTTTGAAAATTTGAATTTGTAATGGTCTTTTGTAGGAGTTTCTCATCTTAGAAAATAATGTAATGTCATGGTATTGTTGGTAAGGGGGTATAATATGGTCATATGAAATATTTCAAAGGTTTCTAATGTTTAACTCATGACTAAGTGTGTAAACTCAAGTAAGGTTGTGTCATCAAGTTTGTTAGCCACATTGGAGAGAAAAGTGGAGCAGTTTTGCATGAGAAGACAAAAAAAGAAAATAAAAGAAAATTAAAAGAGAACACAATGGAGGAGTGATATCATGTAATAATAAGGTTTAAAAAGGAATAATACCCCAAGAAACTAAGGAGAGGTGAAGAAAAGAAGAAGAGGAGGAAAAGTTTTGGAAATAGGGGTCCATACTGGACTATATTCATATTTTGTACTCAAAGCAATGAAAGGTGAATTTTTGAGTTTGGATTTATAGTTAAATCATATTATCATATGTAATTAAATTTATTTTTTTGTTTTTAAGTGACATTCATTGTTTTAAAATAGTTTCTAAGCATACTACAAGCTTGAGGAGCAAATACAAAAATTTAGAGTCAAGGAAGGTCATTTTACAGTCAAAAAGTGACTTAAAATCATGATTTTGAGATTGATTTGAATAAAAAATGATGTGATATAAGAGAAAAATATTAATTCAGACCATATCCAGGTGAAATAATTGAAAAAAAATCTTTAAAACTTAAATTGGGCCCTATTGAATGCTTTCGGCCTCTTATAGGAAACTAGAGTTTTGGAGGTACTAAAAATTTCCTAACTCGTAAACAAACCCTTAAAAAATGTTTAAACTTGGAAGATAGGTATAAGAGGATGTTTTTTAATATTTTAATGTTATTTTATGTTTTTATTAAATATATATCTCAATATATTTATAAAACTCAGACTACAGACCTAAAGACAAGGCCTAAAATCCCATATTTGTAGCACTAAAATGCCCATATCTTAAAAAATATTCAACCAAAATTGATGAAACTTGATAGGTAGATGTGTTATTATGTATGTGAGGTTTTAGAGTGGTTTAATATTTTTGGTATGACTATATATAAATATGTCCTAAAAACATAGTCAACAGTCTTAATTCCTAGGCCCAAAAACCCCTATTTAGTATATTTTGAATTTTCAAGAAAGTACAAAGCCAAAGATCAATTTGATAAGTTGAAATAACATTATATAAGTGTGATAAATAATTTTTTATCCTAATAAATATTTTATTAACTTAAAATATTATAAATAAGGCTAATTAGGTTTGTAGGCCTAATTTCCCAATCAATTAAGTTACAAGTTTGATCATCTTCCTTAGTCTTCTCATCATGTTGGTATCAGAGCATAGAAGATACATGAGCAAGAAAGCATGAAAGATAAAGAATGTGTTGGTTGTTAAAGAACCTAATAAGAAAGTGTATACATCTGATTCTCACAATTATCATTTTGAAATTATAATTCTAAATGACTTTTTGCAAAAATGTACAAATTAGACCAAAACTACCAAAACGCCCTAATACATTCATACACATCATGTGCAATTCTTGATTCACATTAATATATCCCTAATTGAGGCATTATCCTATACACAATTATTATAATTCATCTCCAATCAAATTATGACCTAAAAAATTAACATTTTTGACTAATAGTGCATGGTAATTAATCAAATTCTAAAGAATTACAAAAAGCCTAATTAGGTTCATTAACTAATTAAATCGAATTAAATGCTTAAATAAAAAATAAATATAAAATTAGTTAATATCTAATTTTGGAAAATATAAATTCCAAAAATATATGGAAAGGTGACATCATCATGATATAAGTAGTCATAAAGTCAAAAATATCAGCCATGTTTAATCAATGCAACACATATCTAATTTGTGCAAGCCATGCTTATTAATTGCTTCTTTCTTCTAAATATTAGTTGTAACATTAATTACATTTGGTATCCAAATTTGAATTAATTGTGGACTACACATAGTGATCTTGATATAGATTGTCCATATCATTTTAGTCAAGCTATAAATACTAAGGTGATGACCATTTTCTATTAAAATTTTATGTGCAAAGAATTAATGCCAAAATATTGGTAAGAAGCTTCACCATTCCTCACCCAAATTGATCAAATACATGGATGAATAAGGGGAGATGCCATCAGAATGAACACATGCATTAATAAAGACTCCTATTTCCATAAACCAAACACAAACATTTACTATATGGAGTCTTCAAGGAAGGTGAATGCATTATCTATCTTTTTGTATTGATTTCTTTGTTTAGTGATTCTAGTTCACCCTAGGGAGAAATCTTAAAGTGTTAAGTTTTGTGATTTTATTTTTATTTGAATACTAACATAGAAACTAACCCTTACAATATTTTTCTACAAAAAGAATAGGTTGTGAAACAAAAGCCTATTGAAGAAAGTTGAAGAGATAGTGTCGCAGGTAGTGAAACAGACATTTGCATAAAAGTGAAAAGGTGGCATTCATTAGAAGAGTAAAGATAGCATTCAGAGAAAGAGGTAGATATCAAATAGGATAATAAGAATTAGTAATGTTACTAAAGGAATTAAGGAATATGAATGCACGTTTATATTAAATGGAGCTTGCACAAAGTAAAGGGGCAACAAAAATTGAAAACAATACCAAGGTTTTGACTGAAAAAGAGTTCTTACATTTGCAATAGGATAAAGAAGATGAGATGGTTAATATGGAGCTTGTGGAAGCCCATAATTAAAGTGAAGAACATAAAAAACATGCAAGTGAGGAATAAAGGAGGTTGAGAGGTTCTAACATGAACAACCTAAGGTAGATTTTGAAGATAACAAAGAGGAAGGCCAATTGATAAGCCTCATTGAAAATCTTAAAGGAGTATTTGAAGGAAGAAGTGTCCACGGAAAGGACACAAGATTTGAAATTTAATGACTTGTTTGTCTATGTTAGTTTAGAGTAGTTAGAGGTTGAAATAGAAGTCTTAGATCATGTATTGAATAAGGGAGTAGTGGAGTATGTTGAAGAGATAATTGAGTTAGTGTTTGGAAGGATAGAAAGTGAAAAAGAAAAATACAACAAAATAATTGATAAATCAGATTGAAAGTTATAAAGACAAGTATGGTTGAAAGAGACACTTGATAAGACCCAAATGTCTCCATATTTCATATATAATTCTTTGTTAAGTTGTGTATGTGTAGGTTTATTAGTTGAGGAGATGAAAATCATAGTGAAAGAAACTTTTGAAAGAGCTCAAGTAAAGAGTATACAAGTTTCAATAGAAGACATCCTCATATTAGAAGATAAAACCTCAAAGAAGAAGATATAATAAAAGTGAAATTTAGAAGATAAGATTAGAGAGAAAGATGAAGATAACATCCATGAGGAATTGTAAGTTTTCATGAAAGAAACATGGAAAGTTGTATAAGATCATGTTGAAGAGATAAGACCAAAATATCTTATTGTTACAATAATTTAAGAGTTAGTATGAGAGGAAAGCATAGAAAACATGTTAAAAATAAATAAGGTTTAGATATGCCTCAAAGGAATTATGTAGTGATTAATTGTCTTAACATGCTTGTCTCATGTGCAGATGTAGCAATGAAGAAGATATCCAAGAAGAAACACTAGTGTGGTGTAGTTAAACATGTGCACTTGTATGAGTCTAGTTTAAGAAGTAAAAAATATAACATTATTATTGAAGAAATTATGTTAGGATCTAATGAGTAAGATCTCATGAAAATTTTGAAGTCTAGGAGTCTGATGTAGGTACATCAACTTAGGAGACTCTATTTTATAAAAATTATCAATATTGGTCTTAAGTAGGCTTTAAAGGTCATAAAAAGCTTGTTTATACTTAGTTTTTTTCTTGAATAGATAATTTTCATGTGTTGAAGGTATATTTAGGTTTTTATAAAGGTGTGTAAATCATAAGGTTTCTAAATCTTACTCTTTAGAGCATCATAGTTATTTTCTGGTCAAAATATGTATTTTGAAAATTTGAATTTGTAATGGTCTTTTGAAGGTGGTTCTCATCTTGGAAAAGAATGTAATGTCATGGTATTATTGGTAAGGGGGTATAGTATGGTCCTAGGACATATTTCAAAGGTTTATAATGTTTAACTCATAACTAAGTGTGTAAACTCAAGTAAATTCAAGTAAGGTTGAGTCAATGAGTTTGTTAGTCACGTTGGAGAGAAAGTGGAATAATTTTGCATGAGAAGACAAAAAAAGAAATGGAAATAAAATTCAAAGATAAGATAGTGGATGAGTGATATAATGTAATAAGAAGGTGTAACAAGGAATAAGACCCCAAAAAATGAAGGAGAGGTGAAGAAAAGAAGAAAAGGAGGAGGAAAAATTCTGAAAAAAGGGTCTATACTGGACTATATTCATGTTTTATACTCAAAACAATGAAAGATGGATTTTGAGATTATATTTCTAGTTAAATCATCTTATCATATGTATGTGATTTTTTTTTTTTTTTAAAAATTTTTCATTAAAATTCATTTTTTTAAAATAGTTTCTAAACATACTACAAGCTTGAGGAGCAAGTACAATTTTTTTGAGTCAAGTAAGGTCATTTTATAGTTAAAAAAGTGCCTTAAATCATGTTTTTGAGATTGATTTGAATCAAAAATGATGTAAAAGAGGAGGATAATAATAATTCAAACCATATACAGGTGAAATAATTTCAAATAATCTCTAAAAATTAAATTAGGCCTTTTTGAATGCTCTTAGCCTCTTATAGGAAACTGGGGTTTTGGAGGTACTAAAAATCTTATAACTTGTAAACAAACCCTTAAATTTTAATGAAACTTGGCGGATAGGTATAAGAGGATATTTTTGAATGTTTTATGGTGGTTTAAATATTTTATGATATCTGTATCTTAAGATATTTACAAAACTCATACTGCAGACCTAAAGACAAGGCCTAAAACCCCTATTTGCAACACTAAAACCTCCATATCTCAAAAACTACTCAACCAAATTTGATGAAACTTAATAGACAAGTGTGTTAGGATATATGTGAGATTTTTAGAGTGTTTTTATATTTTTCTCATTCCTATATAGAAATATATCCTAAAAACATGATCAATAGTCCTAATTCCTAGGCCTAGAAAAACCCTTATTTTAACATATTTTGAATTTTCAAGCAAATACAAAGCCAAAGATGAATTGGATAAGTTGGAATAACATTATATGAATGTGATAAAGAATTTTTTAGCCTAAATTTTTTTATTGATCTTAAGTTGTCATTAATAAGGCTAATTAGGCTTGTAGGCCTAATTTATCAATTAAGTTGTAAGTTTTATCATCTTCCTTAGTCTTCTCATCATTGGTCATTAGAATAATAATGGTCAGGCTAAGAGATAATAAATTAGGCATAAAGAGATAGTGAAAATGAGACTTTTGGCAGTATGTAGTTCTATAACTAAAGGTACGTCCATGATAGGTATTTGCTAAGTGTACAAGACCGAAGTGCTATCTAAATCAGATTTTATTATCTACACTAGGAGATGGAGTGCAAGCTAGTGGTGAAAATGTTCACATGGAGGAGGAACAAGTTGAGAATGTTGAGGGAGATAAAATAGGAAGAGATATGCTTATGATTATGAATAATAATGATGAGGAGGGAGATGGGGAGGACATGAAGATGTATAAAACACCATATATCCATATAGGTAGAGGTGATGAGGCTAGGCCATCAGGGCTAACACAATCAGTGGAGGATGAGGCCTTGATTGAGGGGATGCTTCAAGAGATTAGAGTGAAATATGTAGAGATTATAAGTTTGTATATGATGGTGTGGATAAATAGAGTTAGAGAGCTGCATAGATAGTTAGGTTATAGGTAGAGGTTTGTAGATTGACTGTATAGGTTAGGAGTAGAGAGAAGAGATTGGTGACCTAAAATATGGGTCCACAAATGGGGGATGATATAGGTATTTCACAGAGAAACCATAGAGAGGAATATGTACTAAAAATGGAGTTATAGAGGTCTAAGTATCTACTAACTATACTGAGTTGAATGAAGGCCCTATTAGATGTGGTGGGAGCGATGGAGTAGGCATCTTACTACAAGAGTATCTATGTGCGAACAATGTTTGTAGATCATCGAGCACCATCATTTTTAGAGTACTTGAGTGTGAAAAGATGTAGATTTGGGACTAAGACAACATGAATGATGGTATCAAAGTGTTTGTTAGGCTAACCATCTTACCATAATGGCTGAGATCACCCCTACAAATGGAAAAATCAAGAGTTGATAGTGATATGAGTAATATATATATTTTAGATGTACATGAGATGAATTTGATGTATTTATGGACACATTTTGTGTGTGTGTGTGTGTATGTATTATTTATTTTGGTACATGATTGTGTTATGGATTGGCTAATGTTTATGGATGTTTTATTTTGATAGATGTAGTAGATGGATATATGTAGATATGATTTTATCTCTTCTACATTTGATTTTTGACATGTGTTAGTATTGTAGCATCATGATGGATTGTAAAAAATGGATGTGAAAATGTATTTATGAAAGGGAGATGGGTTAATATCAACTTTTTATAAGCTTTGCTTGGAGTTACAATAATAATTCCAACATTATGTTCTGACATGAGTTGAGAAATTTTTATTTTTATGTTGTGTAAGATAATAGACACTAATGGTATGGAAAAACCATGATGTCTATTATGTTATACACATAGAGACTAATAGAGTCACAAGTGCAAGATTTATTGCATCACGATATGGAAGATCATAATAACATCACTTGTAATACACATAGTGATCTAGACTCAAAATAAAGTAAAAATGAAAACAAGATAATAACTAATTTGCAACAATAAACCAAATAAAGAAAATAAATAAGGAAGTAAACAAGCGACTGTACAAGCTAATAAGCAAAACACATAATTTGTACAAATAATAAAATAAGCAAATGCTCAATACAAACAAGTAAATAAATGTTTTTGATTCCATTGGTTAGAGTAGAACCCTTTGTCATATGCGACCTTTGAAAAGGATAACTATATGGTGAGTAATTCGTGTAAGGGATGACTAGGGTATGCTACTAAAGACAAGGCATTTTTGATTGTTTTTTGTGATTTTTTTGTATTTTTGGGGGTTTTTAGGAATGGTTGATGAAACTATATACATAAGGGAAAACTAATTCTAGACATTTAGAATGAATAAAGGGGCTTTATTATGGATGGATGGGTGAATGATTATCTAAAGATTATATACAATATGTTGCTAAAACATGAGCAAAAGTGCATCTATATAATCACCAAAATCAAACCTTCAACTAAAACAATGGGGATAACTAAAAAATGGGCTATGTGAAACTAGATAATGGGTGGATGGATAAATACTATGGGATGCCCCAAAGTAACTAGGGTGTATATAGAAAATGGTTTATGCATGGCTCCAGAAACTAGTTTTCACCATGGTACTTGTCCAAAGCACCATAAGCATGGTTTTTAATTTTGAATGGATTTTATTTATTAATTATGATCAGAGTGTATGTGTAAAGAAAGCCAAATACACAAAAAATAAATTAAATATAATAATATTATTCAACTCTTCATTTCATTACAAATGCGCTATTACAAAGCTATATAGGAAATATGTTTCATATGATCAGGATATTGAGATCCCTACAATCTCTCACATGAATAACCATAAAACTATATAAAACTATCCTTTATAATATTGTTATTATTTATAACAATAATATACCACACAAAAAATTATTTATGTAATATTATTTAACTAACAATATTTATGTTATTACAGACTTAATAATGTGAATACACCCTAACATTTACCCCCTTGTAAACATTATTAACCCTAGTCTACACCCCCTTAATGTAAACATGGGTAAAACATCAATCCCATATCTGTATCTATACTCATGATTCGGTGATTTTCACAAGATAATCACAAACTTTACTGATGGTTTTACATATGGATTACTAATAACCAAAATGGGATGGTTTTCAAGTGATTTACCAATAGCCACAAAAAAATGGTTTTATAAGTGGCTTACCACAAACCACATCACAATGTGAAGTATAATTACTAGCTTTCTTTAGTATCATATATTCAGAGAAATTATAGAGGAATTTTTAGTTCACTTATTACAAATGTGAATAGGTATACATCATCTGTTCTTATTCATACAAAATTAAAATCAAACACACAATTGAAAAGGAATTTGCCACTAAAGTAGAAGTGGTCCCATTGTTAGTGGTTAATGAGAGGCATATAAAACCTCCTACCTCCATTTCCTATCACCTCTAGTAGGTTCATTACTGCTTACTTAGTTGATGTGTCGATGAAGCTAATGTCATTTTTGATAACAAAACTCCTCCACACACATAACTGATGTTTTTGACTCAGGATGTCGAGTTTGCCCGAAAATATGTCTTTTACATATTACAAAATTAACTTTGACAATTTTAAAATAAAAATGACTCTTGACAAAAAAATGACACAACTGTCAACATTTTTGAATTTTTTAACATAAATAACATTTTAAAAATGACCTAATGATAGGTCTTTGCCACTTATTTAAATAATACATATAAGACTAAAATATTGTCAAGACTATTTTGACAACATTAGTATTATTTTTGATGACTTTATTAATATACTTGACTTTAGACACTTTTGGGTTTTTAACAATATATAAAAAAATATAAAATAAACCTTTGAGTTTTACTCAATGTATTTAGACTTAAACCTAAATGACTCATTCATAATATTAAAGAACCTAGAGATAATAAAACCTAAAATAAATTTAATTGAACCATCAGTGGTACTTTAACGTAAATACCAACTTTAACCATCATTATTAAATCAAACATTAATTAAGCACCTATAACTTAAAAATTC
Organism: Torreya grandis; assembly: GCA_037957365.1. NCBI lineage: Eukaryota > Viridiplantae > Streptophyta > Pinopsida > Cupressales > Taxaceae > Torreya > Torreya grandis. The sequence continues at coordinate 2,382,984 of JARHVA010000499.1, read as the reverse complement.
ATGGAGTGGCTTGCATGCACGGCTAAGTTTTGAAGAAGTGGTCGATCTATGGAATATCACTAGAAATATGAGATTGATTACAAATAACTAGGAATATATTAAATCTAAAAAGCACATGGGAAAAAATCTTGAGAGGAAGTGGACGGAATGAATAGACCGTAGATCGACATATATTGATTCTTATAAATGATTTCGACATTGGTGGGCCGAGAGAGAAAATTGTAGTCAAAGAGAGGAGCCGTGGTGGAAAGTAGTAATGAGAGGCTATGAGATGGAGAACCCAAGTCAAAAGAAAACAATAATAATTCTTCCAACACATATTTGAATGCTATAATGCTGAATCTCATAAAATAGCCAAACATTAAATGTTTTAATGACTACAATGTGGACATGCTATACACATAGATAAATCGATCTGAATTAAGAAATGTGCCAAATCAAATATCTTACATCAAAAAACTCCTTCAAATGGTGATGTCCTCCTTTCCTTATGCTATCAATTACTAAAAATACTGAGTAGTTACATGGTGACAGATAATGATCATGAACCACTGCGAGCTAATTTCTAAAATATGATTGCTCATCTACTACCTGCTGAGGGAGAACAAAAAATGATAACCTCTTAATAGTGCATGCTATTTTATTACATGAATTAGAAAATTTAGGACAATGCAAAATCAATTAATGTAAAATGTACAATGAACCGGTATGTAAAGGAGATCACATTGAAGAATATCTCTTTAGAACTGAAGACTGTGCTGTACAATGACACTCTTAAATTTTTTATTCAGATCTTATGATTTTCCAATGACTTAATTTTTCCTTCAAACAATTTTTCCTCCTTAAAATTGACATCACACCCTCCTTAGTCTCTAAGCATGAAATACACATTTTTTCTTTATCTAATCACTAAAATATCAAATGCCTTCAACAAACTATTCTATGTAACACAAATTCTAAAATTATAAAATGGAGAACATAGTTTAGGACAATAGAAAATAAAGCAATTACCCTTCCAAGTCATTTATTTTTACATCATAGGTCCAAATGAAGACTGATCTGATACCATATATTAATTATGATCAGAGTGTATGTATAGAGAAAGTTGAATACAAAAAAAATAAATTGAATACAATAATATTATTCAACTCTTTAATTCATTACAAATGAAATATTACAAAGTTATATAAGAAATATGTTTCCTATAATCGAGATAGTGAGATACCTACAATATCTAAGTAACATGAATAACCTACAAACTATATAAAACTATCCTGTATAATATTGTTATTATTCATAACAATAATATACTGCACAAAAAGCTATTTACATAATCTTGTTTAACTAATAATATTTACATTATTATAGACTTAATAATGTGAACACACCCTAAAATTATTAGCATCTATACAACACTAGAGCATTTTATGCGTGGAAGTGCTTGAGGTGCTTGATTTTCATTGGTTCATCATTCTATTCACCTTCTTCTATGGCCATTATATAATCACCTGATCCATATTTGAGAATGACAATGTATGGACCTAGCCGATTAGGTTTGAACTTGGCTTTCTTTTTACAATCAACATTGGTGTTCCATTGTTTTTATTCTAGAATAAGGTCTTTGATGTCAAATTCTCTGACTTTGGTTTTTTTGTTAGAGCTATGATGAAGACAATTTTTAAATGCTTGTAAATGATAAAGGGAAATCAGACATTTCTCATCTAGGAGATCAAGCTCATGTAGCCTTAAGATGTGATATGATTCATCATCAATGAGATTTTGTAAAGAGATATGTAATGATTGAAGCTTTATTTCAATAGGTAAGATAGACTCAATGCCATAACCAAGGGAATATGAGGTTGCTCCCATGGGTGTGCGAATGCTAGTATGGTAAGCCCACAAAGTAGGGTAAAACTGTAAATCCCAATAATGACCAGCATCATTGACAACATGCTTAAGGATTTTGAGGATGTTTTTATTTGATGCCTATGTGTGACCGTTGCCTTGGGGATAGTATGGTGTGGACCATTTATGCTTGACAAAGGATCTTAACATATTTATTATTGAAGGAATTACGATTATTATATATACTGATAAAAGGGATACCATAATGGAAAATTATATGGTTCAATGATTTTGGAAATTTGTTTGATAGTTATGTAGATTAGAGGAATGGATTCAAACCACTTATTAAAGTACTCAGTGGTGATAATTATGTGCTTATGACCATCAAAAGAGTTGGATTTATTTTACAATGAGGTCTAAACCCCATGTGGAGAAGGGCCATGGAGTGGTAATGGGATGCAAAGCTTGTGATTGAGTATGAATTAGGTCATCATGTTTTTGGCATGAGACACATTTCTTGACATATTAGCACAAATTAATTTCCATCATTGGCTAGTAATATATGATTCAAATAATCTTCTTTACAATGATTATTCCACTTGTACAAGCACCACACAAACCATCATGAAATTATTTAATGACTAAAACTACCTTTTCAAAGTTTAAACACCTTAATAAAGTTTCATTATATCCCATACAATATAATGTATTTTTAAGTATGATAAAGCAAGAAGCTAGCTAGATAAAGGATTTCTTATGATTATGGGATAAGTTGGGAGGGATCACATTATCATGAAGGTATGCATATATATCCTAGTACCAAGGAGAAGTAGGACCAACAACCTCATAGACCATTTCATATTTAGGAGTATCATAGGTTGGACACATTAAGTGATCAACAAAGAACTAACTGTGATTATCATATGGATGCATGCCAAGAAATGAACCAATCATGTCCATAACATCAACTACCCTGTTATTGAATCGAGGAACTTGCTAAAATTATATGAATTAAAAACACTATCTAAGACTATCCACCATCTGTTTATAAGGAATTAGCTCATCATATTTAGCTTGGTATTCATTTGTGACTTGTTTGATGATTAGCTGTGAATCCCCAAACACTAGGAGACATTGGATGTTGCAATGAATTGTGAGTTTGAGGCAAAAAAATGTTAGAGTATGTATTTATCATGTCTACGAGTGTATAAGCTAGCTATTTCATCCTTTTGTAAGTTTGTCCTACGTGAGTATTTATCCCACATTGGTTAGTTAGGCTAGTTATTTGTTGTGCCTTGCATACTTATGTAATGGGTTTACTTTGTACTAGTATCTCATTTTTGAATAACACTTGATTTACTTTACTTTTTAATCATTTGTCTACAACTTTGATATGTGATGTTTTTGTTGTTAACACTTTTGAATCTTGGGTTGGAATATTTCTTCACCATTCCTAACATGGTACCAAAATTTTGAGGTGTTGCATCAATCCACACTACTGCATTTTGTTTTAGAAATTTCCCTTATCATTATTGCTTCATCCCTTGTCATATATCCTCAAAAAAATTTCCCCCTCTTACAGATCTAACACTTTTTTTGAAGTTTTGAAGAAAGTGTATGGTTTTTTTTTTCTTGGAGGGAAGGTAGAGAGGAAGCATGGGAGAGAGGAATTGAAGTGTTGGTTTCTCTTGGTGAAGCTTTTCACTTGGCATGGATATTTGGAAGAGTGATGGCATTGGAGGAGAGAGGACTACGTAACTGGAAGGAGATCTAAGAGATATTGAAATTTGTTTTGTCTTTAGAATTGTGTTTTTTTCTCAAATATGTTTTTAGGAGGCTTTAGAAGTAGAGTGGAGCCCTTATTGGAAAAGTGTTGTTACATGAATGAGGCATTGGAAAGAAGGAATATTTGTTATGTAGAAGGCATATTATACCAGATTTCTTCTTTGGCATCATTTTTTTTCTCCTTGCATAACAACATTCCACATCAGAAGTATTCCTCTTTGGCCTTGATCTGAGTATTCCACATCAAAAATTAGTATTACGTTTCTTTCATAAGTAACATTGGATTTCTGCATGGAATATTGACATCACCATTCTGGTGCATTGAAGGAGTCTGGGAGTGGCATAGTGGAAATCAAAGACTTGGAATTAGACCATACCATATTTGTCTATTGAGTGGCATGGAGAGGTGTTGAGTAGTGTTTGACATGTGTCCTAATTTCTAACAGGTTCCATTTCCAATTCTTTTACGTGCACCATTACATAAGCTTGGTGTTGGAAATCTTTGGTTGTAGACTGTTATGTACAATACCAGATCAGACTTTGTTGAGAGTGGTGTTGGATTTATATATATTTTATTTGGATTTATATAACCAACAAGTAATTCACCTTCAGATTTAAGTTCTATTTTTTTCAAAAGTGTATGGTTTTTGATTCTCTATCCATTGGTGTCATTAATTTATAAAAATTCACTACTTTTATAAAGTGTCAAATTTGGGGGATCCTTAATACAATCTTTTAGGGGGGTTGTCTTGATGTTGCAGTTGTACACCCTTTTACATTTTTTCTACTCTTTGATGATTCATTAGCATGGCTAATAATTTTAGTATTAACCATTGTGAGGGTTTAACTACACACAATTACCATACATGGAGACCTTGAATGGAAACAACCATAAAACACAAAATATTATGGTCCCTAATGAATGAAACTCAACCACAATTCACACGTGAATTTGAAATTTTTTAGCACCAATTTAATTTAACAGAGTGTATGGGTTTTATTTGGGGTTATGTGAGTGACAATATTTTATTTCATTTGCATGGGTGTGATTTTGCATTCAAAACATGGGCTAAGCTAAAGGGTTTATTTGGAAAGTAGATCACTTGAGAGCCATGCAACTTAAAGGGAGCTTTCTTCACTCTATCCAGATGACTTTGCCTCTATTTTAGACTACCTCACTAGTTTTAAGAATTTGTTGACTTAGTTGAAGGTGAGTGGAAGAGATAAGAAAGATGAAGAATGTGTGTACTTGATTTTATCTAAGTTGAGTGGCCCATTCAAAATCTTTGCTTCTAATTTTTTCTCTATGTATATGCCTTAGGTACCACATTTAAAATGTCATATCTAGAGTTGTTTAATGAGAGACTTACTAGGGTAGAATCCAAATTATCTCACCTTAAGTCTTCCACCTCTCAAAAAACATTAGTAGCATCACATCCTAAGAACAAAGGAAAAACTAATAGTAAGAAGAAAAACACTCCTCCTCCATATCAAAATGCACCTAAGGCTAACATCAACACATCTAAACCCAAATCATCTTCCAAGTCAAAGATTAAGTCTAACCTATCATGCTCTTATTGTGGGGGAATAGTCATGAAGATTTTAGGTGTTTCAAGATAATGTAATCCTTAGAGGATGTCATTAAGAAACACAAGATTTCTATCTCCACTCCTCCATCTCATGAGCATGGGAAAACACTTAATGTTATCAGGAGATCATAGTTACCTATTTGAAATAGTTGGGTTCTAGATTCTAGTGCTTTGCACCATATGCCTTATTCCAAGGAGTCCTTTATATCTCTTAGTTTGAATTATACTTCAAACATTGAGGTTGGATGTTATTTCTTTATTTTTGTTAAGGGGAAGGGTGACATACAACTAGATGATGACTACGTTGATGATGCATTATATGTTCCATATGTCACCACCAATCTACTTTTAGTTTATCAGATTTTCCATTTTGGTTAGGGTAAGATAGTGACTTTCACTCCACATGGTGGTCTTGAAGTTCAAGCTTTTTTAGAGCCACACACACTTATTGCATATGGTGTTGTTTATCATAATTATCAACTATATTATTTTGAGGGTTTTGATGATACTCCTCCTTTAAAGACGTGTTTATTTTCTCATGCAAATTCTTAGATTAGGCTTTGGCATGAGATATTTGGACACCTAAACTATAGATATTTGAAGGAATTGAGCACTCACAATATGTTAGAAGGTCTTCCTATAGTTTCATGTCTTGAACGAGTTTGCCCTAGTTGTGTATTATGGAAACAACACCAAGATCCATTTCCTAAGGGTATGTCTATGAGATATTCTTCACCACTTGAGTTTGTGTATAATTATTTGATAGTCTTTTGTAATCCTTTCAATGGAGCTAAGTATGCACTTACTTTCATTAATAAGTTAGCAAGGTGTACTTGGGTTTATTTTCTCAAGTACAAGAGCAATATTTTTCTCACTTCAAATTCTCTAAGGATTTTGTTGAGAAACAGTCTTCTAGTTACATCAAAAAGATTCATATAGATAATGGGTGGGAGTACTTTATTTGAGAGTTCTCTTATTTTTTAGTAGTTCATGTTATTGTTGATCAACATTTTATTTCACATACTCCAGGATAGAATGGCTTAGCAGAACAAAAGAATTGAACTCTAAAGGAGATGGTTAATTGCATGATGCATTCATGAGATTTACCTCCTCTCTATTGGATAGAGGAAGTTAACTATGCAAACTACATTCAGAATTGCACACCACTTAGAACACTTAAGGATATGACTCTGGAGGAGGCTTGGTCTAAAACCAATCGCGATGTCTCATTTTTTTGAGTCTTTGGGAGACTTGTGTGGGTGTTTGTACCAAAGAAGAAAAGGAAAACATTGGATAAGAAGAGAAAACCTTTGATGTTTGTAGGACATTATGAGGACATGAGAGCTTATTATCTTTTATATCATGATACTCATGATGTTCATTTTAGAACACATGTACAGTTTGATGAGCACTTCACATATCATGCATGCTATTCCATGCCTTCCTCTTCTTCTTTTGATGATTCACCTCCTCTTGAGGATTCATTATATGAAGAACTAGTTTAAGAGATTCTTGAGAAGGTTATAGAGGATGAAGATATTATTCACATTGATGCTACCACTATGCCTAAATGGGCTTGTACTATAGTTTTTGAGGCAACACCTTTAATATAGGATCTTCTATCTAGTCGACATCATCATGCACATTTTATGGGTATTAGACTTCTATGTCAAGCATTATTTAGGGATCCACAATAATTTTTATAGGATCATGAGATATAGGAGTGGGATGATGTGATGATAGATGAGTATCCTTAATTGATGAAGAATCACACTTGGGATTTAGTCACTCTTCTTAAGGGAAGAAAGTTGGTTAGGTGCAAGTGGATTTACCACACCACGTATGAAGCTGATGGGTCCATTAATAAGTGTAATGTATATCTTGTTGCAAAGGGATTCTTACAGGTTGAAGGTATTGACTACTCTAAGACTTTTATGCGTATTGCCAAGATGGATTCTATTCACCTTCTACTTTCTCTTGCTATATCACAGAGTTGTCTAGTGTATCAAATGGACATTAAGAGCGCTTTATTGCATGGAGACTTGGATGAGGAAATCTATATGGAGAAGCTTGTTGGGTTTGTTCATGATTCTTTTCTTAGTTGTTGAGTTAGGAGGTCTCTTTATGGTCTCAAACAAGCCCCTCAAGCTTGCTATGAGAAGATGGATTCATTTCCTCTCTCCACTGGCTTTGTTTACTACCATTCCAATCCATAGTGTATCTTCAATGTATTGGGGAGAACATTGTTATACTAGTCTTTTATGTTGATGATATACTTCTCACATGCACCTCCTCATCTCAAATTTAGACTCTTCAATAGGCACTTTCAACATAGTTCGGCATGACAGATCTTGGCCTTTTGTTTTTCTTCCTTTGATTACAAATTTCATAGTTAGATATAAGGATTTATTTGAGTCAACAAAATTATACCCTTGATCTTTTTCAACATTTTGGCATGGTTGATTGTAATCCAAGTCCTCCTTTTTAGTGTGGAGTGACTCTCACTACCACTTGTACTGCTCCACTATGTGATCCTACATTATATCAATAAATGATTGGGATGTTAGGTTGTGGAGCTAAAAGCTTCACTGATGCAGACACGGAGAAGGCCATTGGAGGAGTTGCTGAAGGTTGCTAAGTGTCAGAGCAACCGGCATCGGTCTGATCAGTCGACGTCGGCAGGATAGTGAAAGAGAAGCAACCGACGTTGGTCATGGATCGGCCGGCGTCGGTCACCTCCAGGTGGATAGGGACCGACGTCGGTCGTCTGTGTGGTTCGACTGTGAGTTTATTATGGGCAGTTAGCTAACGAACCAAGTGTTTGCATGATGAGTGCTAATTTTAGACTCATAGCTGCAGATCTAATTATTGTAATTAGATGTCTAATTATTGTTTGGATGAGTTCTATATAATAGACTCATGGTTGTATTGTAAATTAGTGCTAAGGAGCAAGAGAGCATAATTATAAGCTCCTTCAGTGTGTGAGGTAGAGCAATGGTGCATTCCTCCTAGTGCCACAGTACCAGTTGTGTTGGTGCTGGATTGGAGAGTCAGCTGGATTCTTCAGGTATGTATGATCTTGGTCATCAGGTGAGCATGGCCCTTATAGGAGATCTACATGGCAAGTAAGATCATTGATCTGTAGGTGTGTGTGTGTGTGCAAGGTCAAGGTTCACAGGTGTGCAAAACCAATATTGATCTGTAGGTTGGAGATTAGATAGGACAGCAACACAACAGGGAGCAGAATCAGGCAGGATCTACTTGGAGTACGGTGTGTACTCATTGGTATGTACGTGGAGTACATGGAGAGCTAACAGGAAGGCATGTCAGTTCCTTCCATAAGTATGGTTTGTTGAACAACAGGTTGTTACAGGTTCATGGGAGATCTACTTAAAGTACCTGGAGTACTTGTGGAGTGCGTGGAGCACGGGAGGTGAACACCAACTCTGTGTTTGAGTTGGGTGTTGGGACCTGAGAGGGAGAGCTTTGAGGAGAGAATTACTGTTCACTTGAGGTGTGGGAAACCTCTGTAAGGTGGTGGAGAAGAAGTGGCATCTTCTTTATTGTATTCTTTTCTGTAAAACTGTTAATACAAGTTGTGTATTGTCTCTCATATCATGTGTTATTCTGAATTCTAGTTACTTGTTGAATCTGGTTTATTTCTGCATATTAAGTTGCTTGGTTTGGTAATCATATTGTGCTCTTTTGGTGGAGCAAGATCCTGACATGGGAGTCTTATGTATTTGACCCATACTCACCCTGACATTTCATTTGTAGTTGGAATTGTATCTAGGTTTGCACATGACCCTCATGATTGTCATTGGTAGGCTGCCAAAAGGATTTTATGATATTTGTGAGGTACTTCTCATTTTAGATTACACTACACTAAGGGTTCTACTTGGTTGGGTACAGTGATTCAGATTGGGTAGGCTCTCTTCATGATAGGCATTCCACTTCTAGATACATATTTTTTCTTCGTTATTCACATATTTTTTGGTTTTTCAAGAAGCAACAAGCTATTGCACTATCATCCACAAAGGTTGAGTACAGGGCAATATTTATGGTGAGTTAGTAGGTTCTTTGGCTTCATTAGTTATTGATAGCATTTGGTTTCATGCAAGATTCTCCCATTGTATTTTGGTGTGACAACTAGAGTGCAATTCACATATATCATAACCTAGTTGAGCATCAATGCACCAAGCACATTGAGGTACATATGAACTTCATTTGTCAGCACATTCAAGATGGAGTTTTTAGCTTGGAGTACATTCTGACTCAACAATAGGTTGCATATATCTTCATGAAGCCTTTTGCATTACCTAATTTATTTGAGTTGCATGGCATGCTTGGGGTTTTAAAATTTATCTTTGGGGGGTGTTTATGAGGACATATTCCTTCTTCATTTCATGGATACATATTTTATATGAGCATCTTATCAAGCCTAGTTGCCGGGAATGATACTGTAGATATGCCACTATTTATTTTTTGGCTATTGTTAGCCCCTAAATTCACTTAAGGAGGGTGTTAGAGTATGTATTTCTCATATTTTCTAGAGTATTAGTTAGTTGTTTCATTATTTTGTGAGTTTGTCTTATGTGAGGATTTATCTCACATTAGTTAGTTAGGCTATTTCTTTGTTATGCCTTGCCTACTTATGCAAGGGCTTTCCTTTGTATTAGTATCTCATTTTTGAATAAGACTTAATTTGCTTTACTTTGCAATCATGTGTTTATAGCTTCCTTATGTGAAGTTTTTGTTGTTAACACATATGAATCTTGGGTTGGAATGTTTCTTCACCATTCCTAACAAAAACTAGAGCTTCATATTCTGCTATGTTTTTGGTACAAGGTAGTTCTATCTGAAATGCTTTTAAAATGAGATCTTGGAATATAGTAAATCTCACTTAGTGATCCAAAATGCTACATGATCTTGGAATATAGAAAATATACTACTACCTCTTCTCTTGCAAAGGAAAGAGCGTGTAATTCATCCCATTTGGTCACATTATCTGTACACACCAATAAGCACTCCTTGACTTGAGAAGGTGGATCTAGGGGCACAACAAAGCCCATTACCCACTTCTCAAAAGGTTCTATAACTACTTGAGGATGGAGGGGCATCTCAGAAGATAATGTTGGTTTTCCCATTCTCTAACATGGATCACATTACCAAACTTATGCTTTGACTTACTTATGAAGGGTTGGCGAAAAGTAATTAGTTTTAAGGAACTTGTGTATTGTCCTTTTAACTGAGTAGTGTCCTCCACCATGTTCATCATGACAAGCATGAATTATGTCATACATTTCATTATCTTTTACACACATACAAAAAATAGGATCAGGTCCAAGTTTAAATAATATACCATTAATACATTTATAATAAGAACTAACTTTAATCAAAAGTTTCTTTTCCTTTTTGGTAAACTAAAAAGGAAACTTCCCTGTAGCCAAAAAGTTTTCTATATCAACAAACCAAGGTGATTGTGCTACAACAACAAATAGTTGTTCATATGGAAAAGTGTCTCCTACATGTTCTTCTTCATCTAAATTATTCAATCTAGAAAGAATATCAACAACCACATTGAGTTTACCTAGTTTATCAATAATTATTATATCAAATTCCTATAACATAATAGCCACTTGATAATTCTTCCTCTTTCCATTGGTTTGTTCATCAAATATCTGATAGCTACATGATAAGTATATATAAAGATTTTGTAATTAGTAATATAGTGCCGAAACTTATTTATGGCATAAATTACAACAAGGAATTATTTCTCAGTGGTTATGTAGTTTCTTTTAGTTAAAGTCAAGTTCTTGCTAATGTAGTATATGGCATAAATCTGTCCATCTTCATCTTTTTAATCTAGAACAACTCCCATAGCATGATTAGATGCATAAATATAAATATGGAAGGGATGCAACCAATTAGGTCCTCTTAAGATGTGACCAATTAGGTACTCAATTTTTCCTTGATGGTTTCAAAGGCTTGTTGGCAGTTTAGATTCCAGATAGACTCACTCTCTTTTGTTAGCAAAGCAAACATTAGAGCAACAATCTTGCTAAAATATTCTATAAACCTTCTATAGTGTCTTGCATGGCCTAAGAAGCTTTTGATATCATTATGATTTTGAGGGATAGGTAAGTTTGAAATGACTTCAATTTTCTTTGGATCTACTTGGATTCCTTTTGCAAAAATATGATGTCCTAAAACTATTCCTTCCTCTACCATAATCAAACATTTTTCATGACTTAAGGACAAATGGTTAAATGTAATGAAGGTCTACATAACACTCATGAAGAATTAACGAAGAACTATGAGGTGTTGAGAGTGATTTTAGAACATGAACAAACAAGTTAAGCCCCATGTGGAACCATAAAGAGCATTAGAAGATAAGTTCCAATATACACATAGTCTTCCACCATTGATGAACATGCACATGAGTCTCTTAGGAGGACATCATGTTTGAATGGGAGCCTTGATAGTTGTTTCATATCCATTTGGATGTAATTAGATGGGTGGAAAACTCATTGAAGGTTAAATTCAATGCACACTGTCTATACTTATACTCACTACCTGCACATGAAAGTGCACCTACAAATGTTTCAACAAAAAATGAACATGTTGGGGTGAGAGTATAGAAGCATGTTTCAAACTCTCCAAGATGAAGAGAATTTATTTGAGAACTTTGAGAAAAGATAGAATGGGTTATAATCCCATACACTGTCCACTATTTGGAATATTACTACATTGATTGTATACTGTAGGATCCACCTACATGTGGTACCATAGAGAGTTGAGGTGTCATATATAAGTATTAAAGCATGTGATGAAACACTCCTTGAAGTCATAGTGTGTTGTGTAGATCATAACATGCCATTTTGGAATGCTATTTTATTAGGTAAGGTTAAAAATTACTTTCAAAAGTAATGACTGTGGATTTAGGGATCAAATCCCTAAAACATGAAAACAAATCACCTAGCTATTTTGTTGAGATTATATGACAAGGTTACTAGGGGTCTTGACCAATCTAGATGAACTCATCCTATAGCCCTATCATATGATTCCAACTTGAAAAATGAAGAGAGTAATTTATTCATTTGGTTTTCTTACTAGAAAGGCGCAAAGATGCACCTTTGACCATTGATCTCAGACAATGAGATCTATAGTATTGAGCATCAAAAGACCTTCATACCCAAAATTGTAAATAAGGGATGTATTCATGTGGGGTGGAAATGTTGAGTTGATGATAACATTTTTAGTCATGAAATAATATTTGAAGGGAAGGTTGAAATTCTTTTTTGGGTCCCATCCACACATACAAGTGTCTCTTACATGAGATGTTGATATATAGTTGACTATGAAGTCCTACAAATCCATAATATGAGATTAGAAATGGAAACCTAAAAACACAGAGAAATATATCATCTCATAATTGATTCCTAAGACCTTATATGGTTCTCATAAATTATATGACATAGGTTTCAAGGATAACTAACACCTATAGGATCCTACACAACCAATTGGAACTGACTGTAATGGGTAGAGAACAAAAGAATTAGGATTCTTGATGTGGGCATATCCCAAGTATGAAATAAATGGGTCAAAATAATTTATAAATTATCTTGGAAGGATTAAATAAGGCTTTTGAAATGTTTTAAGATCCTAATCCATGCAAGGTCACCTACAGGTGCCTCTCCCAAACAAAAAACACAATCAACAACCTAATCAAATTGAAAAACAAGGCATATGTGAGGAAGTATGTGGGAGGTTGGAGTGATGAATGGAGATTGTAACACATTTATCATGATCATAATAGTATCATGACACTCTCATGGTGGATATAATTCAAAGGCAAGACTCTAATCATGCAATCTATAGTCATATGGTAAAACCCTACACACAGTCTGCTTTCTTAGAAGTCTGTCTTAGATCTCGAAGGAATTAAAGGGTCTAATGATATAACCAAGGGATGGAAATTAATAAAAATAATATATGTAAATTGGATAATTCCCCCCCAACATATTTTTTTTTGAGGAAATAGGGGAAGTACCCTTTATTTTGTCTCAGACAAAGGGTACTTTCTTAGGATACAAACCTTGTAGTCTTAGAGAATAGAGATAAGAGTGTGAAATGAGGATTGTTAGAAACATTTATGAAGGTTTGAAAAAATATTTAATTTATTAAAAAAACATGGATAACCATGCACAAAGGTCAGAAGTTCAACAGGGTGTGCTAAACCCTCAAGAATGCAAACAAGCCTATTAGGCAAGGTTTAAACCTAAAGCCCAAATGGGAAGTTATTTTCACTTAAAAGCTTGGGTAAAAAATACAATGGATTAGAATGTGATTATGGGGGTATTTAAAATGTGTCTAAGCTTCTAATATGTAGAAAATTCCACAAGAAATCCACTTTTGGCTCAAAGAGAACTTAGGGGTATGCATAATGAAGGTTAAGGTTTGAGTAAGCAGGTTTGAAAGCTCACATCTTTTTGGAGAGTGGGCATGGAGATTAAAGGAGTTTGGGAAAGTTTAAAGAGGCCCTAAAAATTTATTTTATGTGATTTTTTTGTAACTCCAACATCACATCTTTATGAACAAATATTAAGAGTGAAAAGAGCCTAAAACCCTATAAAACCCTGGATAAGGACCTGATTAGGAAAAAAAGGATGGAGAGCTATCTGGATGAGATCGAATGTGCATGAAAGTGACTAAACCTTGTATATGACTCTCTATAGACCCTTATCATCCACTTGAGGTGTTTCTTACTTGTATGAATAGGAGGGAAAATGGATTTATTTGACTATTTTGGGTATTTTGTAGATTTTAAGGATTTTAAAGAAGATAAATAAACTTTGGGAGTGAGATAAAGAATTATTATAACTCAATATGACCATTAAATTCCTCATAAAAACTCTTAAGTGTTTCTGTAAGCAACTTCATCCCAGCCAATGAAAACTAGCAAAGTGAGTAAGATAGTGAGAAGGGTGAGAACTTCAATTGGATGGCCTTTTAAGGTCTACCTAAGTAGTTTAAAGACATATAATATTAAAAAGTTTCATTAACCACCTTTTATATATTTTAATGGAAAATTAAATCCAAATTTGAGGCCAAGTGTAAGGGGTGAGTGAAATAAGAGTTTATTGGACTACAGGAAGTGATGGCTCATTTCTAGAAGATTGTAGATGATTAGGGATGCAAAAAATGCATGTTGGAGTATGTATACAAGCCCTAACTATTATTTTAATTATTATATCTATCCCTATTCAATTTTGGGATGTTCCAAAAGGGCTAAATGATGAAGACAATTTTCTTGTGTAGAATGGGGAGTCTCATGCCACATTTCATGAGTTTCATGACTTGGAGGGCCATTTATCTTATTAAACTTTGCATGGTATATTTATTACTTCATTATATTTCATATGTAACTCCTCTCACCGTGAAAAGTGTTATTATGACTCTTGGACTTCTCTTTTCACTTCTCTCTCAATTTTTATAAGTAGCTACCATTTTGGCCTTTGTAATCTAATACCACACCATGTATGGAAAAGACCTGCTAGAATGACATTATATTTTTCCTTTGAACATTAATTTAAATATATTTTTGAGTTCATGAATAATTTTCTAAGTATACAAGTGATGTACGGTGATGCAAAGTGATAACTCTCTATCCTTTCTTCCCTTATCCTTTCATGTTTGTGCAAGAGTTCTTATTCTAACAGGTCATATAGAGTGTATTCAAGTGTGATAGAATCCTTTAAAGTGTATGATTTTTCTTATATTTTACAATATCAACTCTATTTATTTTTCCTTGTGTTGCTTCATACATCTCAACTCTATATTGAAATACTCATGTTAGAAACCTTATAGGACTATAAACTAGTTTATATGTCTTGGTTCTTAGTGAATGAAGTATAATGGTCATGTGGAAAACATATTGGTATATCACCCCATTAGATTAGGCTCATTTCATTAAAACTCTATCTCTTTTCCCACAAACAATCACTAACATAGGTGAAAGCACTTCAAGATATACTCAGGGAGCTAGCCCTTAAATCTTGAGGCCCACTTCCACTATATGTACACCCACATACTTGGAAGTATTCCAATGTTTGCCAAATATGGAAGAGGCTTGAACACCCATTTTTATTGTGAAATATTTGGTGACAATTTTTTTGGCATGCCCGATGGGACCATTGTCTTCAAGACAACTTGTCAAGGTGAATGTTGGTCTTGACAACATCAACTGTAAATTGGTGTGTTACTCAGCGTTTGTCATAAAATTTCTCTTATAATTCATGGTTCTTACTATATCATCATCTAATAGAGTGTTCAACCCCATTAAACCACCTATTTAGCCTAAACTTCCTCTTGAAGTTCAATATCCTCATCCTAATCTGCCCTTTTAAGACTAATAGGATTTTGCTAGCCAAGGAAGACAAAAGAGTTAAGTGGTTGAATAAATTGAATATCTTGATGAAGACATGGATATAACTCATGATTTACATACCTTCAATAGTAAAAATCCAATTCAACTTCAAGAATATGATGCCATTCCTTCTAATGCCATAAAAGGTGTGGCCATATTCAATGGTGAGAGTCATGTTATACCTAGTGAACACATTAGGGATATATCAAATTTTTGTAGCTTTCATAATGTCACTCTAGATAAAATTGCCATTATAATACTTGACATGTACCTTATAGGTAAGTATCTTGATTGGTATAGGACTCTAGAAGGCAGATGCATCACATCGTGGGATGATTTTGGGGTGTTGTTGACCTCTAGATTTGGAAATGAAAGTGACCATGCCTCTCTCATACATCAGCTCAATGTAATTAAAAGAGGATATAGAAAAAAAAGCATGAATTCAATGAGAAGTTTCAAAATAATTGGTTTATATTTCCTTTTCCTATGAGGCCACCTCATATTTTTGTGTTCCATACCTACTTGAGAGCCATTGGTACTGAAATTGCTATCACGTTTCAACCCATGGGTGGTTCCACTCTCCCTAAAGCATATGAAACTAATATCAAAGTTGATAATGGTATAATACAATCTATAAGGTTGCCTCATAAGGTGTCTATGCCTCCATTATCTCATACTTATGATAATACTGTAGATATATCCCAAATTCCCAATGTTAACACTAAGCCTAGAGCTACTCCTAAGAAGGTAAAAAATGATGTTGATTTGTAGTCAAGGTCTAAGTTCTTTGAGTCAAGATGTCAATCTATAGAGGCTAAAAATAGAAAAGGAAATATGAATTATTGTTCCCATAAAAATTCCTATCTTTATCAACAAAAATATGGAAGAGGAAGAGGTCAATGGCATGCTAACCCCAATAGGCCTACCAATGTGTACAATCCTTACTCCACCACCAATGCAAGAGAAATGGTACCGGTGCATAATGACTTGGTACAAGGGGAAGATTTGAAATAAGGAAAATTCATGGATGATAATGAATGTGGAGACTAATCTCTTGTTTCTGAAAGAGGAGTTACTCCTCTCCTATCAACTGAAGATGAGGTCATGATGCAAGCAAATGAGGATTGGCAGCCCTGTGGAGAAAATTTCACCAACTTCTTGGTGGAAGAAAATTTTATGATCAATAAAAGAGACTATGTTGTATTTAATACAAGGACCAAGAGGAAAGATCTATGATGTGACAATATCATTCCTAAAATCTCATCTAATCCTCCTCTAAGGCAACGAAGCATGGATGCAAGTGTGATAGTTCCAAAAGCTCCTACACCTCTTTCAAGTTAAAATATGTCAAGGTCTACTCAAGGTATCTCAATTACTCAAGTTCCAAACAATCCTTTTCCTTAAAGGATTAATGAAAATGTGATTAATAATTCCATAAATGTAGTGGATTCCTTGAAAAGTTCCAAAACATCAATCTCTTTATGGGATGTCCTCCATATGCCTGGGCAAAAAGAGTTATTGCAAAAGCAATTGTCCGCTATTTTTACTAGTCCCTCCTATTCAAGTCAAATTCATAGTAATTTTGTCCTTGAAAATGTTCCTAATACCATTATTAAACCATATACTAGGGGTGAAAAACCTCCACCATTCTATCTCACTCTCATAGTGGGTGACAAGTTGGTCCATAATTACATAGTTGATAGTGGAACCTCTACATCAGTCATGCCTAGAGTTGCAGCTGATAAGTTGTGCGTCAAATATGGTCCTCATAGCAAAGGAGTTCTTAAAATAGATGGTACACCTTCTAAGATAATAGGAATGATAAATTTTTTGAAGGTTTTCCTGCATGATTGTCCTAGCTTTCCTATTCTCCAAGACATAGTTGTTGTTGACCTCCCAACTCACTTTGAAATATGCCTTTCAAGAAACTTTACAACCAATATTGGTGTCTATCTCTCAGCTGATTGATATTTATTGGCCTTTAGGATAAGGTATGGGACCAAGGTGACCATTATAAGTCAACCTCTTACAAGGTTTCATATTGATCCTTACATTGAAACAAACTCTAACTTGAATTTTGCGATCAACGAGAAGGAGGAGCCTAATGTGGATGATGGAGCTTCTAAAATTTATGGAATTCATGATTTTTATTGGATGAGTATGTTTTAGATACATATGGACATGATCCTTATACATACTTTGAAAAAATTGACCTTGGGACTTATATCATGCATGAAGATCCATTTGAAAGAGTTGACGTACGTGTCAAACATTGTCATGCTATTTAAGGTAACTATATAATTCATGAGTATGATGATTAGAGGTTGATGAATCTAATTGAGCACCATAGTGGGAAAAATTATGTCTTTATCCCTACCATTGATGAGGATGCTTTAGATGATGACACTCATGATGTGGATGAGAATGACTTGTAGCAAAGGTTTGATGTCAAATGTCATGAGTTTGAACAACATGGTAATGTTACTTCCCCTCTCAAGAAGTCTACATCAAATTTGGTTAATGCCTCTAACAAATATGATGTTTGGTGTCTCAATAAGCATGGAGAAAAGTCTCATGTTGTGAATGAAGAAAAACTATGGCAAACACTTAATGCTATATGCAAAGAGTTTGACAAGTTGGGTAAGTCTCCCTTTTCTCCAAGAGATTATATATCTAATGTCAAGGTTGATAATGAGACTAATGATCATATTGACAAGGATTTCATCAAACATAAAGATGCAGGTCATTCTATTGATCAAGAACCTACTGTCGTGAAGTAATTTGATGATGCTAATGTCCAAGAAGTTGTAGACATAGATAATGAGGTCAAAGAAGAAGTTATTATGCCTTAAAGATAGTCAAGAGATCCACTTGATGTTGAGTCATATCCAAAGGGAGGATCAGGAAGAAGAAGAGCTTGATGCTTTCAAAGATCAAGCACTTCCTATCCTGGAAGAAGGCAAGGTTAAGAAGACTGTCATACACTCCAATCTACACTTTTTTGGAGAACATCAAATGGATATGATGGAGATCATAATAGTTTCATCCCCAATAAAGGTTCTTAGAAAGCAAGAAATGTCATTCATGAAGGTCCTAAATAGTTCACTTGTAGACTTGATAAGATTCAAAGGTGGTGGGTTTCTTGACCATACACATATGCAAGTGTTTGGTGATGAGCATGCTCCTCATGTTAAGATGCCTTTATGGAGTGATTAAGATGCAAGGGGGACTATCTTTGACCCTGTTTGAGGCATGATCAGATGTTTCACCTCAGAAGTGAGGTTTGTAAATAGTAGAATAGGTGCGTGTGTTTTCTTTTAGTTGTGTTGTGTTCCATAAGTGTTTTAGTGAACACATGTGTGTTTATTTTATGTTTGTCTTATTTTGAGTGTCTTTAATTTGTTTTATTTGTTAAACCTAGTGTACATTTGACTCCATGGCATAATAGACATGATTAGACAATTGGTGTTGGCATAACAAGCATACCACCCTTGAGAAATCGCTAAGAATGTTGACCATTTTTTACCATAAGTCAAAATGGGTCAACCCTCCTATATCAAACTTTTATAAGGGTTTGATATAAAATTATATGGTGTATTTATTATCATATCATATGATTTTATCCTTGGTCATGGTCTAATTAGCCTATATGTCATTTTGAGTCACCTAGGGGTCATTTTGGGGTCTTAAATACAAGTGGCATGGTTTTCAAAGTGTACAAGTGTTCCAATTTTCTTCCCAATTTATAATTTATTATATTCCATGTCAGGAATGCTATTCCATCTAAAAATTGTAGGTTATCTAACTAAAAATCAAGAAAAAAACTAAAAAATGAGTTTGGTACTTATACAACCTATAGGAGAGTGTGACACATGTGGAAAACTTGACCATTTTTAGCACTTCATCACCCTTCTAGACATGCAAAACTAGTCAACAAGTTTCTGCTTGGTATGACCAATTGGAGAAGTTTCAGACCAAACACCTTTGGGGAGTCATATCACACTTAGAGAAATTAATTTTAATAATTTTTTTTTAAGTATTGGTCAATTTTGCTTTATAAATCATCCTTTACAAGTTGACTATGTTTTTTTGATTGTTAAACCCATACTTTGCAGGTTTCCTTCTCATATGAATAGGTCCATACAATCTAGTAGGTGGAATTGAATACAAAGGACATATGAATATCTCTCACATGTTTACCATTCTCTGTTTCATGTTTTAAATTATTTTATGGATACAACATCTCAGGTTTACAGGTTGGTCTTATTTGGGATGATAGGTAAGTTTTCACTATCTTCAAAATCTTCATGCCTTGGTAATGGTTTTAGAGGATTAGGATAGGTTTATTTTAATGTTTCTAATGTAATTTTGGTATCCTCACCTTTAAATCTCATTCTAAAAATAAATCTTCCATGGAGTTGCAGTCATAAGTGACACATAATTAGTTTATCCCACGATTGTCATACACAGTCAACTAAGTGAGATATGCGAGGATTTTAAACACATCCACAAGATTGTGATTGAGGTACTAAGGTCTTGAATATACCATATTGCATAAGAAATAAACTTAAGTTCTTCAAATGTTATATAACTAATTGTGACAATTAGACCTTCTATATAACCAAGGTTCCTACGGAAGGTGCATTCATAGTCATGATAAGTTACATGTAATGAAGCTATGCATAACACTCATGGAGAAGTAATGAGGAAATCTGAGGTGTTGATCATGTTCTTAAAACATGAACAAATAAGTTAAGCCCTAGGTGGTACCATAGAGGGCATGAGAAGACAAGTCTAATATACACAGTCTTCTACCTTTGATGAACATGCACATGTGTCTCTCAGGAGGATGTCATATTGGAATGGGAGCCTTGATCGTTGTTTCATAAAAATTACTTTCAAAGTGTTAAGAATAAATCAAAAATTGATGTGGAACAATTTCATAGAATCACAATAATAATAGATATGAACAGTGATGTAGAAAGAACAAAAATAAACATGCTAAATAAGAAGACCATATTTAATGTGGTTCACCCAATGTGGGATACATCCACCAAGAAACACTTTTTTAGATTTTATTACAAGATAAAAGAGTACAATACTCTCTTAGATCAGTCTTCTCACAATTACAATGCATAAATATTGTTTGGAGCTATGCTCAACAAGCCCTATTGAATTCACCCCTGAATTTACACACTCTATTCTTCCTTCTCAAACCCTCATTCTCATAATGTATTACCTATGAAATATCAATGTATAAATAATACATCAACAAAGCAATATTACAAAATAATGGGTACCAAAACCATGGGAAAAGTCAACCTAAAATGGTTTCCCATTAAAGGGGTCTAGAAAAGTTTTTGGGGGCTAACACCCCTAAACCCCTGCTTGAGGCTTGACTTGGCTCCAAACCTCAAAGAGAATACATAAAGAGATTACAATACATTTTAAATGTATAGTATTTTAAATACATTGTAATTTAGAAATAGTCTCCACGATGCAACACCAAGGTAATAACTATGGATTCATGGATTAAATCCCTAAAACATGAAAATAAAGCACCTAGCCATTTTGTTGAGATCATATGACAAGGTTAATAGGGGTCTTGACCAATCCAAATGAACTCATCATATATCCCTATCATAGGAGTACAAATTGAAAAAGGAAGAGAGTAATTTAGTCATTTGGTTTTCTTACTATAAAGGCCCAAAGATGCACCTTTAACCACTGAACTCAAACAATGAGATTTATAGTATTGAACATCAAAATACCTTCAAACCCAAAATTAAAAACAAGGCATGTATTCATGTGGGGTGGAAAATTTGAGTTGATGAGTGCATATGTAGTCATAAAATAATGTTTGAATGGAAGGTTGAAATACTATGTTTTTGGTCCCATCCACACCTACAGGTTTCTCTTACCTAAGATGTTGATATACAATTGACTATGAAGTCCTACAAATCCATAGTATGATCTTAGACATGGAAACGTAAAAAAATAGAGACAAATATTAGCTCATAATTGATTAATAATACCTTATATGGTTCTCATAGATTATATGATATAGATTTCAAGGATAATTAAAACTTACAAGATCCTACACAACCAACTATAGTTGACAGTGATGGGCAGAGAACAAAAGAATTAGGATTCTTGATGTGGGCATAGCCCAAGTATGAAATTAATGGGTCCAAATCATTTCCAAATTATCTTGGAAGGAATAAATAAGGATTATGAAATGTTTTCAAAGCCTAATCCATTCAAGGTCACCTACAAGTGCCTCTCCCAAATAAGAAACACAGTCGATAACCCAATCAAGTTGAAAAGTAAGGCATATGTGAGGAAGTATGTGGGAGGTTAGAGTGATGAATGCAGATCATAACACCTTCATAATGATCATGATGGTATAATTATTATCTCATAGTGGATATAATGTAAATAGAGGACTCTAATCATGCAATCTATAGTCATATGGTCAAACCCTACACACAGTCTACTTTCCCAGAAGTTTGTCTTAGATCTTGAAGGAATTGAAGGGTCTAATGATGTGACCAAAGGTTAGAAATTGATACAAAGATTCTATGTCACTTAGATAAGTCCCTAAAACATATATTTTTTCTAAGGAAATAGGGGAAGTACCCTCTATTTGTCTCAGATAGAGGGTACTTTCCTAGGATACAAACCCTACAGTCTTGGATAATAAAGATAAGTGGCTGCACTGAGGATTGTTAAAAACCTTAATAGAGGTTTAAAAAGATATGTCATACATAAGACTACATGGATAACCATGAATAGGGGTTATAAGTTCAATAGGTTGTCCTAAACCCTCAAGAATGCAAACAAGCCTATTAGGTAAGGTTTAGAGCTAAAGCCTAAATGGGAAGTTAGTTTCACTTCCAACCTTGGGTAAACACTCCAATAGATTAAAAAATGTTTATGGGGGTATTTAATATGTGTCTAAGCTTATAATATGTAGAAAATTCCACAATAAAGCCACTTTTGGCTCAAAGACAACTTAGGGGTATGTAGAATGAAGGTCAAGGTTCGAGTAAGTAGGTTTGAAAGCTCACATCTTCTTGAAGAGTGTGAATGGAGGTTCAAGGATTTTGGGGAAGTTGAAAGAGGTCATAAAAATTTATTTTATGGGATTTTTTAAAACTCTAACATCACATCTTTATGAATAAATATTAAGAGTGAAAAGATCCTAAAACCCTACAAAACCCTAGATAAGGACCCAATTGGGAAAACAAAGATAGATAGCTATACATATGAGATGGAATGGGCATGAATGTCACTGAACCTTATAAATTACTCTCTAGTGACCCTTTCCATACACTTGATGTGTTCCATATTTGTACATACAAGAGGGAATTTGGATTTCTTTGACTATTTTGGGTGTTTTACATATTTTAAGGACTTTCAAGAAGAGAAATAAACTTTGGGAGCGAGATCATGACTTAATATTACTCAATATGACCAATTAATTCCTAATCAAAACTCCTAAGTGTTTCTACAAGTAGCTTCATCTCAACTAGTTGAAATTGGCAAAGTGAACAAGATAGTGAGATGGGTGAGAACTTCAAGTGGATGGCCTTTTAAGGTCTACCTGAGTAGTCTAAATCTATAAAGGATATTTACAAGTGTTATTCACCCCATTGTATGGATTTTCATGGAAAATTGATGCTAAATTTGAGGCTAAGTGTGGTTAGTAAAAGAGGAGTTTCTTGGACTACAAACAGTGATGGCTCATCTCTAAAAGAATACATATGATTAGGGATGCAACCAATGCATGGTGGAGTATGTCTACAACCCCTCCTTAGTGCAATCATGACAACTATCCTTATTTAGTTATGGGATGTTCCAAAAGGGATAAATGATGACGAGATTTTTATTTTATAGAATGAGGAGTCTTACACCATAATTCATGAGTTTCATGATTTGGAGGGCCATTTGTCCTATCAAACCTTGCATGGTCTATCTCCTACTTCATTCTATTGCATATGTATCTCCTCCTCTCAAGATGACAAGTGTTCTTATGACTCTTGGACTTCTCTTTTCCCACTTCTCTCTTAAGTTCTATAAGTAGCTATCATTTTAGCCTTTGTAATTTAATACTATACCATGTATGGCATAGCCTTGATGGAATGACATTATATTTTTCCTTTGAACATTAATGAAAATATAGTTTTTAGTTCATGAATAATTGTCTAAGTATGAAAGTGATGTATGGTGATGCAAAGTGATAACTCTTTATCCTTTCTTCCCTTATCCTTTCATGTTTGTGGAAGAGTTCCTATTCTAATAGGTCATATAGACTATATTCAAGTGTGTTAGGATCCTTTTAAGTATATGATTGTCCTTTGAGTGTGTAATCTTCCCTTTGGTTCATTTTCCTTATGTTGCTTTATACATCTCACCTCTATATTGAAATACTCATGTTAGAAACCTTTTAGGACTTATAAACTAGTTTGAGTGTCTTGGTTCTTATTGAATGAAGTATGATGGTCATGTGGAAAACATGTTAATGTATCTAAATCTTATAGTAGGTTAATTTCGTGCAAACTCTAAATCTTTTCCCACAAACAAGCACTAACATAGGTGAAAGCACTTCAAGATACATTCATGGAGCTAACCCTTAAATCAAGATGCTCACTTCCAATATAGGTACACCCACATACCTGGAAGTGTTCCCATGTTGCCCAAATATGGAAGAGGCTTGAACACCCCATTATAGGATGCAATATTTCGTGAAAAAATTTACCTTACTAATACTTTTAAAGAAGTTCCCCATAAATGATGCTAAAAATGATGGGTGTCATTGTTACCCCTTCATTTAACCAATCTATATTGGTGTCAATTCTTACTAGGGCTAGTGTCTAAGGATATCTATAGTAAGGCACCTATTGGTTTTACATAATAGTACTATTTGGATTGGTTTTGGTGTTGTACTAATCGAATGTCTATTCCTAAGAATCTTAAAATAATGCTGAAAAGAAACACTCTTGCATGAAATGTAAACACACCAAACTATTGAATTGAATAATCTGGAAACATCACACAATGCTACAAAATAAACTCACTGAAACCAAATCTAAAATCCACACTTACAAAATCAAAGTTAAAAAAATTAAAGGAATGATAAATGCTTATTCAAATCTAAAAGTAAATATATTAACATCTATTCTATCCTACAGGTTATAAGTTTAATCACATAGAACATATATACTAATTCTAATTGAAAAAAGTAAGAAATAAACTTATAAATATGAAAATAACATCTCCTATCTCCTTGGGGAGTGGGCCCTTGCTCACCCTTAGATTTAGGTTTGAATTAACTCAGTCTTGAAATGCTAACACATATAATGAGAGAGTAATCTACTGTGACTCTTATAGTTTTCAAAAGAACCAAACTTACAATATTTGTGTATCTCTATATGTCTCTAGATCCAACATGGATCTATCTTTTTATGCAAAAGAAACTAATTATCCTAGAAACTAGGCAATGATGGAACTGACTTAGAATAAGAAGATATTTAGAGATTGGTTGATATAGCCAAAATAGTGAAAATGTTACAATAAGATCTACATAGAATAAAAAATATCCATGTGAGATTACAACTGTTATGTCTATCTGTATCTAACCACCAAATCTATACATACAATATATCCATATCTTCTAACTCTAGAGTTGTAGCCTAAAATAACAACTTTAATAAATGAAAGACCTTACAAAAATAAGAATCTATATATAAATATGTATAGAAATATAAAGTATCAAAAGGATTCTTAGATCATCATGGAAAAGGTGGAAAAGCTTCTTAAATGCCTTAAAACATGATGTGGCCAAATTTGAAGTGAACTATAAGAATCTGTAGCATAACTGTTATAATTCATAGTCGATTGTTGTAATCCATAACTAACTGGTAGAATCCATAGCTAACTATTATAATCTATAGGTGACTAACAAAATCTATATCTCACTAACATAATATATAGCTATGTTTCAAATGATCAGTTCTTGGTCATGGCACATCCCTATCTTCATTAGATCTTATCAAAACTCTTATTTTGATGCTATTATACATGTACATATCAAAATATGAAGACTAAAAATGAAAATGATTAGAACATCATGAAAATAAAGCTAAATTAGACTCACAGAGCTTATAAAGATTAAATCACCCTTTCTATCTTAAGCTATTTATAAACCCTAAGACTGCATGCAATGCTCAATTCAAATGACATGTTTAAGGATATGAAGGATGGCATATCATGGACATAATGATACATAATGTAGACTCATCAAATGATTATAATCCATGTCCTTATCCCTTTCAGTATGGAGTGAATCTCACTACCACTTGTACTACTCCACTTTGTGATCCTACATTGTATCGATAAATGATTTGGAGTCTTATGTATTTGACCCATACTCAATCTGACATTTCATTTGCAGTTGGGCTTGTATCTAGGTTTACACATGACCCTAATGACAGTCATTAGTAGGTTTCCAAGAGGATTTTATGATATTTGTGACATACTTCTCATTTTAGATTACACTACATAAGGGGTTTTACTCAGTTTGTTGGGTACAGTGATTTAGATTGGGTAGGCTCTCTTGATGACAAGTGTCAAACTTCTAGTTACACATTTTATCTTGGTTCTTCACCTATTACTTGGTTATGCGAGAAGCAATAGGCTATTTAACTATCATCCACAGAGGTTGAGTATAGGGAAACAATTATGGTAAGTCAATAAGTTCTTTGGCTTCATCAGTTATTGACAAAGTTTAGATTCATGTAGGATTCACCCACTATACTTTGGTGTGATAGATAGAGATAAATTCATATGTCTTACAACCCATTTGAGCCTCAAAGAACCAAACACATTGGCGTACATATGCACTTCATTTTTCAACACATTTAGGATGGAGTACATTTTGACTCAACAATAGGTTGTAAACATCTTCATGAAGCCTTTTGCATTACCTC
This sequence comes from Torreya grandis, assembly GCA_037957365.1. Lineage (NCBI taxonomy): Eukaryota > Viridiplantae > Streptophyta > Pinopsida > Cupressales > Taxaceae > Torreya > Torreya grandis. The sequence continues at coordinate 2,356,345 of JARHVA010000499.1, read as the reverse complement.
ATTTTCTTCACTTGCATGTTATTCTTGGAGTTTCAGAAGTTGTCCTTAGGGGGTGTTTATGAGGTCATATTCTTTATTCATTTCATGGATATATATTGTACATGAGTACCTTATCAAGGCTAGTTTTTAGGACTCATATTGTGGATATGCCACTATTTCTTTTTTGGCTATTATTATCCCCTAACTTCACTTGAGTGGGGGTGTTAGAGTATGTATTTCTCATGTTTGCTAGTGTATTAGCTAGATGTTTCAACCTTTTATGAGTTTTTCCTATGTGACGATATATCCTACATTGGTTAGTTAAGATAGGTCTTTGTTATGCCTTGCCTACTTATGCAAAGGATTTATTTTATACTAGTATCTCATTTTTGAATAAAACTTGATTTGATTTGCTTTTCAATCATTTGTCTACAACTTCCTTATGTGATGTTTTTATTGTTAACACTTATGAATCTTGGGTTGGAATGTTTCTTCACCATGCCTAACAAAATCAAGAGTTTCATATTCTGCTATGTTGTTGGTACTAGGGAATTATATCTAAAATGATTTTGAAATGAATCACCTTATGGAGTGATGTTCAAAATCCCTAACCTTGAGTCATGACTTGTGAAAGACCCATCAAAGTATAACTGCCACTCTAATGATTCATCCAAGGACATGATAGCTTCATCTAGAAAATCCATGATTAGAGAGTTAATATTTATCAATGGTGCTTCTACCAAGGTATTTTCAAGTATTTTTCATTTGATAGATTTTTGGTTAACATACTCTATTTCAAACTCAATTAGGAACACAACCCACTTAACCATTCTCCTTGCTAAAGATGATATAGAAAGGAGATACTTAAATTCATCAACTTTTTTAATGATTTTCATTTAATTATTAAGCATCTAATGGGTAAGCTTTTCAGAAGAAAAAATAAGTGCTAGACATGCTTTCTTAATGGTAGAATACTTTAGTTCATAGGATACCAAGGTTATACTTAGATAATACACTATCTTTATATTATGTGTTTATCATGTTATACTAATAATGTCCACAATGCATATTGTGTTGCTGAAATATATAGTATTAGAGGTTAGCTTGGAGCTGGTGGCATTAGGACTGGTGGATTTTTTAGATAACATTTAAGATTTACAAACACTTACTTGCATTCCTCATTCTAGTGAAAAATAATATCATTTTTAGAAGAAAGGTGAAAGGATGGCATATGTTTGCAAGATGTGATATGAATCTATGAATTAATTTAATCTTACCTTGGAAATTTTGAAGCTACTTGAGATTTGTCAATTGAAGCATTTCCATGATACCTATGACCTTTCCAGGATCCACTTTCATACCTCGTTGTGATACAATAAATTATAAAAGATTACTTGAAGTAACCCTCAACACACATTTATTTAGATTGAGATGAACTTCGTATTCCCTCAATCATTCAAAAAAATTGCACAATACCATGGGATGATCTATTCTAGTTCTGATGTTTTACAAAATATCATCTACTTAGTCTTCAATGAAATCGTGAAAGATAACCATAATTTCACTTTGATAGGTGGATCCAACATTAATGAGGCCAAATAACATTAATTGATAACAAAATGTGCCCCAAGGTGTGATAAATATTATCTTATGTTGGTATTTGGTAATTATTTTGATTTTATTGTACCCTAAAAAACCATCCATTAGTGAAACATCTCATGACTTTTCATTGAATCAATAATCATGTTTATGTTTGGTAAAAATAAGTCATACTTATGACATAATTTATTGATATCCTAAAAATTTGTGTAGACTTTGATCCCTACTGGTTTCTTAGTTACTGGTACTATATTAAATATCCACTATGAATAGTCTATTAGTAGTATTAATCCAACTTCTAACTATTTTTACAACTCCTATTTCATGAGTAGTGCCACTTTTGGATGCAATTTTATGATTTTTTGTTTGACCACTTTTACATCTCTATGTACAACAAGGTGATGAACAAATAGTCAAGGATCCAACCCTAACATTTCTTCATATGACCATGTAAATACATCTAAAAATTCTTTAAGAATGAGAGTTAGAATGGATTATTCTTTTGGATTGAGGAAAGCAACAAGTTTCAAAATATTAGGGTTTTCTTTGATTCTAATGTTGACATTGATGGTATTTTCAATCAATAAATTAGATAATTTTTATAACTTTGTTAGAGGTGGAGGAAGATTAAGTTTTTACTCAAAATCTTACTGAGTGGGAATGTCTTCATCTAATATTGTAGAGGATGTAGCCACATGCATTTAATTATTTTATGAATAATTTGAATATGAAAGCTTCCCAAAGTATGCATAATTATCCAAATAATTAAAAATACCTTCTTGTGATCTCATACTTGGATATAATCTCTAATTCTCAAAAACTCAGATATGCCTCATCATTTTGAAAATGATCAAACAAGAGTGGTTGTTGTTAGTCCCATAGGATAATATGTGGAAAGGTTAGTTTGAGGGTCAAAACAATAGTGTCATGAAATATATTTGTGATGGATAGGTCCTTAAAATGACTATAGATAGAACTCATTTTGGTGTTTGAAGAGGCTTCCTAAGATGTGGTAGAAGAGTCACTATCATAAGTTCATAAGCGCAGACTAGGTGGTTTGAATTTAATACCTTGAAAGGCTCCATGTTTTGTGGATATTATAGGCTTGACAAGATCTTTTTCATGGAGACCAAGAAATTTTAATTTATAGTTGATGATATTGCACATGATGGATTTAGGTATAGGATATTGGTTATTTTGAAAACACAACAAATTCATCAATGTAGATCCAAGAGAAGTTAAAATCTTCAATTTGTTCTTCAAAAAGGAACCCACCTTCCATGAAAAAGGTTTTCCAAACTTACAAACCACTTGTGTTTTCTTTATATGATGGGCCCTGACTTGATTATTGGGGGACATATGAATTTTTCCTAGGTAATGGGCATCATGGATTTCATATTCTCCCATATCTTTATCCATAATGGTGAATTTGGATGGGTTAGAGGGATTAACATATTTTGATGTATATGGTTGACTTATAGGTGGTTGGCTTATAGATATATAGGGTAACTCATTAGGATTGATATAGTTATAAATCTTTGGTGACTCCTCGGTATGTTCATATGTATCTTCAATAAATGGTAAATAATTAGAACTTTGATATCTCCCTTCTGATAGTGTATAATATTGAAAAGGTTGAGGATCACCTAGAATACTACCTTCCATAATATCATGAGAAAACTTTAAACATTGATGAAGGGTGGATGATATGACGTTCATCACATGGATCCATGGATGACTAAGGAGTAGGTTGTATGAGAGATCTAGCTCAAGGACATGAATTAAGGTTTCTTGGATGATAGACCCCACCATGAGTGAAAGATATATCTTTCCTACCGAATGGTGCTCATTATTATCGTATGCCTTATAGTAATGGTATTAAGCTCTACTATTGTTGTATGGTATCCCAAATGATTTATTAAATTCAATGTGCATAGATTCACGCCTGAACCATTATCTATAAACACCATTTTTACTTTATGCTTGTAAATAAATTCTTTAATGTACAATGGAAAACTATGAGATGAACCCATGGGTGAAATGTTTGAATTATCAAATTTCAATTGATTATTGGAGGACAAGTGTCATATAAGTGCTTGGAATTTGGAAAAATTTATGTATTCTATAAATTTGGATTCTTACAAGGTTTTGTACATAAAGTTCTTGTAAGTAGGAAATGTCTTGAGAAGGTATAAAATGGAAATTTGGGTTGGTGTTTTCTCAAGTTTGTCTATGATTTTATTTCCTTCAAGGGTAGGCAAAGGGACACTTGGAATTGTAATATTTGCATGCCTCATGGTGATGGCATAATATTTGGATTTGATTTTGAGAATAGAAACATGATGATCTATTTGGTCAATGTTATTGACTAGAGAATCAAAGGGATGAGTAGCTTGGTTGACATTATTCATTTGGTATTGACTTTGGTTTTGCTTAGTATGCCATTACTCATGCTTTAGAAGAGTTCATGTTATATCCCTATTTTTTATTGTTGTAAGTTGATGCATGATTCTCTATTTCTATGTCACCATAATTAATTAAACCTTGAACATTGTGCTTGAGTCTAATACAATGAATTGTGGAATACCCTTTGATTTTATGGTAGTTTCAATATTTGTTATAACTATACCAGTAATGTTTTAGAGCATTTTCATCAAATGGTTTAGTATTTGTAAATGTGATCATGTTTATGGCAACCAACTTTTATAAGACTAATTCGAGTGGTTCTCCCAAAGGAGTGAACATTCATTTTAGATTTTCTTATCAAAGTTGACCACTAGGTACAATAATTTTATTGATAGGTTGGGTGATTTGGATTTGTTTAACCAGTTATACCATTCCCTACCACATTCTTGTTTTTTGCATAAAACTTGGGTTTTTCATTTTTACTTGAAGACGAGTTATCTTGTTTGGAGATTTTGTTAGTACATTTGGCAACTAGTTCTCTTTCAATTTGAAATCCTTTTTCTATGATTTCATCAAATGATGTTGCATAATTGATAGACCACTTTTGAATTGAGATTATTTATAAAGATAGTTATAAGTTTTTTTCCAAGAGGTGGCCATGGGAACCAACTTGCTAAGGCATCCCATATCTAGAATAAGGAGGTGAAACTCTCCCCATTATGTTGTTTAGTATTGTATAGATCAAACATGGTCAATTCATATTCAACATTATGTAAAAAATGTCACACAAAATCCTTGAAAATGTCTACAAAGGTTGTGATGGATCCTCTAGGTGGGTGTAAGAACCACTTTAATGTTTGACCCCTTAAGCTGCATGGAGATATTCTTAATAAATAATTATTTTCATAAGCAAAATTTGAACATGCCAATATAACTCATTAATTTATTCTCTAGGATCTCATTTTCCTTTGTACTTTCCAAACTTTAGGGATTTAAAATGTGTATGAAAAGGTTTCATCATCATAGTAATGTTAAAGGGATATGGATAAATTTATTCAAATTTAAACTTTTTTCTCTGATAATATCTACCATCTTGTAATCCTTTTATTTGATCCTTCATGTTTGGACAAATTCAATGTCCTTAAGTGGTGATAATTGGTTTAGGTTTTAATTTGAACTTTGGTTTAGATTGGAAAACTAATTTTGACTTAAGATTTGAACTTAAAAATTGATTAAGATTTTAAAATTGGAATTGATTTTAAAATTGATTGGGATTAGAAAATTGATTTGGATTTGATAATTAAAATTAATTTGGATTCGAACCTAGATTTGAATTTAGATTTGATTTTTTATTTTGATTTGAATTTGAAATTAAAATTAAATTTAGATTTAGATTTTAATTTATAGATCAATTTTGATTAAAGTTTGGATTCAAAGTAAAATTCAAATTTTGATTTTGATTTTGTTTGATGTTTGGATTTGGATTCAAAATTACATTCGAATTCAGATTTTGATTTTGACTGATGTTTGCATTTGGCTTCAAATTTTAATTTTAATTTTGGTTGATGTGAGTTAATCCTAGGTTATTGGCATTGTTGATAGGATAAATCTGATTTGTGATTGGATTTATTGACTTGTTTAAAGGCTTATTTGAATGTTAGATTTAAGATCAGATAATTCTTTTTTCTAACCTTTTGACATGGTATTTAATAGTAAAGACATGGATTTGTTGGAATGTTTCATATAAAACCACCTTTCTTTTATCCACATAGGTTTTGGAGACATTTTCAAGATTGGAATTGAGGGATCCAATGATGGCCTTGTTGTTGCCTAGAGAATCATTAGATGTTCCTTGTTCATGTGTAATAGTTGTTGCACTTTTATTATTTATTAGAACAGAAAAGTCTTTGGGATCAAAATTAGGTGGAAAATTTGCTCCTAGCCCTATGAGTTGTAACAAAACTTTACTCTTATTCTCTAGGAGGTAATCAATTACCTTGGATGGTTGTTCCTTAGGCAAATTAATAGAATGTTCATATTCATGTTGAAGGGGTCCCTCACCATTATGATTGTCATTGATCTCAATATAATGTTCTTGGTTTCTAAATTGGAAGGGGTAATTTCCAAAAGACTCTTCTCTAAACCAAGGATTATTCAACAAGGTTTCATGCCTTGTGATGGGAGACATTGTTTACTATTTATACTTGACTTCCAAAAAAAAAGGCGTATGACTCAAAATTCAAAATACAAATGCTTGAATTTTTTTTTGAGTTACTTGGTTTTTGGATTTCTTGATTGATACTTTGTTTGGAATATTCAAATTTGATTTTCAAACACAAAATACTTCAATTACACAGTTTTCACAAGGAAATAAAAAAATAAAGATGTACAAGTAAATTCTAATTTAAACAAAAAGAAGCATGCAAGTCACATAAGAAGATAAAATCTAGCAAAATTGACTTGAATGATTTGTAATATCTTATATATATATTGGCTCATATATTGGAAAGTGCCATCCTAATGTTTTAGATCACTAACTATGGGGGTAAAACCATATCCATAGCCCACTTAACCCAAATTTGAGGGTAAATTAAAAGTAAATTCTTGGAGCTAACAACTTGTCGGTGCACTATAATTCAAATGGTTGAATGGATATGTTAAGGCTTAAGGTTTATACAAGATCAAATAAGAGATGTTATATATATACCTTACGGTACATTGAGGCCCAAGACCTGGAAGAAGTTGATTAACATACACAAAATGGACTAGTCCTTATGTGCCCATTCCATCCATAATATTTCAGTGGAGTGACGTCAAAAAATAGACTTTGAGGTTATTGTTGAAACCCTTAGTATTTGAGGATGAAATCCCCTCATGTGACAATGTGCTTAAAACATAAAATCATTTAGGTATTTAAAACAATATATTTTTAATTTGTATGTCCCACTAGTATATAGGTTTGGCCTATCGTGTGGTGGTAAACCCATGGTTGATAGAGCCCTTAAAAAAGACTAGATTCATTTCTAATTTCTAATAATCATCACCAATGTGATGCAAAGAGCACATGTGAGAATAGCTTAGGAAGTACAAAATTAAAACAATTGATTTTGATTTTCAGGAATCATCACTAATGTGATGTAAGGAAAGAAAATACACAACTCTTGTAATACAAACAAGCAAACTTGTCAGGAAAAAAATTGAATTAATTACTTCTCAATTATTTGAACAAAACTTGAAATAAAAAATCGGTTAGCAAAAACAAATGTTTTTGGTTTAGCTTCTTTATCCTATAACAAGTGATACTATATAAAAACTATTACTAGTTTGTATAAAAATATTTAGTTAATCTAAGGAACCTAAAAGTTATCCAAAAAAGAATTGATAAGGCACAAAAATCAACTCTTTGAAACAAAACTACTATTAAGTAGAGCTAAAAATGACGGAAATGTAAGTGAGAAAATAGTGAAAAATCATATAAAACATAAGAAAAACACTTCTAAAAAACTACTAAAATATGGAACAAAACCATTGAAATATGGGACAAAAATATCAAAATGTGCTACAAACCATTGTTATATGCAAAAAATTTGTTGTTTTGTTTGACAAAATTGTTAATCTATAGAAAGACAAAAACGTAAATAAAAAACCCATAAACAAGAAAAACAACAAATAAAAAGTGTTAAAAAGCTAGAAAATTAAGAAAAATGAGAAACAAAAAGAAAAAAGTCAGAAAATAATAAGTAGAAATACAAAAAAAATAAAACCTCTATTTAGCTATATGAACCTACCATTACACAGGATGAAACCACCAAAAAGTTCAATGAATTCGTTGCAAAGTTCCAAAAAAATTTTGTTCTATAAGAAACTAGAAAATAGAAAACAAAATATTGTAAAATTAGAAAAAATGATATAAACAAGATGTCAGCAAGCTAAGCAAGCCACATAACCAAAATTGAAAGTTGATAACAGTTAGAAAGGCCCAAAAAACAATGAAGAACAAAAATGTTGAATGATATTACAAAACTACTAAAATATTTTATAAAATCTTTGTTTAACAATATAAAACTACCATTCTAAAAGATAAAACCATTGTTCCACAAGTGAATGTACACCAAATCATAATTTTCTAACAACATACTTGAGAAATGTAAAAAAAACCTTTTAGAGAAAGATTAAACAACTATGCACCTCAAAAGAATCTAGAAATGTCTAAAAATTTCTAAAGAATGTAATTATGATGAACAAGATTTTAGAAAGGTCCCACTAGGCATGCCAAGATATGATAGCTATAATTTTGGAATTAAGTAAACTAAGAAATCAAATAAATAATGAACTACCTATTCTAAATTTAAACTAGAATGTCAGATTTAGCTATTCAAAACAAAGAAGAACAAAGTATATACTTACAATACCATCATGAAAATGAAGTATGTCACCTTTTTCATTGATTGAATTTTATTTACTCTTGTAAATATGTATGTGGATACTCAACTCAATGTTCTAAGCAAAGGGAAATTCAACAACATATGGATGTATGATCTTGATTTTCTTAATGGATGCGTAGGATAATTTTGAAAGCAATTTTATAGATTGAAGGTGAATGATGAAAATGGAGAATGACACTTAAATTTATATATTTTTGGGTGAGATGATGAATGGTTTCTATAAATCCAAATTTATTGAATTATGTTAATTTTGGATGCTTGGATTTGAGTTCTCATCCAAGTGGAAGAGATCAATTCCTCATGTGTTTGAGAGATAATGGGAAAGTTAGTTGCTAGTTAAAAATGTCTTATGAATGAATCGAGGTAGTTGGATGACTCACCAAATTAGTTAAAATGTTAAATGAAGATTCAATAATTGGTTGAGGAAGTTAAGGAGGTGGTTAGATGACTCAATGCTCGGTTGAGAGAAATATAGAAGATGTTTGGTGACATGAAAATTCTAGATTTTTAATTAGTTTTATAGAATACGTGTGCATTTATTAATTAATTAATATTGGTTAATTAAATATTCAAAAAATAGAGGGAAATAAAGTTAAGATAAAATTTGAATTGTGAATGATGGATGAGTTAGTGTGAAATAATAGAATTTGTGTCAATATTTAGTAAAGTTAATTATGACACTAAATATTGTGGAATTTAGGTGTCTATACATTGTCATTACCCTATTTTTGATTAAAAATAAATTATAATGTGTTCTAATAGGTGTAAAACTAGAGAGTATTAGAATACTAAAGATATAAAATATTCAATCATTCTATTTTTAACAAATTGATAAATATAGAAAACTATTATTTTTGGAAAGTATTAAGATATATATTTAGCTTGCACAAATATTTATATTAATTTTTTGAATGTTTCATAGTGAAAATTAGTGAAAGAGATGATTATACAAGTTCATGAACAAAAACATGATTAGAAACATAATATAGATAGGTTTGTTGTGAGTGGGTGACAGAGTAGTGTGTTTGAGTTTGTTTACTATGGACTCATCCTAATTTACTGGTAAATTATTGATAAGAAAATATAGCGAAAAAATAATTCTAGAAATGATAGATCAAAGGTAGAAATAATGACTATTCCCAAAAATGACCATTGTAAATGGAAAACAATGTAGCATGCTCAAGTCTATTGATTGCAAACTTTTTTGAGTTAACTATGAAAAAAAACTAATCACTATGTCTTCTATGCCTATGTTTGCTGAGTAATTTGAGATTTTACAAAATGTGTTTTAGTGATAAAAATAAATATTTTTCTTCTCATCTTTAAAAATCAAAGGTCACTTTTATTGCTTGAAAAATTGTACTATAAAAGAGGGTGTAATGGGTTGAGCTAACCTTAATCACCCCTTGATGATTGATCCCTGTATATATATCTAATACTCTAAGAAGAGAAATAAAGCCCACGTAGTTCTATCACTTAAAATGAATGTGCAATTATGATCCTATGTCTATATGACTATGTTGTAAAAAAGTCCACTAGGTTGACATCTACGCTCAGTCATGTGCTTATCTATCGATCTAAGTTGGTTCTAGACTTGAGGGAGCTAGGTTCTAGCATAACAGGGTCTAGTGATCAAAATTTAACACACTATTATGATGGCATCAATTTCACATAAGGTGCAAGATTTGTGTGCTCACCTAAAATGGAACAATGAAGGGATCAATCCCACATCGAGCTAGTTACAACATGGTACAACTTAGGTTTCAAAGGGATTTAAACCTTGATAGAGGGGTTCATGTGGCCTTTCAGCACTATGTTATTTAGGGGAGGGTTGTTAGGCTCAAGCATTTATGAGAGCATATGTCCTAAGGTGGAAGTCCATTTCTAGCTAGACTGAGCTCTTATAAGTGCAAGTTGTTGAGTAGTAGGTTAAGGATCATTCGATTACGTATGCAAGTCATAGGTATGGCTTAGGTTCAAGGACCCTTTATTAGGGTAGTGATTTAGGTGAAGGTCTTGGAACCTTGGTATATTCTAGTTATAACACTTAGTTGCTTTAGAGGTGGGATGAGGTTTCTATATGGAATGAGAACATCATTAGCAACCAAGGGAAAATCTCCATTTCACAATACATTTAATAAATAGCTAAACATTACTGAATGAAATTAACTCGTAGGCATAATATTACACAAGCCAAATAAATAATGATTAACACATGATTTCTTCAATAACTTATATTTCAACAACAATGTTTAATACAAAGAAGCAAAGCATATGCTCTTCCTAATTCTATTCATGCCCAACAACTCACATGCAATATTGGGCTATACATTCCAGCTACTTAAACTATTATGCAAAATAGAAATACTAATGGTTTGCTCTTTATTCTGATAGAGCTTCACTACACTTAATCTCCTCCTTTTGGTCTTAAAAAATGAGTCTTATTTTATAGGCAAAAGGGAGTCTCTTTTCCAAGTTAGATGGGCACGTGCTGAGTGAGGAGATATCATGAGTCCAATGGCTCCACTACACTATCTAAGGTAGATGAACACATGCTGTATAATGATCTATCACTGAGGGGTTGCTCTCTCACCTACTCCACTCTCTGAAATATGTGCTTCTCAAGCCATCACATACAAGTCTTGGTAGGGATGTCTTTATGTAAGTCAGTGATATGTAACTACCTACCAACTGACATGAGATCCACAGGGACTTCTCTAGCTGGCACCAAAATCTACAAAAGGGTAGCAAACACTCTAAAGTTTGATTTGCATTGAGATAGGTCTAGTTGGTGTGGCTCACATACTTTCTCAAAAGGGCCCCAACATTTTACCCCATATAAAATTTCTAGTCTACTTCAGACTAATATTTAAGTGCCTTAGGTGCACAAAATCTAGGCGTACCCTACCTTAAGTCTTCCTTAAAAATTTCAAATCATTAGATGGTGCCCCCCTAATATCTTCAATGAAACCATCTACTTCAGTGGACATGGCCTCTAGAGCAAGCATGTCCATGATTTCTAATTTCTTTCTAAAGGCTTCTAGCCTTTTTTTTGCATGCTTCACCCTACCATCTAATATCCCCTCTACTCACTAGCCTTTTTTTTAAAGCTATGAAAGACCACCTCTAAGTCTTGATATTGAGTGTTTAATTAAGTGCTAAGGGAGTTAACCTTAGCCATTCCTGCATGTGCTTGGTCTTAGTTATTATGGAGTGTTAGAATAAAGTGTCCTTCTCCTTCTTTACCTTTTTGAGGTACACGTCGATCATTGCTTCTTGGTTGGTGAAGTTGAATAATATTACATCAGCTTGCTCTATGCCCTCTTCAAGTCTAGTGAAGAGGTGTTTGACCACATCCATATTTTTATTCAACTCCTTCCATATATTTATTCAACTCCTTCTTTAGGGCCTCACAAGGGTCTTCTTGGTCCTCAAGCACCAACATCATCTTAGGGAGAATTTGCTCCATAAGCACATAGACTTGGTCAACTTCATTCTTTTCTAAGGTATCCACCTCATCTAGGAGGGATGGCTTTACCTCTACTATGTGATCTACAAGCTATTTCAATTTGAGCTTGGTTGCCTTGAGCACCTTCTCAACTTTCTTTGCTATTTTATTTTAGTTATAGGTGTGAACATCATTGATGATGTTATTGCATGCTATAGAGGATGCCATCTTGATCAAGGCATTGGCTGAGTGCTTGGGGTTCATGTTGTGAGGATTTATGAGTTGGTAATTATACCCTTCCTCTAGCTTCTTAGTGCTTTGAATTGCCTTTGTTAGATCCTCAAATATGGGTTCATCCATATAGCAATCTAGTTCCCAAGATACTTGGTGTCATGTTAGGGTTTTTGTAGTTGTTAGAGGCATGCACTCCATCGGGTAAAGGATCTTATTCTCCTTAAGCTCATGTTTCACCCTTTCTATATTGCCTAGTGTAAAATCCTCATCCTTTCCTGGCTCTTCCTCCTCACTTGTTCTGGTGCTTGATCTAGTGCCATATTCTATGACTTTTTCTTCTTCTTCCTATTATTCTTCTTCTTGTTCTCCTTGGGGTTATTTATTAGACTTGTCCCCTGAGTCCACTTCTTCTATTTCTCCAGTGCTCAACTCACCACCATGCTCTTTTTGTATGGGTTCTTTAGTGGAATTTTCCCCTTCATCCATTATCTCTAATAGTGATCTGTGGCATGAACCTACATTGCACCATCTTTTTATTCTCCTAATCCTAATGAGGCTTCATCCTCCTTCTTTCTTTGCTTCAAGGTGTTAGTATCACCTTCCTTCTCCTTGAGCACCCCTTCAGAGCTGAGACATGTTTTTTGTGTAAATTTTTCTACCATGCTGGTGGGGGTGCTTGGCACCTTCTCTGGTATTTTCTCCTTACTTGGTCCTACACTTACAGTGACCTTCTCTTTCCTCTTTTTCAACATCCTAACCCGTTCTACCTGGGCCACCTCTTCCTCTCTTTCCTTTTTCTCTACCTTCTCTTCCTAGGCCTTTCTATCTACCTCTTCCTTCTTGGCCCTTTCTTTCTCAACCGTCCTTTGCATGGCTTACATTGTGCATTTCTTTTCTCACTCTCTTATTTACTTGGCCTCTAGTTGATTGATTTCAACCTAGGACATGCCCTTGGATTTCATCTCCTCACACCTCTAGTGCAATTTTAGTGTTATGTCAATATGCACTTGGTCAAGGCCCATAGCCTTCCACTAGTGCTATAGTTCCTCTTCCATTGGGTAGCTTGACTAAGTCACCTCTTCAGTCTCTTTTCCCTTTTCTCCTTCCATACCCCCTTTCTTCATCTGCACCTTGTGCTTCTCTTCCTGCCTTTGCTCTTCAACCTCCACCATTTTAATGACTTCCTAAGGCACTCCTACCTTAGTCATTTCTTCTTTCTATTCCCACAACTCCTATGCCCTTTTAATTTTAGCTTCCCTAAAACTAAGTTTCTTCAACCTCTTTCTATGCTTCTCTAGCTCGGTCTTAGGTGGCAGGGAGGGGGTCTCTTCACTCGATGAAGACTCTATATCCTCAAGCACAATGTACATTCCCATCACACCTTCTTCTTCCTCTAACTCCTCTTCTTCCTCTCCCTCCTCAATGTTAGAGTGGACTATCTTTGTCACTAAAATCTGGGCCTTCCCCTTCTTCTTCATGTTGGGGTAGGTATTTTAAACTAACTTTATGCACTTCTTGGAGGACCCCAAGGAGGATGCCTATTTTTCTAAGGCAATTTTGAGCTTTAGATGCTCTTGTATTTTTTCCAAAGTTTCCCCTCTCTTCTTCTAGGGAGACTTTGTCTTCTTGGTGGGCATTGGGGTTCTTTCCTCCCTAATCTAGATTAGGGGGCCTTCTTGTTTCTCAACAGTTGATCTAGAGATGGAAGCCTTCTTCCAAGGATTCATCTCATAGTAGAGCTTATGGATGAAGCCTAAAATTATGACCTCTTGAATAGGATTGATGTCTATTAGATTTGAGGCATCTTCTTCATCTTTGATCACTCTTCCATTAATGAGGGGAAACCTGTGCCTCAACCTCCTCCTTTCTACATCCAGTTCCTTAACTAGAATCTCCATCCACTATGTATTAGATATCCTATGCATCGTGTCTCTAAATTATTCTATCAAGAAGGTAAAGGGGAGCTTCATCCATCCTGACCTATTCCCATATTGTAACACCAAGTGCATGACACAATAATGATATATCATGAAAAAAATTGCCTTCCCAAAAATACTTTGAGGGAGCCCTTAAAGGATGCATCACTCCAGTCTAAAGGCTTTGATGTACTTCTCACACCAGCACATTATGTGAGTCTTGTATTTTGGATTGAAGGTGGTGGGGTAGGTGTAATCCTTATATTTTTATAAGAGGGATTCATGGTGTTCTAGAAACACCCATAGGTTGTCTTTACTCCCATTTGGGATCCTGATCTCCTCCATCATGATCAAGATGAGAATAAAACCCCACCTAAAAGTTATTTTCATGCTATGACATTCCAACATATTCTTAACTAGTTCCTTTATGATGAACTTAGTGATATTAAACTAGATGCCTCACACCATGTGGTATGTGATGCAAAGGTATGCCTTATATACATCTATCCATTATTCATTAGGACACAATTTAAAACTAATGAGGCACACTATTGCCCTCATGCTTAGGTCCACACACTTGGTAATTAGGAATGTATAGCCCCCTTGAAGTAATTAAGGAGATTCATAATTCACTGTTAGGGTGTGGAGCTAAAAGCTTCACCAAGGAGCAGACTTAAACAGTTTCAGGTCTACACAGACACCGGCATCGGTCAGGAGCGACCGACGTCGGTCAGTTGCAGTTGCAGAGGCACCGATGTCGGCAGTAGGGTCAGCCGGCGACGGTCACAGGCGAACAGGCAGGAACCGACGTCGGTTACCTGCGTGTCCAGAAAGCTATTTCTGTGGACAGAAGCGAGTGTTTGCATGATAAGTTTGAGTTATGGACTCAAGCTCGCGTCTCTATTGTTAGCATTACTATTTTTAGAGCCCTTGTTTAAGTGGTTTAACTGTTTGTTGGAAGTACATGCTCAAGTCTCCTAATTTTATATGAAAAATTAGATCTTCCTAGCTTATCGTATTGTAGAAGAATTGGTGTGTGAAGAACAGTACAGAATTGAATCAATCCAGGCTTGTTGGAGTTGATTGTTCTTGAGAGAGAGCTCTTGAGGAATTGAGATCTATTGAGAGATCTATACATCTAGGAGAGGTGTGGAAGAAAGAAGCTTTCTTCAATTGTATTCCTTTGTAAAGAGTTTTGTTAATACAAGTTTTCAGGGTGTTTTCTTGTATCTCTTGTTCTTGTTATTATCATTCTAATTACTTGTCAATCTGGTTTAATTCCGCGTTCATTGCTGTCATAATTGTAATCTATTGTTGGATTGATCTCCCAACAAGTGGTATCAGAGCCTTGGTTACAGGTTCAGAGCTTGATATTTGGTATCAAAGTTCAGATTCACTAACAGGTGGTTCAGATCTGTGTAGTGTGTATTGATTACAGGGTCTTACAGGGTTTTCTATTTGAGTGGGAGAAGCAATGGCAGATGAAAGTAAATTGAGAATGGAAAAGTTCAATGGCAAAAATTACCAACACTGGAGAATGCAGATAGAGGATTATCTGTATCAAAAAGATCTCTACTTACCGTTAGGAGGTATTGCAAAGAAGCCCAAAGACATGAAGGATGAAGAATGGGAAGTTCTTGACAGAAAGGCTCTGGGGTCTATAAGACTGAGTCTAGCATCCACTGTGATATCCAATTTATCATAGGCAAAGTCTACGGTAGAGTTGATGACTACGTTAGCAAATTTGTATGAAAAACCCTCAGCTTCCAATAAAGTATATCTTATGAAGCAGTTATTTAATTTGCATATGAATGAAGGTGGATCTGTGTCTACTCATCTGAATGATTTCAATGGTATTGTGAATCAATTAAGTTCAGTAAATATAGTGTTTGATGATGAGATAAAAGCTCTTTTGATATTATGTTCTTTGCCTGAAAGCTGGCATGGCTTAGTAATGGCAGTAAGTAATACTGCATCTGCATCAAATATTTTGAAAGTAGAGGATGTTGTTAGTGTTATCTTGAATGAGGAAATATGCAGGAAAAGCACAGAAGAGGCATCTGGGAATGCTTTAAGTTTTGAGAGCAGGGGAAGGCAAAAAGAGAAGAGCAAGAAAGGTAGAGCAAGATCCAAGTCAAAGGGGAAAGGCAGATCTAAATCCAGAAATGGCAGGAAGCCACAATGCTGGAATTGTGGAAAGATGGGGCACATAAGCAGAGATTGTTGGTCAAAGCCTAAGGAGGACAACCAACACGAAGGAAAGGAAGAAGCCAAGATTGCAGGTATTGCACAGGATGCTTTAATTTTCTCTCTGCATAATAATATAGAATCTTGGGTATTAGATTCTAGTGCATCTTTTCATGCTACTCCTAACAGGGAATATTTCAGTGACTATATCCATGGAGATTTTGGAATAGTGTATCTAGGGGATGATGAGCACTGTAAAATAACTGGCAAAGGTAAAGTGCAGCTGAAGATGCAGAATAACAACACATGGGTGTTGAGAGATGTGATGCATGTTCCTAGTTTGAAGAGAAATTTGATTTCTGCAGGTAAGCTAGGTGATGAGGGTTGTACAGTAACTCTCACAGTAGAATCTTGGAAGGTGACCAAGGGTGCACTTGTTATGGCCAGAGGTAAGAGAGAAGGTACTCTCTATTTGTGTAATTGTGTTACTAACAGATCTCCTTCTGTATTATCTACTTCAGATGTGGACGCTAAACTGTGGCACTCAAGGCTTGGCCACATGAGTGAGAAGGGGATGTCAATTCTTAAGTCTAAAGGTATGCTTTCAAATTTAAAAGGCATAGATCTAGAGTTTTGTGAGCACTGTGTATTTAGAAAATAGAAAAGGGTTAATTTTCTCAAAACTGGGTCTACTAAGAAGAGGCACAAGTTGGAGCTTGTTCACACAGACGTGTGGGGACCAGCTCAGGTTGCTTCCATTGGAGGATCACAGTACTATGTATCTTTCATAGATGATGCCACAAGGAAGGTATGGATCTACTGTATTAGAAGAAAATCTGATGTATTTGATACTTTTAAAGTTTGGAAAGCTATGGTTGAGAATGAAATAGGTAAAAGATTAAAGTGCCTAAGATCAGACAACGGTGGTGAGTTCTACAGTCATAAGTTCAGAGATTATTGTTACATGCATGGAATCCGTAGGCAAAGGATGGTTCCAAGGACACCTTAGCAGAATGGTATTGCTAAAAGGATGAACAGGACAATAATGGAGCGTGCAAGATGTATGAGATTGCATGCCAGTTTGCCCTTACAGTTTTGGGCACAAGCTGTTGACACTGCAGTGTACTTGATTAACAGAGGACCCTCTACAGCTCTGGATGGTGGAATTCCAGAAGAGGCATGGATAGATAAAAAGGTTGATCTCTCATATCTCAAAGTTTTTGGTTGTGAAGCCTTTGTGCATATAGATAAGGAAAATAGAAAGAAGCTTGATGCTAAGTCTATGAGATGCACGTTTATTGGCTATGGCTCAGATGATTTTGGTTACAGATTGTGGAATCTAGAAACTAACAAGGTAATCAGGAGCCGTGATGTTGTTTTCAATGAAAGAGTGATGTATTGTGATTAGCTAAGGAAGTTGAATCAGTCTAAGCAGAGCAATGGTGAACTGGATGAGGTGAAAGTCCAAGATGAGCTCACGGGAAAAAGAAATAATCACTTACAGGAAAACACAGAGACCGATGTCGATAGGTCAGGAACCGGCGTCGGCAGGACAAAAACTGGCATCGGCCATACAAAGATCGATGTCAGTCATACAGGTACCGAGGTCGGTCAGGCAGAACCGACGTCAGCCAATAACAGGTCTACAGGTGACCGAGGTCGGTCACTGTCAGAGAATTTGGGTGGACAGCGTGTTGTAGACGAGTCTCAGACACCCATCAGGAGGTCAGAAAGGGTGAGTAAGCCTCCAATTAGATATTCTCCTTCTTTATATTATTTATTGCTAACTGATGGTGGAGAACTAGAGAGTTTTGAAGAAGCAATACAGGTGGAGTCCAAGAGTGAGTGGGAGCGTGGCATGGTTGAGGAGTTGGAGTCCCTAAGAGAGAACCAAACATGGGATTTGGTTGAATTGCCGGCTAGTAAGAGAACACTTAAGAACAGATGGACCTATAAGTTAAAAGAAGGCGAGAATGGACAGATGAGATACAAGGCTAGATTAGTGGTAAAAGGATTTGCACAAAAGCCAGGTATTGACTTTGGTGAGATTTTTTTTCCAATTGTTAAAATGACTTCAATAAGGGTTGTATTGTCTTTGGTTGCTTTTGAGGATTTGCATCTTGAGCAGCTAGATGTTAAGACATCGTTTCTTCATAGAGATTTGGATGAGGAAATTTATATGGAACAACCAGAAGGATTCGAGGTCAAGGGTAAGGAAAAGTTTGTGTGCAGGTTGAAGAAAAGCTTGTATGGCCTCAAGCAAGCTCCTAGGCAATGGTACTTAAAATTTGACAGGTTTATGACTGAGCATGGCTACAGTAGGTGTCAATCAGACCATTGTGTGTATTTCAAGAGATTTGATAATGGTAGATATATTATTCTATTGTTGTATGTAGATGACATGCTGGTTGCAGGGTCTCACATGCAGGATATCTCAGAGCTTAAGGTAAAATTAGCTCAAACGTTTGCTATGAAGGATTTGGGAGCAGCAAAGAAAATCCTTGGCATGAGCATTAGGAGAGATAGGAAAAACCACAAGTTGATATTGTCTTAAGAAGATTATGTGGACAAGGTGTTGAAATGGTTCAATATGCAGGATGCTAAACCGGTAAGCACACCTTTGGCTGGACATTTTAAGTTAAGCAAAGAACAATGTCCTAATTCATATGATGAGGTAGAGTACATGAGTAAGGTTCCATATTCTTCCACGGTAGGGAGTTTGATGTATGCAATGGTGTGTACTAGATCGGATATTGCCCAAGCAGTGGGAGTGGTAAGTAAGTATATGGCCAATCCAGGTAAGGAACATTGGAAAGCAGTTCAGTGGATCCTTAGATATCTGAGAGGAACCAGCAGTAGGCACTTGTGCGATGGAGGTTCAGATACTTCTCTACATGGCTATGTAGATTCAGATATGGCAGGTGATTTGGATGGCAGGAGAAGCACTACAGGTTATGTTTTTACTGTAGGTGGAACGACGGTTAGCTGGATATCTAAGTTGCAGAAGGTTGTTGCCTTGTCAACTACAGAAGCAGAGTATATTGCAGCCACAGAAGCTAGCAAGGAGATGATATGGATGACATAGTTCATGGATGAGCTTGGTAGGGAGCATGAGAGTTGCAGATTGTATAGTGACAGTCAGAGTGCAATCCATTTAGCCAAGAATTCGGCCTTTCATTTAAGAACAAAGCACATACAGCTAAGGTATCACTTCATACGACAGGTATTGGAAGATGGTGAGTTGAAGCTGGAGAAAATCCATACAGATAGGAATCCTACTGATATGCTAACAAAGTCGGTTATAAAGGAGAAGTTGAATCTTCATTCAACTTCTGTTGGTCTTCATGATTAAGTTGAAGATGGAGGAGCTAGATGTTGCTGTACAGGTACTGGTGCAGCTGGTTTATCTCCAAGTGGGAGATTGTTAGGGTGTGGAGCTAAAAGCTTCACCAAGGAGCAGACTTAAACAGTTTTGGGTCTACACAGACACCGGCGTCGGTCAGTTGCAATTGTAGAGGTGTCGACGTCGGCAATAGGGTCGACCGGCGACGGTCACAGGCGAACAGGCAGGAGCCGACGTCGGTTACCTGCGTGTCCAGAAAGCTATTTCCGTGGACAAAAACGAGTGTTTGCATGATAAGTTTGAGTTGTGGACTCAAGCTCGCATCTCTATTGTTAGCATTACTATTTTTAGAGCCCTTGTTTATGTGGTTTAACTGTTTGTTGGAAGTACATGCTCAAGTCTCCTAATTCTATATGAAGAATTAGATCTTCCTAGCTTATCGTATTGTAGAAGAATTGGTGTGTGAAGAACAGTACAGAATTGAATCAATCCAGGCTTGTTGGAGTTGATTGTTCTTGAGAGAGAGCTCTTGAGGAATTGAGATCTATTGAGAGATCTATACATCTAGGAGAGGTGTGGAAGAAAGAAGCTTTCTTCAATTGTATTCCTTTGTAAAGAGTTTTGTTAATACAAGTTTTCAGGGTGTTTTCTTGTATCTCTTGTTCTTGTTATTATCATTCTAATTACTTGTCAATCTGGTTTAATTCCATGTTCATTGCTGTCATAATTTTAATCTATTGTTGGATTGATCCCCCAACATTCACTTCACCTCCTTGAGATCATCCATCATTTGATGGATGTCCTACTTGGTATTAGGTAGTCCAATTATTTTCTTGATCAACTATGATAAGATTTTCATGTGCCATCTCACAAAGTAGAAACAGTTCTCATGGATGCACAAGAGTAGGAATTGGATAATATCTTCTAGTTTTTTGAAGTAGGGAAACTCATATAACTAAGTTACACTAGAAGCCTTTAACTTGTCTCAAATTGACACATCAAAGATGGCATCACCTTTTGGGGTCTTGCATCCCTATCCACCATGCAGTCCTATGCCAAGTCCTATAAATGACTCGATGTTTGATGGTTGTAATTTTTTAGTTGGTAATTATGTGTGAAAGATCACCAACTTTACCCTACCTAAGCCTCTAGGGGATAAAGTATATATTAATAAGATAACTTGGTTAACACCTTGGTGTCGATATCTATGACACTAACTACCTCAATCAGTTACGCCTTAGTCTTGGCAACCATTGCCTCTTCTACAATCCTAACCCTCTTGGGTTACTATTGCTCTTCTATAGAGCTTTATGCCTTTTGTTTCGTCACCATTTTGAATCTACTTATGTTGAAATGAGGTAGATGTGGCTTACCAAAACCTCTAATGGTGGCTAGTGTTTTTGTAGTTATGGGATCTTTATTTGTATGTTTAAATTTGAGATTCACTAGCCATTAATGGTAGACTAGTGGTAGCTTCATGTTTCACTCCACTCTCTATACCAATTCTCTCATTCTAACCCCTCACACTAGATTCATTATGAATGCACTCCTGAACATGCTTCTTTTCACTCTAGGTGCATGAGTTGGTCTAATTCTCATGCATGATAAAGTTATTTCTTATTTTAACTCTCTGATCTCGCACTTTGTTCAATCTAAGTTTGGGTTAGTGTAAATTTTGTAACCTAAGCAAGTTTGCCATTGATCAATTTATACCCTTTTATTGTTGACCACCTTCATTAATGTAAGATTAATGGTGTAGGTGCCTTGATCATCTAGGAAAATGTAAAAATCCATGAAATATTCAAAAATATCCTATCTTATATGCATTAAATGCATATCTTTATGCCACTACTACTATTTCATTGAATGTTCCTAATAGATTTTTTAGTGAAGTGACATGTGGTTTAAATGATCACTTCCCACTTCTTCCTAGGTGGATGCCAACTATCTTAGATGACTTCTTTTTGTACGTGTATCCTTGGCATGACCTTTGCCTTTCTTGTGGCAACTTGGATGCAGCGTCTCACATACACGTGATCTAGCCTCCTCAGTTCCACTATCTTCTATATGCATTTTTATTTCAAGCATGCTTCTCTACCTTGGTTGATTTCTTACACGTCATATTGCCTTGGCCTATCCTACCCCATATAAATTCCTTACATCGATCCTCCAGTGATTTATTTTTCTTCTAATTCTCTTGCATACTTTTAGAGTGCATCTTCACTATCTACCTTACACTTAAATATGTTGGGAATCTTCACTTTTTGCCTTTTGGGGTATCTGGTGCTAGATCAAATGATGTGCCTTCTTACAAATCTAGCACAAAAGTAGCATCAAATTGGTTTATTCTTGGGCCTTTAAGGGCTTGACACTTTTTATCTTGCGCATGTGTCTCTCTAGTTACTCCTTCTTGCACTTGGTAAGCTTCACATGCCCACTACTTAGATTTATAGCCTTAGGCACTTATGGGCACAAGTGCTTGACTCACCTAATTAGAATTATACATGAAGTGTTGACACAAAAGTCCTTGCAACTATGGTGCACTGCTCACTACCTCTATACACTATATAAGGGACAAAAGAAAAGAAAATGAATGGTTTGGCTTGTGTCAAACTTTACTTTGGTTAGCTCAACTTCAAACCAATTAGTTACCAAGAAGTTAGATTTTTCATGATGTAAGCACCAGTCTACTACGTATAAGGCTTAAATCGATTGCCATTAAAATGCCTAGGGAGCATTTCATCGAATAATATGTGCATCTTACATGTGCCAATTTACAAAATATGGTGGATGATTTAGGGACTCATCATCCATATTTTTAACTTTATTGGGTGCTTGAAATACTTAGAATCGTAGATCAACACCAATGCTTCCTCAGTCAATTCCTTATGCTTGATATACTTGTCATGCCAGTGCTTATGGCATGCCATCTCAATCTGCTGACTTTACTTGGCTTGGTTGCATTTCTCATCCAAATGCTCCAAATATTACAACCTTATGCTTAAAAATTCTTGGTCATCTAACCAACTAATTCATGAAATATGTAAAGAGGGCACCATGAATTCCATGGGTAGAACTAATTTAGCACCAAACACTAGTTGAAATGGTGTATCCTTATTCAGGCACTTGTAGGTCATGCAATATGCCCAAAGTACCAATAAAACTCGATCATCCCTATCCTTGTGACCAACATCACATATATTTGTCAGGCATATTGCAAAAATTTTGTTAAAGGCTTTAACCATGCTTTTGGCTTGGGGATGATAAAGGGTGGTCTTATGGTGTACCACCATGTATTTAGTCAGAAGGATGTGCACAATATCATTAATGAAATGAGTACTCTTATCACTAGTTAGACTTAACAAGGACCCATACTAGATTATAATGTTATCCCATATGAAGCATGTGACTATCATGGATGTATAGTCTTTGAACAGTATGACTTTGACCTATATGGTGAAATAGTTAGTGGTCATTAAGATATATCTAACACCTATGCACTGTGTTACAGGAGTGATTGGCCCAAGTAATTTAATGGCTCATTTTTCAAATGGTTCCTACTTAAGAATGGGGATGAGGGGCATCTCATCCTAGTGGTTATAATTTTGTGTGCACTAGTATACATCACATGCCTTAGCATATTATTTTGTATCTTGGAACATACTTTGCCACCATAAGCCTAACTATAATATCTTATGCATTGTTGCATTACTAGAAAAATGGCCTCTTATGATCCCTTCATGAAATTCCTATAGGAGGGAGTCCTGGTCATGTTCCAAAACACACTAGTGTAGGAATTCATCTTTACTCAATTTGTATAGATCCCCTTTGATGAGATTAAAGGGGGTGGTATAGACTGCAAGTTGTTTCTTTTCCTTGGTAGACAAGGTCTAGGGTACAAACCTAGATGTTAAGAAAGTCGCAATATCTACTAGATATTTAAAAACACATTGAAATTTGTACAACTATGTGTTTGGCATGTCATCCTTAATTGGCACCACTTCATTGCCAGAGTTGATGTGGGAAAAATGGTCTAGCCCAAAGTTTAACTTCCCAAGTTTAATGATAATAAAGAATTAGAACTCGTAGAAAAGAATAATCCATTTGCATATGCACCCATATAGAATAAGATTATTCATGAGGTATTTAATTCCCTCATGATCTATGAAAAAGATGAATGGGGTTGCCAACAGATATTACCTATATTTTTGTAAAGCATAGACCATTGCCAATGCCTCACACTTGGTAGTGGTGTAATTCTACTCTACCTGCATCAATTTTTTACTTATGAAGGAGATGGGGTAGTCCATCTTGGCCTCACTTGGTTGTGCCAAAATGGTGCCAATGGTTGATCTTGAAACATCAACATGGACATGGAAAGGAGTAGTCCAATTAAAAAGCTATAGAAAAAGTCCACTTGGTTGGCATCTATGCTCAGTCATGTGCTTTTTTATCAATCTAAGCTAGTTGTAGACTTGAAGGAGCTAGATATGAGCATATTAGGGTCTGGCACTCAAAATTTAACACACTATTATGCTGGTATCAATTTAACACAAGGTGTAAGCCTTGTGTGCTCACCCAAAGTGCAACAATGAAGGGATCAAGCCCGCATTGGGCTAGTTACAATATGGTGTAACTTAGGTTTAAAAGGGGTTTAAACCTTGATAGAGGGGTTTTGGTGGCCATCTAGTGCTAGGTTATTTAGGGGAGGGTCACTAGGCACAAGCCTTGATGAGAGCATAGGTCCTAAGGTGCAAGTCTATTTTTGGCTAGACTAAGGTCTTATAGGTATAAGCTGTTGAGTAGTAGGTTAAGGATCATTCAGTTATTTATGCAAGTCATAAGGATGACTTAGGTTCAAGGACCCATTCTTAGGGTAGTGATCTAGGCATGAGTCTTAGAACCTTGGTACATTTTGGTTTCAACACTTAGTCACTTTAGAGGTAGGTCGAGGTCACTATATGGCATGAGGATGTCATTGTGACCAAGGGTGAATCTCCATTTCACAATACATTCAATAAACAACTAAAGATTACTCAATGAAATTTAACTCATAAGCATAACATTGCATAAACTAGATGAACAATGATTAACACATCATTTATTCAATAACTTATAATTTAGTAACAAAGTTTAGTACAAAGAAATAAAGCATATGCTCTTCTTAACTCTATTCATGCCCAATATCTCACATGTGAGCTTAGGCTATACATTCTAGCTACTTAAACTAATATGTATAATATAAATACTAATGTTTCACTCTTTATTCTACCAGAGATTCACTACACTTAATTACCTCCTGGTGATCTTTCTTCTTACATGAAGTAGTGGCTTGTGCCTCTAAATCTCTAGCCAACTAAAGTTCACCCTGCAAGTTCTATATCATTCTCATGGCTTACTACATGATGTTATTCTGACACATAGGTTCAAGATATGGCACAACTTTTGGTTTTAGAGGTTTTACATGCTTAGTGTATCTTAATTTGCCATACTCTAAGTGTAGATCTTAGTTTGGTATAGTGGGTGGTTAAGTGGTGAAGCCACTCCTTATTGTGGCCTACACCTTAGGTGGATCCTTGCAAGTCTATTGTGGCTTAGGATCCCACTTCTCCTCCATGGACTCATGCCTAATGATTGTGGCACCTTTATTTGCACCAAACCTACCTTGGGTTATCTTTTTGTATAGGTCTTGGCATTCCACAAATACATGCGGTCCTTGAAAATACCTGCACATTGGATGCATGGGACAGTCACGCTAACATTATTCAGTTGACCCACACTTATAGCACAATCATGGTGGGAATCTTCCTCCCCCACATCTTGTTCATTGTCTATGTATACCCCACTGGTTTCCATAACCCATATTGTTCTATCCATAGCCTTCATTTCCTTAGCCTACCTGACTACCACCTGATGTCATCACCTACCTTACACCTCTTTCCATGTTCTGGCACATCTCATCAATGACTCTATAGTCTGCTATTGAATTCATATAAGCATCACACATTTTATAACAAATGGTAGTGTTTACTTGGCTTGTATACTACAATAGGGGATAGTTTCAAGAGTCATGTGGTCCATGACAAACTTCATAGGTGAGAATGAGGGCATGAACATTTCTTTGAGGGTAGTTGTTCTTGTTATGCCCCTCCATCTCACAGTTGGTACACCATAATCCACTACAAGTGTCATGCACTAAGCCAGTGGTCAAATTTTGTACTTGGGAGGCTATTAATGTAATCTAAACCTCTATGAATGGGCTAATCCCTATATTAGCATTGCCTACCACCTTAGCTCAGATCATGGATTCAAGTGCTTCATTGAGGTTTGTGAATGTATTCATGGACAATGCATGTCTGAAAGGTACTAGCAGGCCTCTAACAAACCATTGGGCATGTTGGGAGGGGTGGATGTCATACAAAAGCTTCAAGATAAGAGTTTTAAACTTTACATCATATAGGTGCACACTCTCAAATAATCCATGAGTGATCTCTTTGAGCACCATGATGCTTTTTTTCTCAAACTCAAGAATATTGAACTCGTTTAAGAAGGCCTACTTCAACATGGTGTAGTCAACCATAACCTAGTTTAGATAA
Organism: Torreya grandis; assembly: GCA_037957365.1. NCBI lineage: Eukaryota > Viridiplantae > Streptophyta > Pinopsida > Cupressales > Taxaceae > Torreya > Torreya grandis. The sequence continues at coordinate 2,330,192 of JARHVA010000499.1, read as the reverse complement.
ATTTTTTGATACCAAGTATGGGCATGATCTAGTAAAGTGGTCACAAATTGGGTTGCCTTATGCTTGGGCTAAGTGATACCCTAAGCGTGCTATTACAACTCACACTTTAGTACATGCTTCATGGCATTCTCAACTCTATGATACTCAAGCAAGTGCATCTCCATTTTTTAGTAGATTTGTTGAGGGGGTGGCACCAAGATTTAAGGCACTTGTTCCCCTTGAATATGTGTTGGAGGTAACCCACAATGCCTCCACTTGTAGGGTTGATAATTGACCTTGATGTAGTAGGCTACACTGATAAACTTGTTAATATAATATCACTCACTAGGGATACCGTGCCACTTCCTACAAGCTATTGCCTAGTTGACATAATTGACATTCTCTGCATGGGAATGTTTACACCTATGTTCAAGGATCCTGTGTTGGTGATTTCTAGGTTTAATATACCATTACTCAATTCTTTATAAATAATTACTTTCTCAATCATAGATTATTGATCTAAATTTTGGACCCTATCAAATTCTACATCGATAATAAGTTTAGTTATCATTCTTCTATCTTCTAGTGGAGAATACACTACATAAGACTACACTTCAAGCTCAAAGTAGGTAGGTGTTTTTGGCACATTCTCAAGTGCCACATCTTGTAGGAACCTACTACATCTTACACCTAACTATTGAGTCTGGTCTCTTTCTTCTTCCTCCCTCTCTTCATGACACTGTAGTTTAAGGGATCCTTCCTCATGCCCTTCCTACTAACTACAAGTCTTCTTGGCACTTCTAGGTTCTAGATCCTCCATCAACCTACACCTTTGATTACTATAGTTTAGCTTCCATAACTCTTGAGTTTTAGGTTACTATTCATCTTCCATCACACCTTACCTACAATTCCCCTTCTCACCTTCCATGCTTACCCATACGTGTAAGGATTTTAGCCTTCTATCCTTATGGTTTCTATATCATAATCCACTAGAAGCTTCTTCAGTTTGGCTCATAAAAAAATTGTACTCTACTTCTTCAAGGCATGAGAAGGTTGACACTACAAACTCTAGTACATATTTATTCAACACACCATTCCACCAGTTATCCAAAACATGTGTCCATACTTAATCAAGGTGTTCAAAATTCTCTATGCACTTTATGGTCTATTCAAGGTGTTATCCATAGGTTTGCCTTCTATAAGTAGTATAGGCGACCAACCACTAGTACTCATGCTCTAGTAGTTCATAGAAGAACACCTCATATAGAGCATCATATGAGTTGGCATGTACCCATTTCCTTGGCTCTTACCATTTGCACATAGGATGCCCTTATGTGAAACTATATTTTACTTGCTCTAGCTAGTGCTCGATATTCTTAAGCAATAGTAGGAACATCACTCTGTTACACCATTACAACAATAAAATTCAACATGTGTCCTAATAATGGAACTAAAATGTTGTAGAAAAGTCCACTAGGTTGGAATTTGTGCTCATTCATGCACTTAGCTATTGATCTAAGTTAGTTTTAGAATTAAGGAAGATAGGTACAAGAATAACAAGGTTTAGTTATCAAAATTTAACACACTAATGTGTTGGCATCAGTTTCATATAAATTGAAAACCTCGTGTGCTCACTCAAAGAGCAACAATGAAGGGATTGGGCCCATGTTAGGCTAGTTATAACATGGCATAACTTGGGTTTCAAAGGGGTTTAAACCTTGATAGAGGGGTTTAGTTGTCCATTTGATGCTAGGTTATTTAGGGGAGGGTAGTTAGGTGCAAGCCTTCACAAGAGCATAGGTCCTAAGGTGCAAGTCCATTTATAGCTAGATCAAGATTTTATAGGTGTAAGCTATTGAGTAGTAGGTTAAGGATCATTCAATTACTTATGCAAGTCATAGGGATGATTTAGGTTTAAGGACCCATTCTCAGGGCAGTGCTTTAGGCATGGGTCTTAGAATCTTGTTGCATTCTAGTTATAATACTTAGTCATTTTAGAGGTGGGTTGAGGTAATTATATGGCATGATGATGTCATTAGAGATCAAGGGTGAATATCCATTTCACAATACATTCAATAAATAACTAAACATTACTCAATGAAATTTAACTCATAAGCATAACATTGCACAAACCAAACAAACAATGATCAACACATCATTTTTTCAATAACTTATAGTTCAACAACAAAATTTAATACAAAGAAACAAAACATATGCTCTTCCTAAATCTATTCATGCCCAATGGATCAAATGTAAGCTTGGGCTATACATTTTAGCTACTTAAACTAATATGTAGAATAGAAATACTAATGGTTCACTTTTGATTCCTCCATATCTTCACTGCACTTAATCACCTCTTTCTGGTCTTCAAAAGTGAGTCTTCTTTTATAGGTGAAAGGGAGTCTCCCTGCCAAGTTAGATGGACACATGTTGAGTGATGAGCTATCGTAAATCCACCATATCCACTAAGCTATTGAAGGTGGATGAGCATATATAGTACACTAATTTATCACTGAGGGGTCACTATCTCACCTACTCCACTCTTTAACATTCATTCTTCTTGAGCCACCATGTACAAGTCTTGGTAGGGATGTCTTTATGTAAGTGAGTACTATGAAACTACCTACCAATTGGCATAGGATCCATAGGGACTTCTCCAGTTGGCACCAAAATGTACAAAAGGGGAACAACACTCCAAAGGTTACCTCGTATTGAGATGGGTTCAGTTGGCATGACCCACGTACCTACTCAAAAGTGGCCCAATAGACTATATGTATGTATCTAGAATATGGATTTGATACTTTATAATGATAACTCTTGACTTGGATTTGATACTTTATAATGATAACTCTTGACTTGATTTATAAGTGTCTTGATTTGGATTATGGTTACTCTTCTTGAATGATCTTGAATTTGGAAATAATAATGCATATTTTGTCAATGTGCATAAGTGTAAAATATTGAACCCAGTGAATGGAAAGTGGGGGTAATGAATGACCCTTGACATATATTTATAGGTTAATATTTTGAAAATTTCCTTTATTTGAGCTTATGAAATGTGTGGGAAGACCCAAAATAATATTTTAAATTTTAAAAACTAGTCATTATTTAATGCAAGATGTGGCCAACCTAAGTAGATAGGAGCATAAAGCACTCCTATATGCTTATTGTAGACTTATCCATAAGGATAAGGGACATCTATCCTAAAATGGAGACAGTCAAATATTGATTTCAAATGGCTTGAGCATTTGGCATTAAAAGTAATGTGTAATAGATAATGAAAAATAAAGGGTTAAATCCACATATAGATAAAATGGATTAAAGAAATGGTGAATAAAAGTCATGTATTTATGCGCAAGTCATATGCTTTAAGATGGGTCAAAAATTAATATTGTCAAGTACCTGTGACCAAATTTATGTGTCTACATCCCCTGAAACATTTGTTCTAGTATTGAAATTGCTAGAGTAAAGAAGAAATAATAAAATTTGAGTGTGTACAACACACTTTATCTTTGAGTGGATCTTTCAATTGTGTAGTGCAAGAAATTTAGCAAATCTCACAACAACCTTGAAGTAGTCATTTGTGCATTTTTAATTTTGAAAAAGATAACTTTTACAATTTAAAAATTGAAAATAGAGCAAGGGAGGAGTACACATGTATATATGTGAAACCAAGTTGCCATATAATTTGTAACTAATGATGGATAACCATGCCCCTTTGTTGAAGCACTAGTATAATTTGAACCAATTGCAAATTGAGTCTGATTGAGTACCAATTTTAAATAACTAATCAAGATATTCACTTATAAAGATGAATTATTATAACCTTTATGAATGGGGAAAAATACCCATTGTACTAATCCAAAAAGGTAAAATCATGATGGGTTTGCTAGAAGTAATGACAAGGTTATTGAGTGTCACTAGACTCAAATTTACATCATGTACCAAAATATGAAACACATAATGGTTTGATATTAGTAATGACAAAGTTTTTAGATGTCATTGAACCCAAACATACGTTACAAACATACATCGAATCACACCATTATAGATGAATCTATATTTTATTTGCATGATCAAAAGATAATGAAAAATATTCATACCCCCATCATGATCGAATTGCTCATAGAATTTCATTGAAATTAATATTTTTCTTTTGAACTTTAAATTTTTAAAAATTTGAAAATGTGCATGAATAAGTATCTTGCCTTTTTGAAACTTTTAAAATTTGATATTTGAACCTTTGAACTTTGAATTTTTGAATTTTAACTTTTGAATAAACACGAGCACAAACGAGTATAAATTCCCATAAATCTATGCCAAATGATATAGAGTGTTATGCACTTATATGCTCAATTAGAACTATATTTTCAACTTATAAATTTGATCTTGTAATTGTTTTGCATATGCCCATGCCTATACATTCAAGTGTGTATGATTCGTTACCTCAGGGCTTTAAAAATTGAGTTCATGTGCATGTTATATTCCTCCATAATTTATATGAATGTGCCAATATCTATCATACAATTGATTTATAAATTTATTTAAATCTTTAAAAACATGCAATTTATTATATAATTTTAATTTGCATTACTTTGAATCTTTGAAAAATTATACTCTGTTATAAAATATGATTTTTCATTATTTTGAATCTTTTAAAACTTGTACTCTATTATATAATTTGATTTTTTATTTATTTGAATCTTTGAAAACTTGTACTTTGTATTTTTTAAATTTGTATTATGTACCAAATTTTTTCATTGTTCATGGAGGTTTGGATCTCTAAGACAAGCCCATTATGATTCGTCCATTTTGAGATGAAGGATGTAGCCTGAAAGTCAATCATCTCAAAAGAAGATTTAATTATATCATGTGATAAAAATATGATCATATAGTATTATGTCATAATGTTGGAGAGTATGTTATTGAAAATATAATTTTACTTTGAAATATGTATGTAACATATTGAATGTGAGGCATATAAAATATCATGTCTAGATATATTTAGTAATGATGTATGTTGTAAATTAACCATATTTGAAGTAGACTACATAGTAAAAGTACATGATATGTATCATGGCACCACTAATAAAATTTAACAAGAAAAATAAGTATAACACATAATGACATATAATAAGGTTGAGCACTTAATAAATATGTCGTAAAAAATAAAGGCCAAGCGTTGTATACAAAGGACATTAAGAATGTTGCAAAGAAGGGACATTTTAAAATGTCACACAAGAAAATATTATACACATAAGGCCAAGGGGACACAATAAATGCACATATTCAATTGTTACAAATACAAAGAAAATCACATATATATGTTCAATAAATTTTCCCACAAGGGCCACGAGGCACACACAATAATCAAATAATGTGTAGCTTATCATGTGAGAAAGTAAACAACATTGAAGAAACATAGAGTAAGTAAAAACTAGTCTATTCCATCCACATGTATTAATGTCATATTATAACAAGGTAGAATATATGACACAATATAAAATATGATTGATTATCAAGATACTCTAAGATATGTAGCTCAATTTTGCATTTGAGGTCATAGATAGATATAACCTATTATAAAGTAACCTGTAAATGATTATGCCCCTGAAATAGGCATGACCACTAGATAAAAGGGAGTCCAAAATCTAAGAATGCATATACAATGTATGTCCTGCATCACACTCATATACCCCATGAAATACATGTGTGTATAGAGAATAATATGTTATATACCAAAACATGTGATAAATAATATATGTAAATAAGTAAACTAGCATCTCATGTCATGCTTAGGTTTTGATTTTATTTTTAAAAATATTTTGGATGTTTTTTACTTTTGTAATATTTTTTCTTGGATTTTTGAAATATTTAAATTTTTGGTATATATATATATATATATATATATATATAAAGGGAACTAGCATATGATTCCCTCAATAGGAGGAACATAGTGTATGCTTGGATCGAATATGTTGACAATGATTTTTTTGTTTGCAAAAAGTTTTACATGTATGCGCATCTAAATCTGAAAAGACATAAAGTGTTGTGTAACTATCCTGATCACTACTTATAAAATCTAATGCCACATGTGTAAATTTAGAAGGTGCAACACTTGATGAATCTTGTTTTATATTAAGAGAATGTCTCACTTCTTGTGTTCATTTTGGAACACGCTAAACTGTTTGAAGAATTACATTAGAATTGCTATAGAAGATTTTGATTTCTTTGAACTTTGATTAGTTTTATGATATGAAGCTTGTTTCTTTGGAAAGTATATCATTTTCCTTTAAAATAATTGTATATAAATATTTTGAATAGGTGCCACAACTAACTCTACACTATGCTCTTGAATGAGTGTACTGATTATCTTTATACTATGATTTTAGTAGGTGCTATTACTATTTCTGTACTGTGCTCTTGAATAGGTCTCACAACTAACTGTGGTGTTGGACGGTGAGGAGGAAAAGTTATTACTAAATATAGAGGGTATTTATATTAAATGCCTGAAAGTTTGACCACTTGATTGTAATGTATGTATTTGAGAAATTGATGTACTATAGATGGTAGTGCATGATTTTTTTTAATCCAAGGGCATCCTAATAATATGTTAAATATCTCTATGTTTGGTAAGACTATAAATGGAGTTTCCTTTGTTGTTGAGCCAACTTGAAGAGTTAACACTATATGCCTAAGAATATTTAATCTTGATATAGCTCTTAGATCTTGCTTTGTGCACCCAAGACTATGGAGTGTCATAGCACATGCATTTTCACATGACCCATTGTCAATCATTACACTATGAATGGGTTGCTTATTTATGTATGCTATAATAAGAGTGCATGCCTATCAAAATCATCATCATCAATTTCACTGTCATCAAATGTGATCACTAGATGTTGTGTTAATGTGTCGATAAATGTTACAATAATTATATATATTAAATGCCCATATGTGTTAGGAGGATGATGCACATTGTATGCATGATGTATTTATAAATTATCTACATTTTATGTTGTACCATGATTTAGGAAATAATTAATAAAGATTTTCAAGTTTGCATTGTCATTCTATTTTGATATTTCTTCCTTTTTAGGTGTGATTAACTCAATAGTATTATCATCAATTAGATATTGTATCTTATGCCTTAACCTATAAGACTTGTTCATAGAATGCTCACTACATCTATGGTATTCACAATATGCATTACAGTCAAAGCCCTTAGGTTGAGGGTTCATTAAATCAAGCTCGAATGGTGGAGGTATATATATGAGATTGCAATCAATTAACTTTGGTTAAAAGATATGAGGAGGTTGTGGCAACATTGTAAATTGTCTTCTTGGTGGAGTTATCAATTCAAGCTTGCTCAATGGTTGTGATGTTACATTAATTGTTACTTTTGATTCATTCTTACTTTTATTAGTTTTGACCTTGTAATTTGGCTTGCATTGAAATTTGATATTTTATGTAGATGCAACACTTAATATATAGTTTAGCTTGTTTAATGCTATGGGCTCGACTTCTCTTTATTTGAAAGTATGGCATAACTCATCAAAGGATTTGAATTTATCAAACATGATTGATTCATAAAGTGGTGCTAACAAGTTTTGAGTGAAGATATATTGTAATTCATTGTCTCTCATCGAGTCTGTTATATTTTATAGCATAATTTTACACCACATAATATATTCACTTTTTTTTCATTTGATCCTTGCTTGAGTTTTGTAATTTATTTATAAGATTACTTTTCATTGATGTTGATACAAAAGTGTGCTAAGAATTGATCTTCTAAGGGGTTAAATGCTCTCACTGATTAAAGAGGAAGATCATATAACCATTGTAGAGCATAATATTTGAGGGTTATTAGAAAGAGATTGGTGAGTAGTTTGTCATTTTAAGCATATTCCAAGCATGCTACATGGAATGAATGAAAAATGTTACTTAAGTTCACCTTTACCCTCATAGAGTGATAGCTTGGGAGATAAAAAACTTGGTGGTAATGGATATGAGGCTAGCTTAGGTGACAAATTATTATGAAGTAGAGTATGAGGTTCTATTGAATAACTAACTTTAGAGACACATTACTTTAATTACAATATTTTGGCATATAGAGTTAATATAATTTGCTTAAGGGAGGATGGATTAGGTGAGGTTAGAATTGGACCTTGTGTAGTAATCAAGAGAGGTGTGTATGATGTCATTGTATAAATACGAATGGTAATATGTGATGATCCTATACCTAGAGATGGTGGCATCTATGTAACTATAGGTATTTATGTAGGAATGGTAACAATAATAGTAACTCAAAAACTTGAAGTAAAAGCAAAAGTTTGTGTTGATTTTTGAAGTAAAAGAATAGGGCATATTTTATCAATGTCCAAAAGTGTAAAATCTTGAACCAAGTGAATAGAAAGCAGGGGTAATGAATGACTCTTGACATGTATGTATAGGCAAAACCTTTGAAAATTTACTTTAGCTAAACTTATGAAACATGTGGGAAGACCCAAAATGATGTTTTGAATTTTTGAAACTAGTTTTTATTTGGAATAGGACGTGGTTGACCTAAGTTTAGAAGAGAATAAAGTACTCCTATCCACCTAATAAAAACTTGTCTTGAATGATTGAGAACATTTTTCCTAACTAGAGATAGTCTAAGATTGATTTCAAATGGCTCAAGCATTTGAAATTGAAAGTTTTTGAAATAGATTACATAAAACAAAAGAGTCATGTATTTGTGAACAAGTCATGTGGTTTAGGATGTGTCAATAATTAAAATTTTAAAGTACGTGTGACCATATTTATGTATTACACACACCTAAAATCATATATAAAATAATTACAAGATCAAATTCACATGTTGAATTTACAATCATAATTGAGCATATAGGTGCATGGTGTTTTATATCATGCATCACATATTTAGGGGGAATGATAGCTATTCATTATTATATGTAAAAATTTCAATGTAAAAAAGGCATGCTACTTATTTATGCACATTTTGAAATTTGAAAGTTATAGTTTCAAGGGCATGATACATGTTCATTCACATTTTCATAGTTTAAATTTACAATTATAGAAGGCAAAATTTTATTTTAATTCAAATCTATGGGCAATTTGGTCATGATTAGGGTATGGATATTATTCATTTTATTTCTATCATGTGAATATAATCTATATTTTCATGTAACAATATGATTCAATTTGATATAGGTAATATATGTTTGAGTTTAGTGACACTAAACAACCTTGGCATTACTTATAATAAACCCATTATGTAGTTTCATATTCTATTATGATTGATGTATATTTGAGTTTAGTTACCCTCAATGATCTTGGAATCACTTTAAAAAACTCATCATGGTTACACCTTCTTTGGATTGGTACATTGGGTACCATTCCCCATTCATGAAAGTTGAAATATGAATCATTCTAAATCAAGGGATTGATTATGTTTAACACTAAAATATAGATTAAGGGGAATCTAGGGTTAAAGGGGAAGATATATCTTAGGGCACAAGGATGGTAGACTATCTTTAAAGTAGGTTAATTGTTTATGAAACTTAGATAAAACATATACTAAATTTATTATGCTGAGATGCTAAAGATAGAAAGTACAATTATGCTAGATATTGTATTGGTAAAGAAAACAAGATACTTAGTTGGTCTTGATGCTAATATAAATATGGATCTAGAACATGTAGAAATTAGACTAGATATATATTCTAGAATAGTCATTTTATTCTATATATTTGACCTCTATAACTATAGACACTTATGTCAACTTGGGAAAGTTACATCGAAGCTATTGTTTGACTTGGATTTAGGTGTCTAATATGAAATACCTAATTAAATTGGATGTGACCACCTAGATATTTTTGGGTTCTATGTTTCCTTTACTCTAGTGCATTCATATCTAGGTCATAGACTATCTCTCCTTGGAAAATAAAAAAAATCTAGCTATTTATCTTCATATTGGCCATGGGAAAAATGGGTTAGTGGGAACACAATGTTGAGCTGCCCCAAAGACCCCTCTATCAATGAACACTAACTACATAGTTAATATTTTAGAGAGGGCTTCAGACTTGTGTAGTTCTCCTCTATAAGTTGGCTTATGTGTGAATCATGCAATGTGTGATAATAAAGTGCAATATGACCTAGCTTGTAAGTTGGAAAATATAACTCTTTGGCTACCCTTCAGTACTTTAGACTTGTAGATGTGTTGCCCCTATGACTGATATGGAAATAAGATAAAATAGGGGAAGCTTTTCTAACTTGAATTATTGATTGAATGCTTTTGGTAAGTTGTCATGTGAGTTGCTAGGTATGTGCTAGGTTTTTTACTAGGTGAGAAATGAATGAGGGTTGATCTTATATTTATAACGATCCCTTTGGATGATTTCTCCCATTAAATCACTTATGCTGATCCTTATAATACATTTCATTTGTAAATTGGATGAATTTAGGGCACTAGACACTTATGTTAGGGTAGGATGCTTACATATATGTATGCGTTTGACTAGGATACAAGTGTCTAGGCAGTTAAAAAATAAGTGCAGGCCCAAAACTTGAAGAGATGGAATATAAGCATGTTTATAACATTCTTGGCAAAATTGAAGGTCTGAGTCATCAAAAAACCATTGGTTAGACTAAGCGATAAGTAAATAGGGATAAATAAATAGTGTATATAAACCTTTTGGTTATAGGAAAGGTATAAAAGTTTAAGGTACATCCATGATATGTATTTTACAAGTGTACAATATTGAGGTCCTATATAATTTAGAAATAGTGTCTACATTTACCCCCTTTTAATATAGTAATGAAATTACTAGTTTAAATGAGAAGAAATGCATACATGGATATGTATAACACACATTATATTTGATTGAGTCTAACTTGAGTGCTTTATTGATGACTGATATACAACCAATAGTAGTAATAGTATATAATTAATGTATATAGTATGAAATTGAAAGAATTGAAATAATTAAAATTAAAAGAGAGTAAGGTTTAAGAGTACACATGTGTATCGATGCAACTGTCTTACCTTTTAGAAATTTGATTTAAAAGATATATCATTATAAATCATTGAAACTAAGATTATGACAAATATAAATCTAGAAAGTGCATACATATAAAGAGATAGAGAGAAATTGGAGGGCACATTCCCCTAACCTTAGATAAAAGATGAGTTCCCACCTAATAATTGAGATTAGCTTAACCACATAACCCAATCATGATTATAACCTAGTGAGTGTGAGTGAACCAAGTTAGATCACACTATAAAATTGATGAGGCTGGATGATACAATAAACTCAAACCTATAAACTTAGCAAGATTAAGTGATTTAACCACCTCAACCTTACCAAAAGAGAACCAATTAATGTAGTAGATTGGCTCAATACAATCAATAAAATTAAAACTTAGTGGGTGATGATAGTCCCTGAAAGTATTAGAATCTAAATTAATTTGATTTTATAATAATATGTGAACATTGCATAACATATGCACCTTAGATTTCTCTCATGCTGAAAATGTGTATAAAAATGGTACCAGTGTATAGAATTATGCCACAAATGTGTATTTAAATCATATATTTATGTAATTTGACCAATTAAAAATTGTGTAAGTATGGAGAACATGCTTCCAAAATATGCCTCCATTATATTTGATACTAAAAACATGCCCCCACTACAATATAAATATGAGAATTGGTGTAAGTACTAATGTCTATGACATATTTGCAAAAGATGCCCCACTATAATTTGGGTATGATAAATACTAAATAAGTGTGTAGAACATATTTCCAAAACATGTCTCCACTATAATTTGAATACGTGAAGTAATGTGAAGTCATGCCTATATGGCATGCCCCCATTGATATGACCCCCTTTTGAGGTGAGGGGAATTAGAAACTAGTAGTTACCTTACATCAAAAGGATAATATACCCATATAAACTATGAATATACCATGTATCATATAGAGGGAACATGTCTAGGTAGATAAATCATTGAAGTAAAAATAATGTGATCACACCAAGTCTTAAGATGTATGATGTAGATCATGGCAACATCTCGATAGTAATAGTACAAGCTTAACAAGTAATCAAGCACACACACAAGAGCACTCAAAAAACAAATCAAGAAAAAAAAGTCCAAAGAGACCATAAAGAAGGGGCATGTTAAAATTCCACACAATCAAAGGCATATGCCTTAGTCAAATGTTCATAAAGTAATAAATGACATATTTGAATGTCAACACACAATAAATAATGACATATTCCAATGTTAAAGAGGAAAGCAAAGGCATAGGGGATTCAAACAATGGAGCACCTTAAAATGATCAACACACAAGATAATATCAAGGCAAGACACTCATTGAAGTACATACATGAAATCATAATCAACCAACATAAACATATCATACTAGTCCCTGGATATTTGCGATAACAAGAAAAATGTGAAGTACATAACATATAAAGTACACTACAAAATATATAAGCATGTATAAAGGCATGTGTAAGTACATATTTGAACTTAAACATGATAATGTAAAGTAATCATAGGATGATATAACCTAGATGTATCATGATCAAAGAGGTGGATGCCCCCAACATCTTGGTGATGTGAGTAGAGGGAAAGCCTAACATCCAAAAGGGCATAGATCATGTATTTATGTATCCCTAGGTCACACTCAAAACATGAGTGAACCACATGTGTATATAAGGAATACTAATATGACATCTACCAACATGGACTTGATAACATATATTCCAAGGATCTAATAGGATACTTAAATCTTGAACATAGTTTTGGATTTTATATGTTTTTGGAGTTTTTAGAAATTTGAACACTATTTAATCCAACAAGTCTTCAAATTTAGGAGCCAAGATAGTGCGTGGTGACCTTACTTGCCAAAATTGATTATATTACATAAGTGTTAATGGTTTTGTGTGTGTTGGTAACTCACTACCAATAGTTATTGGTACTTATTACCCATATTCATTATATGGTATATGAACCTTCTTGTTATCATGATGAAAAAGAAGACAATTCTTTGTAACACTAATAACTGATTTCATATCAATCACCATTTTTGTCCAAGGTGTAAAGTTAAGTATGGTTGTTGGTATATTACCCATATGGAAAGGTCAAATAGCTTTGGTCCACATGTAATGGGTAATATGATATACCCAAGATATTATGGAAAAGTCGATGAGTGGCATAATTCATAGATATTATGTCCCAACTATTGTAATGTGGCAATATTGTAAGTTGTTTCCTAATTATTTACATCAACCTTGAGATGCAGGTAATGTACCCCATCAATATTTAAGGTAATACTTGGATTGTCATGTTTTTTCCACTTTGTAGGATTTTTTCCTTTTAAAGAATTAAAAGTATCGTATCATTTCCATGTTTCAAACACAATTTGTATGCATCCTTCACTCTTGTATTTTTGAATAATGTTCTTCAACACCTCGCGTTTATTTGTATAATGACCATTGATTTAGTGGTAATTAAAATAAGGTGATCCCTCTTTATTAAGGAGCCTACTTTTTTATATGTGCTTGTTATGAGGTAAAGATATCATGTGATGGTCAAGTAACATAGAAAGTATCGTATCCGATGCATCCTAGTTTTATAAAATCTATACAATTTATTAAAGAGTATTATGAGAGACTTACACATTATTTACATGATGCATCTACATTTGAACATTGTATGGTTGACTTAATGTGTGAATCTAAGAGGGGTGTATGGAATATAAAGCCTTTACATGTTCATATCTCATTTTTTCTTTGCCCTTGTGTTTATTTGGTTTCATATCCTCTATAGGTGAGTTTAGCTTATATGTATCAAAACTTGTAGCCTCAAATAGGTTATGAAAAATATGCTCATGTGGATCAAAATTAAGTTTTAATGATGTCTCATCTATCATGCCATGGGATAGATCATCATCACTATCATAATCATCTAAAATGTAGCCATCTTACTACTCAGTATTGACCAATAAAGGAAGCTCAAGGATTGTAGGTACTTATAATTTTTTTTATCATTTGCTCCTTTGGTATTGATTCTTGTTCTTAAGGTGCATCTATGTGCAGTTTAATGTTTAGTGCCTTATCTATATTTGGAGATAAAGGAGTCATTGTACTTGACTCACCCGCCTCATAAGACTGAATCTTTTTAATAGGAATACATTGTGTAGGTGGGACTATTATAGGAATTCCATATTTATTAAAATGTACCATTTTGTAGAATTTGAAGGCCACATCATCAAGGGGCATCATTAATAAAGTCCCATCATGTATGAATTTTACACATCAATGTAAAGTAAATGGGATGAACTCCATTGGTGTATCCAAGGTCAACCCAAAAGTAAATTATAATTTAATGATTGTGACATACACTAAAAGGTGGTTGGAACCATGTTTTCCCCTAATGTTACATCCAACGTTATTTGGCCAATCAGAGGGCTATGTGAATTATCGAATACCTTGATATGTATCACTAATTTTTTTATAAGGTTGGTGCTAATACCCATGGTGGTTAGTGTTATAAAAAATTGGCTACCGTAGGTGGGGATAATTTAAAAGTTTGTTTTCAGCTCTATTTAACTTTGTTGATGGCCTTTGAGAATCTTGGTCTTGGTACATTGGTCATAATTTGTCATAAAAAGGTTTCTTTTAAAGTGCATGGTAATCTTAGGGTCCCTTTCAAGGTTTATAAGAGTGAACTAATATCCCTTTGTCTTATCATTAATCCCTTTCATTAGAGTTCAATGACATGTTTTGGAAAAATAAATATATTTTTGGAAAAGTTAAGGTAATTATTTCATGTTGCATCATGCTTGTCGAAGCTACTCAATGTCAGGTCCAAGTTAGTTAAAGGGTGATGAAGGTTTATAGAGTCTTTTTAGGTCATGGAAACATGTCAAAGATCACATTTTCAACTCTTTTGATCTGTACAACCAACAAAATGATGCCCAACTCACTATTCTAATGTTATAAGCCATTTCAAGTGTTTTCTTGCTCATTCTATAACATGCAAGGAAGGAATAATGTAAGATATGGTAGGTAAATAATTTGAAGATGATATTGGCATGTTGTTACACATATGTAAATGCAATGAGATACTCTGTGAATGTTTTTCCCTCCACTCTAATAGAGTTCTAATTAAAATATGGCTATTTCATTGTTAGAAAGGGGTTCATTAAGGAATTGTTATAGGTTTTCCAAGATAAATATGGTATCAAAGCACCTAAATGGATTCATACACCCTCATCAGGTCATATCCATGCTCAAGAGTGTGTAACAGGTCCAAAAATGGCAAAATTCTCCTCCATTCCTCCATTGATCTCCTTCCAAGCTCAAGAAAGCAATTTTAAAATATTTGATTCATGAAAGAGAAGGTGATTTGGGCCAAATAATATTATAGGTAGATAGGGGCTTAAATTTATGAATCATTGCTAAGAAGAAAAGTGATCTAAAACCCTCTTAAAACCCCACTAGCTCAATTTTAGGCAATCTCATGAATTTTTTGAGCTTTTTATTGAAGGTGAAGGATGGTTAAAGGTTTTTTAGGATCATATTGACCTAAAAACATCATTTATCACATTAATTTGGCATGTGTGGGAACTTAATGTCAAGAAAAAGGTTGTATTTATTGATTTATGAAGATGGTAGGTAGGGTTTTGATGGTTTTGCATGTTTTCTTATATCAAGTTATCTCTATTTAACTTATACTAGCCTCTAATACCTCCTTAAAACTCATTAACACACATATTAACTTCCAAGATGTATTTTTTGCACCAACCTAAGGGTATAGTCCTTAATAGAGAAGGTACATGCCTATATGGCAGTGTTGGGAGAGAAGTTATGAAGTTTATACCAAATTTGAGATATATGAACATGTTGAGAATAATTGAAGGGTATTTTCAAGTCAAATAACATGGTATTGAATTTATTTAACTTCTAAGCAATTGAAAAATCAAGAAACAACAAGAAAACTTTCTTTCATCATAGACTGTCCTTGACTGTATGAACCTATAGGTCAGCCTATAGGAGCATAAAAAAAGAATACATTTTTGGGATCATGATGAATAAATAAAATCACTATAAAAATCACTAATGAATACATTTAATATCCATACAAGCCATGAATGGGCTAACCTAAGTGCATATATAATTAAAATGCTCACCTAAAACCTTCAAAGACAAGGAAGAAGGTCTTATGAGCAAGTAATTCTGAGGTTTTGATTGATGATACATGGGATATGTACCTTGATATGATTTATGATAGAGATAAGAGAATATCAGAGGATCATAAATAAATTGACCAAAATCCTAAGATCATTATTTAATGAAATTGCAAGACACAGACCTAGTACATCAACCTAATGTTTGTAAGTAAAGTAAGGAGTTTAAAGGCATTTGGGATATTTAAAAGATAATTTTGATATATAATACCGATAAAAAGGTTCAAATAGATGATTAAAGGGCCAAAAAAACCAATAAGTATGTATTTAAGGTCTTGAACTAAGAGTAATGTAGACCTACAGGTCTACAAACTTGTGGTTCCACATCCTCAAATAAGAAAGGTAAACCTTGCATAGCATATGAGGTTTTAAGAATAGATAGAGTGTTAAAGATAAATATGAGATGTTGGATGGTATTTATAAATTTAAAAAGTAAGGATCATTAAAGAAAGACCATTTCTTGAATCTCCACAAGCACTAAACCCAAAAGGCACCTTGATGTTTTACATTGGGATGGAAATTTGAATGGATAAAGGAGTGTGTGATAAGAATTAATGAACATGTAATAACTTGTATAATATCATATAATTATTTAAAATATCCAATAACATCTACAACTCACTTGACAGTCCTCATTTGCACATATTTTTTGCCTTTTTGTTTGTTAAAGAGGTACGAAGAGTTATCATGTAAAACTAATGATTGAAAAAGTTGAAGGAGGTTTAGGTAGACACCAAACAAGTTTTATTTTACCTTGAATTGATTTTAATCTATATATACCCATTTTTATTTTCTCTTGGCCTCTTTAGGCCTGTGCAAAACCAACTAGGGCTGGAAATCTTATTTTTTTCATAACTTGAATTGTAACCCTTGGAATGCCATGAACCTTGACCATATGACCTAATTTGATGTCCCATACAATATTTTAGAGATTTAAAAGTAGTGTTATATGGAATTGTATGGTATATTTTACTATAGGCTTGCATTATGCCTAATTAGGACTAATTGGGAAATATAGGTGTTCAAAAAGTGATGCTACCTTGAGAGTTAGATCATGAAATTTAGGATGAAGATGGAAGGAGATAAAGGGTACTCAAATGTACTTTAATTTTACATGTAAGTGTTGTTTATATCTCAAACTTAGGAGCTTTGTGTCTAAATAGGGCTACAAAGAATAGGACTAAAGAGAGCAAAACATGAGAATTATGAGAGAGATTACAGAACAAGGATGGAAAGATGTTTGGATAGGGATCTTAAAAAGAAGTCCAGTGTGAGACAAGCAATTGTATTCTAAGAACATGACTTGTCATCTCCTAGTCACTCCTAATGGGTAATTTCAAGGAAGATGGATGAGTCATAGAGGAAATGAAGCATCTCTTATGCCATTTTTGAGAAAAATATAATCACACCAAGCAAAACTTATGAAGAATATGTTATTAGACTATCCTTAACAGTTTTATCAATTGTAACTTAATTCTTCACGATGTGACACTTGTTATAACCTCTCCAATGCCCATCTTCTTTCTTCTTCATTCTCTTCTATATGGATGCTTGATTTTGGGATTGTAAGGATCCTTCCAATAGGAGTATGACATAGACCCACTCTTTTATATGCCTATTGATCAATAATATGACTGGTTTTACCTCTTTCTATGGTTGTTTATAGTGTTAAGCTTTGAATGGTTGACCTAAGTAAGTGTAGACTCAACTCACCTTGTTTTGTTATCCTATTCTTCTTACCTTCTTGCAGTTTGGTTCTTTATTACAGGTTTTGAAGAGTGTCATTAGGGATTTTAAGTGAATTAAAAGTGGCAAACATCTTCCCTTATATTCTCACATTACTTCACCTCTTTGAAAATCATTGATGTGATATGTTATTTTAGGATAAGTGTATGTTATTCTAATCCTATAGGTCTTAGTGCACAAGCCAATTAGTTTTAGTGGTCATAACATTTGGTGCATCACCTCCTTAGTTTAGTTTGCTTTCAGTTCTTTCTCCATTTTACCTTGTATGTAGTGGCTTAGTTTGTAATTCTCAAGTGATGTATCAAGGGAGCTAACCCTTATCTAGAGGTTCTCTTCCGCCATAAAGTCACCCAAAACCTTTGACGAGTTATCATGCTTCATTTAAGTGAGTAGGATTGAACACCCTCCTAAAGTGTGAAAATTTTGATGATAACAATTCTAGCATGCCTGGCGGAACAAGATATTTCATCCAGTGAAGAGTTATTGGTGCTAATATTCAATGAACTATCCTTTAGAGGAATGAACAGAAGCATCAATGGTGACTTTGAGTTCTTTCATCTCGTTTAACAACCCAATTATTATTTCAAGCAAGTACTCTTTCTATTTTGCCTTTTTCATGAGGTTTCATGGTTTATTTTAGAGTGGATGTCTATTTTACTCAAGTTGGTGATCCATATAAAGCCTATGTTGATCCTTACCAGCAACATGTTGATCCTTATCACTAGAATAATGAGTCATATCAACCCCATGTTGAGCCATACTAGCCTTGCTATCAAGAGTATTATCCTTCATCTTTTCCTCAACAACCTTACCAAGATTATATACCTTCATATAAATCTAACCAATCTTGACATCAGTCCTATATGCCACCTCTCACCCCAAGTCAACCTCCTTGGTAGCCTATTCATTCATCTAATCAGCCTTGTCAAAACCATGCTACTTTAGTCAACATAGTTACATTTCTACTCAATCCATTTCAAGATAAAAAAAACTATTTTAGGTTATGAATGACATATGATAGAGCTTGATAGAGAAAATGAGTATGGTCTAAGTGTACCTATTCATCTCATTCAAAATATGAAGGACTCATTACAGTTGGTTAAGAGTAAGTGGCCACCTATTGAGAGAGAGAATCAACAAAGACTAACTAATGACATGCTAGATATATTTGGCCTAATTTAGTGTATAGAGGATAAGTTAGTGATTTTTGAGAGGCAACAAGTTCAATATCATCATCCTCATACACCTTCTCCTACTCTACATCAACCCTCTTTTGCTTAACCCATTCTTCCTCAAAAGATCACATCAAGTGAGTTTCAAAGCTTCCCAATTATTTCACCCATTCCTCAAATTGAAGTTATCTATGAAGAATAATATATATCACAATTAAAGTGTTTTATTTATACTTTGAGGGAAAATATTGGGGCTATGTTAGCATAAAATTATCTTTCCCTTCCCCAAGAGTCCCCCAAAAGGTACTTTAAGATTCCAATTTGGAATCAAGTGGTGAAGTCATGGGATAAAATAAATGGAAAAAGTTTAGATTGGGACATTGAGGCTAAAGAGGAACCTTTGCCTATTTAATCCACATCCATCTCTCCTCAAGAACCCAAAAAATTCCCATCATAGAATTCTATCCAAGAAGACATCCAAAGCAAGAAATAAGTCCTTGTTGAGAAGGTTGAATAACCTCAAAAATTTGCATCATGGAGGTTAATCCAAGAAGGCATCCAAAATAAGAGATAAGTCCCAAGCTTCAAAAGTGCCTACCTAATCCCCAATCTAATTCATGAACCTATTTATCCTACTCTATCAAATGAACAAATTTTTGCTCCCACCATCTCCCTTTTGGAAGAAAATCTAATTATATGGAGGATAGATGGGTAGCCAAGTGAAGAGACTAATGGTCCAATTGAACATGGTGAGGAATATTCAAGTGAACATGATGAATAAGTCATTATTGGCACTCCCCTTGGTGAATAAAGAGGTAAACCCATATTTAGAGATGAAGGGAGAGGTGATCTTGATGAAGTGGTAGTAAAATTTGGAGGAGATAACAGTCTTGAAGGTGAATAGAGCTCAATTGAGATAGTTGTAGCAGTTGCCCAATTAATGAGTCATCTCAATGAGATCATGGATGATCAAGAACAATAGTTATTAGAGCCGTTTGATGAATTGGAATAGCTAGCTACAATAGAGATGCATTTGGATATCTTCCAAAATGTCTCAAGTGGTGAAGAAGAGGTAAAATATTATTTTTAACTCTCTCATTTGATTGAAAATGATGTCTTGCTTTCTTGTTACAAAGAGGAATTGGTTAAATTTGAAATAGAAGAATCCAAAGGAAGTATTTGCCTAGAGAGTCTTAAAGAAAAGGTTGCAACTGACATTGAGATATAAGATCTCCCAATTGAATAAGAGAAGAATTTGAGTGGGATGGAAATTGCCTCTAATGAGAAATAAACACATATTGAGAGAGCATAATTGCAGCTACACCATGATCACATAGAGGAGTTTGAATCACTTGATAGTGATATGGCTCCTAAAGAGAAAGGTGAAGATTTGGTTCAGGTCTTATCCTCTAAAGAGGCTAGTCAAGAGGATGTTGATAACATGTGGCATTAATATTTGGATATTTTCCATGAATTAAAGGCTCTTAAAGGGTCTATATCTCTTATAGGGTAGACTTAAGATGATGTTGAAGTTGATCTCCTCCCTAAAGAGCAATGTGAGAGTCCCTAAGAGGGCATTCAAGATAAAGTGCACCATGTCATAGAACCACTAGAAGCCAAATTTGATGTTTCCCCTATGAGTTAAGAGGTGAATATTTTTGAGGTGAGTTCAAACATTAAAAAATAATATGAGATGAGTCTTGGGCCACAAGATGAGTATGTTTTCATAGGAGATATGTTTATTGC
Organism: Torreya grandis; assembly: GCA_037957365.1. Classification (NCBI taxonomy): domain Eukaryota; kingdom Viridiplantae; phylum Streptophyta; class Pinopsida; order Cupressales; family Taxaceae; genus Torreya; species Torreya grandis. The sequence continues at coordinate 2,309,288 of JARHVA010000499.1, read as the reverse complement.
TATTGACTCAATTGAGAGTATGCTAAAGGAGTGGGTAAGCAAGTGGTCTAATTCATCAAACATAATGTTTAAAATGAATCTTGATCTACATCATTATCCATCTCATGGAGGAGGTGTTTGTATAAATTTTCCTTTTGATCCAAGAAAAAAATGTCTTAAGGTTAGTTGTAATTAGTAGTGTTATTGTGTTTTGATTTCCCTAAGTGACTTTTAGTACAAGTGTGTGTCTTTATTTAGTGTGTTATTCTTATTTTGTTATGTGTTTGAGAGGTTTATCAATTATCTTTGCTTGTTGAAGGCATTTTTAATCAGGTTTAAGGTTTAATCAGGTATGAATTTAAGTGATGCATGACACCATAGCCCAATGAATGGACTAGGCAACTGGTTTAAGGTGCATAGTAGGTATGCAATCTCAGGAGGTCACCTACTATGTTATCCAAAATTGGATACCATATGTGTGGAAAATTCAAATTTTTTATTTTAATTCTATTTAACTTTGTTGATGGCCTTTGAGAGTCTTGGTCTTGGTCCATTGGTCAGACTTTGTCATAAAAAGGTGACTTGTCAAGTGATTGGATATTTTTGGGTCCCTTTCAAGGTTTATAAGAGTGAAATAATATCCCGTTATCTTATCATTAATACCTTTCATTAGAGTTTAATGACATGTTTTTGATAAATTAAGATATTTTTGGAAAAGTTAAGGTAATTGTTTCATGTTGTCTTATGCTTGTCCAAGCTACTCAATGTCAAGTCTAAGTTAGTTCAAGGGTGATAAAGGTTTAGAGGGTATTTTTAAGTCATGAAAACATGTCAAAGATCATATTTTCAACTCTCTTGATCCGTAAAACTAACAAAATGATGCCCAAATCACTCTTCTAACATTATAAGCCATTTCAAGTGTTTTATTTCTCAATCTATAATATGCAAGGAAGGATTAGCTTAAGATATGGTAGTTAAACGATTTGAATATGATCTTGGCACATTTATTCACCTATTTAAAAGCATTAAGATACTCTATGAATGTTTATTCCTTAGCTCTAATAGAGTTCTAAGAAAAATATAGCTATTTCATTGCTAGAAAGGGGTCTATTGAGGCATTATTATAGATTTTCCAAACTAAAGATGGTCTCATATCACCTACATGTCTTCATAAATCCTCCTTAGGTCATATCCATGATCAAGAGTGTGTAAGGTCCAAAAATGGAAAAAATCTTCTCCATTCCTCCATCAAGCTCCTTGTAAGCTCAATAAGGCAATTTTTAAATGTTTGGTTCATGAAGGAGAAGAAGAGTTGGACCAAATAATTTTAGGGGTATATATGGCCAAATATTATCTCAATATTACATGAATTATTTTAAGGTTAAAGGGTATTAAATTTATGAATAATCACTAACAATAAAAGTGCTCTAAAACCTTCTTAAAACCCCCTTAAATCCCCATTAGCTCAGTTTTAGGCAAGCTCATGGATTTTTTGAGATGTTTATTGAATGTGAAGGATTTTTAAAGGTCTATTATGATCAAAATTACCTCAAAAAATCATTTAAACCATTCATTTGTCACGTATGGGCACTTATTGGCAAGAAAAAGGATATATTTGTTGATATGTGAAGATGGCAGGCAGGGTTTTGATGTTTTTACATGTTTTCTTAGCTAAAATTGTCTATAAAAAACTTCCACCATCATATATTATATAAAAAAACCTAATTACAACCCATATTCACTTCCAAGATGTCTCTTTTTCACCGAACTATGGGTGCAATCCTCAATAGAGAAGGTACATGCCTATATGGTAGGGTTGGGAGAGAATTTATGAAGTTTGTACCAAATGTGAGATGTATGAACATATTGAGCTATATTTAAGGGTATTTTAAATTCAAATAACATGGTATTTAATTTATTTAACTTCCAAGTAATTGGATAATCAAGAAACAATAAGAAAACTTTCTTTCATCCAAGACTATCCTTGACTGTGTGCACCTACAAGTTAGCCTATAGGAGCATAAGAAAAGAATGGATTTTGGGATTAATGATGAATACATAAAATAAATATATAAAAAAATTATTTATACATGGAATATACTTTAAATCCATGAATGGGATACCTTCAGTGCACATACAGTCAAAATGTTCACCTATAACCTTCAAAGACGAGGAAGAAGGTCTTATGAGTAAACAATTTTGAGGTTTTGATTGATAATATAGGTGAGATGTACCTTGATATTATTTATTTAATATATAATATAATATCATATTATCATATATAAATCAACCAAAATCCTAAGATCATTCTTTAATGAACTTGCAAGACACAGACCTAGTACATCAACCTAATGTTTGTAAGTAAAGTTAGGAGTTTGAATGCATTTGAGAGATTTCAAAGAGAATTTTGATCTTGAAAAATAATATAAATTTTAAAATATATGATTAAATGGATAATAATACCAATAATAATGTATTTAATGGATTTAACTAAGAGTAATTTAGACCTATAGGTCTATAGACATGTAAGTCCAGTCCTCAAGCAAAAAAGGTAAACCTTACATAAGCATATGAGGTTTTACGAATAAATAGTGTCAAATACAAAAATGAGATGTTATAATGTCCTTGTAAAGTTTAAAAGTAATAATAATTTAATAAATATCATTTATTTAACCCCAACAAGCACCAAACTCAAAAGACACCTTCAAGCTTGCTAAAGAGCTCCTTCTAAGAGTCTGTTTTCAAGAATTAAAAAGAAGATGCAATGTTTTGAATTAGGATGGATATTTTAATTGATAGAGTAGTGTTTGAGAAGAATTAATTAACATGTGAGACCTTTTATAATATCACATAACTATTTAAAATATCCAAGAACACCTACAATCCTCTTGATAGTCCTCTTTTGCACATAATTTTCTGCCTTTTTGCTTGTTAGAGAGGTACATAGAGCTATCATGAAAAAATAATAATTGAATGAGTTTAAGGAGGTTGGGTTAGACCCAAAATAGGTTTTATTTTGCATTTAAGTTCCCTAAAAATATCTATACCAATTTTTCTTTGCTCTCGGCCTCCTTAGGCTTGTGCAAAACCAACTAAGGCTAGAAAACTTGTTTTTGGCATGAATTAAATTTTAACCCTTGGAATGACATGAAACCTAAAAATATGACATAAATTTATGTCCCCTATAATATTTTTGAGGTTTTTGAGAATTAATATATGGCCTTGTATGGTCTCTAGCATTGTAGGCTGCATTAGGCCTAATTTGAAAAGAGGGTGTTGAGAAAGTGGGTCTGCCTTGGGAGTTGGATCATGAAATTTGGGGTGAAAATGGAAGGAGATAAAGGGTTATAAAATTAAATTTAAATTTCCATATAATTTTATGGATATATCAAACCAAGGATCTTTTTGTCTAAATGGGACTACAAGGAATAGGCCTCAAAAGAGTAGAACATGAGAATTATGAGAGAGATTATAGAAAAAGGATGGAAGGATGATTGGATAGGGATATTAAAAAAAAATTAAAATGTAATAAAATAATTTATATTCCAATAAAGTGACTTGTCATATCCTAATCACACCTAATGAGCATTTCAAAAAAGATGGATGAGTCATATAGGCAATGAATCATATCCTATGTCACCTTTGAGAAAGTTATCATCACACCAAGAAACACTTGTGAAGAAGATTATAATGGACTATCCTTGGTAATTTTATCGATTTTAACTTACTTATTCATGATGTGACAATTGTCATAGACTTCTCCCATGGATATCTTCTCTCTCTTCCTCATTCTCTTCTATATGTATGCATGATTTTGGAATTGTAAGGATCCTTCCACTAGGAGTATGGCATACATTTGCTATTTTTATGCCTATCAATAAATAATATGACTAGTTTTACCTCCTTCTATGGTTGTTTTTAGTGTGAAGCTTTTAATGGTTGATCCAAGCAAGTGTAGACTCAGCTCACTTTGTTTTGTTGTCCTATTCTTCTTGCCTTCTTGCAGTTTGGTTCTCTATTACATGTTTTGAAGAGTGTCATCAAGGGTTTTAAGTGAATTAGAAGTGGCAAAAATATTTGATTCTACTCTCACATTGCTTCACCTATTTGCAAATAATTGATGTGATAGGTTATTTTAGGATAAGTGTATGTTATTTCAGTCCTATAGGTCTTAGCTCACATGCAAACCAATGGTAGTGGTCATAAAATTTGGTGCATCTCCTCAGTTTATTTTGCTTTCAATTATCTATCCCTTTTCCCTTGCAAGTAGTAGCTTAGTTATTAGTTCTCAAGTGATTCATCAAGGGGGCTATCCCTTATATAGAGGTTCTCTTTAGCTATAAGGTCACCCACAACCTTTGAAGATTTCCTATGCTATCAATTAAATGAGAAGGCTTGAACACCCTCCTCAAGGGTGATAATTTGGATGGTAATAATTAGGAAATTTATGCTACAGATGTTTAAGCCCAATCCATTATCAAAAATCACCCTTTTGATAATTTTATTATGCATATGTACTTGTATGAACAAAGGTAACTCTTAGTCAATAAAATATTTAGATTATTATTTGATTGGATCAAAGATGAATAGTTTTGCATTATTTTTGATATCTTTCATGTTATCCATAAAGTAAGTTGGCTCAATATCACTTAGAACTTGGGTTTCATGTAATGCTCCATATTAGGTATTCTTATAGATGGTAGATTACTTTAAAAGTTCAAGGATGGAAATGTTAATATGTGTGTTGTTTAATTGGTCAAAAAGGTCATATCCTTTAGATTTTATCACAAGATTTGACTTAGGAGGCACATGTTGTATATCAACAAGTGGCAAATTAGGTTGAACATCATTACCTTTTTGAGTAGTGACCACATAGACCATAAAATATAATATAAGCCATACAAGAGTAATGGGTTCATGATGGTAGTTGTCTCTCAAATAATATATAGGTGGAACAAATGGTTGAGATCATGTACATAGGCATCTAGATGCTAGCTCTATAGTATTACAAGAGAAATTTTGAAAAGTGACTAAGTGTTGTTTTTGATTTAAAACCCTATAATTATATTGACAGATATGCTTATTTATTTAGATGGTACCTTGGATTAGGATAGTATAATAACATACCATTGATATAACTATAAATTGTAACATAAAATGAGATACACATGCATCCAAATTGAATATATTGATAAAAAATGAAACTTGATTTTTAACTTGTAAAATCTTGTTAAATCATAAATCTTAAATGAGAAATAAAGAATAAGGAAACCCAAGATCAATATCTAAGGTTCTATGGAGAAAATGTTGGGATAATTGTTTAAAGGTATAAAGTACAACTATGCTATCTATTGTAATGATAAAGAAAACAAGACACTGAGCTAGTTATGATGCTAATGTAGATTTGAATATGTAATAAGAAAAATGTGGATTGGATCTAGATTCTAGAATAGTCATCTGATTATGTAAATTTAACCTCTATAGCTATAGACACTTGCATCAACCTGGGAAAGTTGCATTAAAGCTATTATCTAACTTAGACATAGGTGTCCAATATGAAATACCCATTGAAACTAGATGTGATCACTTGGATGCTTCTAGGTTCTATGTTGACTTCACTCTAGTGTATTCAAATCTAGGTCATTTAATGTCACTCCTTGTCAAATAGTAAAACTCTAGCTCTTCATATTATATTGGCTATGTGAAAAATGGGTTAGAGGACACACAATGTTGAATCACCCCAAAGACCCTTTTGTTAATGAGTGTTACCTACATAACTAATAATTTAAAGAGGGCCTTAGACTTATGTAGTTCTCTCATATGTGTTGGATTGTGTGTGAATCATGCAATGTGTGATAAGCAAGTACAAAAATGACCTAGCTTATAACTTGAAAAACATAGCACTTAGCCTACTCCTTCAATACTTCAGACATGTAGATGTATTGTCCCTATGAATAATATGGAAATAAGATAAAATAGTAAAGCTTTTTTCATTGGAGTATTTGATTGAATTATTTTGGTAAGTTGCAATGTGAGTTTCTAGGTATGTGCTAGGTCTTTTGCTAAGTGAGGAATGATTGAAGGTTGATATCCCTTTGGATAATATCTCACATTAAAGCACTTAGGCCAACCCTTAAAATATATTTCATTTTTAAATTAGATGAATTTAGGGCACTAGACTCTTGTGTTAGGGTAGGACACTTGCATTTGATTGGGATGCAAGTGTCCAGATAGTTAGAAAATAGGTACTAGTTCAAAGCTTATAAAGATGGAAGATAAGTAGGTTTGTAACATTATGGGAAAGATAGAAGGTTTGAGTCATCAAAATGACATTAGTCAGACTAAGATATAAATAATGAGGCATAAAGAGATAGTGTATGTGAGCCTTTAGATAGTGGGAACGGTATAAAATCTAAAGGTACATCCATGATATATATTTTCCAAGTATATAAGATTGAGGTGCTATATAATTCAAAAATAGTGTCTATAGATTAGTTATTCAGAATTAAGACTTGATCACTCTCCATTCAACATAAGTTCAAATTATTTAAGCGATTCAATAAGGGGGCATAATTATCCCTCATCATTTACATGTTACATGGAAATTTTGGGTTCATCTTTGTATAAATGTACTCCTTCCTTGATCTCTTTTCAAAATTTCAATTATCAATGTTCAACTTTTTTAAATTTAAAATATGGACAAATGACTACTTTATGTATTATTGTAGAGTTTGCTAAATTTGAGTACCCTACATAGTTGAAGTATCCTATAAAATAAAAAGTGTATTGTAAACACTCATGTTTAACTCTTTTATCTTTATTATAGTCATATCATTACTAGAATAAAGGGGGGCCCAAATGTAAACACATAAATATGGTTACAGGTACTTGACAATGTTGATTGTTGACACATCTTAAACTGCATAAATTATGCCAAAATGCATGACTCATCTTCACAATTACTCTAAGAAATTATATACATATGGGCTTGACCCTTTATTTGTCATCACTACTACATAAAAATTTCAAATTCAAATGCTCACAATGTTTAATACCACCCTTATACTATTTCTAGCTTAGGACATTTATTCCTAATCTTTTGGGATAGGTCTGACTAGGCAGACATGAATGTTGTCATTGACCTATCCACTTGGAGTGGTCACATCCTGTTCCAAAAAATGACCAGTTTCCAAATTTTTAATTATTCTTTTCAATCATCCCACACATCTCATAAGGCTAGCTAAAAGAAATTATCAAAGTGTTTTCCTATAAATATGCAACAAAGGTAATTTATTATCCCACTTTTTATCACTTGGTTTCTACCTTACACACTATTGTGAATTGATCAAATATACCATATTATTTCCAAATTTAAGATGAATCATAAGGAACAACCATGATCCAAGTCTAAAATCATTTCAAATCAAGATAAGATCTATCATTTTTAAGTATCAAGTCCATTTTTATAACTGCATACATAGTCAAAGGATAAAATTAAATAATCACTCTAGGTGGGAAAAATAGATGGGTTTGTTTTCCCTCTTTAAAGTATTGGATACATAGGTAATGATCAATCATCAAGGAAACAATTGGGTTCATATCAGCCCATTACACACCCCCTTTCTTTTTTGTAGGTTTCAATATTTTAAATGTCTTAGGGTTTTAAATACAAAAAAAGGAAGATTACAAATTTTTTGTGACATAAAAAGGATCTTAATTTCTTAGCCTACTAAAAAAACATAGGCACATAAGATGCAATGGTCAAATTTTTTCATAGTAAATGCAAATAAGTCTACGATTAATAGAATCAAGTAACCTTTATTCCTATCCACTTAGAATGGTCATGTCCAAGAATATTATCAAATTCTATTTATGTACTATCATTAGTTGGACCTTATTTTTTCTATCTTTTCCTATCACTCACCAGCCACATTCAATTAGGATAAGTCTAAAATCAACATATTGGAATAAACTATGCTGCCGTCTAGATAGTGTAAACCTATCTAAAAGTAGTTTTAAATTTTATTCTTGATCCTGAGCCTTCATAATCATAACTTTTATTGATTTCAAATTTCACATATTTAGAATAGTCAAAACATATCCTAATTTTAGCTAAGTAAATTTCTTCTTAGTGTTTTTCAAGAATCAATTTCCATATTTATCAATTTTCAAAATCAAAATTATTAACTATTGCACATATTTAACATTATGATATCTATCAAGTTTTAATCCTACTATCACAATATATTTATTGTTAAATAAAAAATAAGGTAAAATAGCTGTAAGTGTTTGACTTCAAAACCCATGAGAAATAGTGATCTTATGGCTACTACCAATGGTAAGACTCAACCATTGAATAATCATTTTAAGGATCCTAGTGTTCCCTCTAAAGAGATATTTTCCATAATGCATGAAATAGGTGAATTATAATAGAAAGTGTATGCAAACAAAATAAGACAGATCTACAACTTATCCTCTCAGTAATATCCAAGCTTGGAAAAGGTAATCAACTAACAATCCACTAATCAATACTTTGTTATATCGGAGTCATGACCAATTATGGATTCACTAAACCTAAACTAATAGATATCTTACCATACAATGGAAAAGGAGAGGTTTCCAAGGCCTCTAGTAAAATGTCATCATATAATAACCCTAGATAGGTTTTATAATTGTAATAAAAGTAAGCAAGCTAATCTACTAAAAAAACATGCAAGTTAATCTAGTATATGAATATGTAAGCTAATTCAGTGCTCACCAAAGCTTATGGCCCAAATGGGGAAGACAATAAACAATCAGAGATAATTGTATTGAGGATAATATATAAGTCATATAAGGAAAGAGAGATACAATTCAATCCATTAATTTTTACAATATCTACTTATCAAATTATGAAGGGCTAGGAGTATACTTACCTTGTCAAAGTGAACTCATCATGCCTTAATATCTCTCTTGGATAATGGTGCTTTGCAAGAGGTTCTTGTGTTTTGTAAGGATAACAAAGATAGATCATCTCTAGGATACAAAAATTCTCCTATGCATCTAAAACCTCCATAAGACAAGTGCTACTACTTAAAGTAAAAAACCTAAGTAATGAAACCTCTAATTGATAGTATAAGTAGATTTATGAGTTTTAATGATGTACAATTCAATGACACTCTTTTTTTGTTTTGGGTTGCAGGAATTGGTACAGCATGGTCCCCCTATAACTTGTAGTATGCCAAAATTTTTTTAACATGACCGGTGGCACTGGCGTGACACGCCCTCTGGTACCACGGGTCGGGGGGACTAGAACCCGTGACCAACAGAGCCACAATGGAAATACTTAACCAACCAGACTAGGACCCCCACCCTCAATGATACTCTTTTTATAAATGAAGTGAATGGGGTATTTATAACCAAGGATTGACCCTAAATACTCCTAATAATTTAACTTACAAGCTCAACTAGGTCGACCTTGTTTGGTGAGAAATAGATTTGATAGGTCTCGAACTAGGTCAGTTGGGCCGATGGAGTTTTGTAACTAGTACTAATTCCTAAAAAGGTTGACCAGGTTGACATAGTAGGAAAATGAAGAAAAAGGGGTGTTACTTAGGTAGGGGATATTTTGGATTATGAATTACTTATGGGAATGTATAAATGGGTTTTTAATGCTTAAGGAATTGGGAAATAGTAGCTTGTAATGGTTTTAGGTAATAATATAGGGGCCAATAATCCCATGAATAATAAAAGGTCTTCCAACCCCTTTCTCGGTACACCCTTTAAGGTGTGCACTCAAAGAGATTGACATTCAATGGGTTCATATAAGAGAGAAAGCATCAATAACTGATAAAGTTTAAATATATTATGTGTATACATAAAATACATGATCTATCCTTATAATATATTACATCTTATTCTTGGGACAATTCCAATGTTATATTTAACCAACCAATAGTGTTTATGGTATATGACTCAATCTTAACCTATGACTTTACAATGCCTACATTTACATTATTTGATGGTTTTGGTGATCCTTACTTACACCTTAAGCACTTTTTTGCTTCTTTTTGGAAATAAAAATTCAATGCTTAAATCTTGATTAAATGTTTTCCCTAGAATCATAATAGGTCATGATTTAGATTGGTTCCATATATGTCCTAGTGGTTTTCTCATACATACCTTGAATTACAAGAGATATTTTCATCATAATTTATCTATAATATAGGACCACTTGCTACTTTTGAGCATTTATCCTCTCTTCACCAAGCTAAATCCAAATCTATTTATTATTATATCTTTACATTTAGATTTAATATGCATCATTTGATTTACTAACCTAAATATTTGAAGATATTATACATTTTTTATATGAATCTCATCTTTACTCTCAAATATAATTTACTTTATCACACTTTCCAATCTCTTTGTTTTGAGATTATTTCACTAGAAAAGGAACTTGCATATTCTAATACACTTGATCATATAAATACCACTCTTAGTTCTAATTATATGATTAAAATCCATAAGCCTCAAAATAATACATCTTCATGATGGGATATAAAAAGGGTGACTCCCACAACAAGTCTTATACCTTCCCTTAGTGGATCACACTAATATCTTAAGTTTAATGATTATCCAATTGTAATATTGAGTAAAATGATTAATTTGAAAATTTCACTTTCTCCTATTAATAACATATATATTTTCACTAAACTCTTTTATATTTAGATATTATTGTGCCTATAATATAACTCATGGAATTTAACTAATAGGTTCCATTCTTTTAAAGATCAAATCCTTGATCTTGTTGAAAAAAATGAAATTAAGCTTCATCCACATCCTAGTGATCCAAAGACATCTCATAGAGTGTATAAGTCTACTATAATTGTTATACCATCTCCTATGAAGAATTACCTAAAAAATATTTTCCTAAGAAATAGGTGTCTAAGAAGGAAGCTCCTAAGTAATACATACCTAAGAAGATTAGGGTTCCAAACAAGGTTTTTAATGAGTCCACCAAGACTTATATCTTAACTACAGAACCTTTGATCATTAATGATTATATATAAGAAAATAATGTGATAACATCATGATTTATGATAAGACTTAAATCAATATGTGTAGTATTACATCTCTTATATTTCTTAGATATGTGTAGGATTTGATCGATATGACATTATACATGCCATTAACAAGTCTCTAAAGTCATCACATATCTATTCTTGTATGAAAAAAATAGTCCTTAACCTCACCATAGTATTAAACAAATACAAATAATTTTCATTAACCTACAAAACACTCTCAAAATGACCTTAGACCTCTAGGGTATCTCACATAAAAATTTACATGACCCTATTGATCACGACAATCCATATTGCAAACACTCTAAAACATATACATAAGAGAAATCATTAGAATGTAATATGTAAATAATAATAATAATAAATAATTGATAAAAGTATTTAATATATATACTAACCAACTCTACGGGGGTAGCCTACATGACGAGGCCTACTTCCAGCATGGCCACAGCTCTAGCTACATAATTCCAACCTTCAACATTTATCACTACATCAAGAACATTCATGTCACTAAAAATCACTCCATAAGAATCCTTGTCACATAATACTCCCAAAGCATCTCCAACATCAACACCAACACCTCCACTATAGTCATTACAATCACCATCTATAATACGCAAAAACACATGTAGTACATGCACCCCTACCCACCATGTTTATATCGAGAAATCACACTAACATTATTTATCCCTAGATCATTAATAGGTAGATCCACCTCCCCACCATGTCAGTGATCTCTATATCTCATCATATTTTGGGGAAAATACCTTCCCTCTCAAGTAGGGCATATTGGAGAATGGCTTCACATATGGCATGCAAAGGGTCAATCCTACAGTTTACCAAATTGATTATTAACTCACTCAAACTAAAACCAATCAAGATGGCTGTGATGATTAATAAGACAAGTAAGGTTAATTTGGTTCATCATTCATGTATCTTATGGCCACCTAGGATGTAATTTGTAAGGCCTCTATATAATATTATCATCTTGAATCCTATTAAAAAACTATCTAAAATTTGTAACATCATAAACACCCAATCTTTAGTCCCAGGCATGAACCCACCTATTTTCATACTACTCTAAGAATGTCCAATCAGTAAGTGGTAACTTGAGTGATCAAATTATAACTATATGTTTGCATGCCCATACTTGAAGAATAGTCCCAAAACCAAACTAGTGATACCCCTATTTATTGTGAACCTAAGTAAGTCCCTATACATATGGCCCAACATATAACACCCAAAAATATACAGTGTACCATGATCCTCTATATACTATAGATTGTGTCTCAATCCATAGATAAATGCACATCGATTAGTATCTATAGTAGTAAAACATTGATACCGAGATGCACAAATTATTCTATAAATGTAAAATTATGCCACTCATAATATCATAAAGGACCAAGCCATATCTTGCTCTCTCCTATAATAACATCTAGTGGAGTGTTTCTTTGGATGAGTCAACTATGCCACTTGGACCTCCTAACCCTTGATGAGTATGCACTAAATATGATAATCATCCTTTAGTATAATGGTCATCTCCCATGTTAGGAGTAGAAATGTGCTAGAGTCATGATTCCATTTTCACCCAAAGTTGTGAGTAGTGGAAAATCCATAGTAACTATACCAAGACATCTTACAAAGCCTAACATAACAACATCCATATAACCCTATTCCTATAGACTAAGACCAAACTTTACAATAGAGCCCTAAGATTTGCTCTAACATATCTTTTGAATATGTATAGAAAGAAACAACCATAGATAAATATATGTATAAATAAATATCTTAATAAATAAAATGAAATAAAAATATGCTAACTGTAATGATAAATAATGAAAAAAAAAGTTAGTCTCATAGCTAAGATTCAGTGTCTAAAGGGTTGAAATTGGTAGGTAATGGGTCAAAATCAGTAGATGCTGGGGTATAATTATTGGAATAAGGGAATAATTTCTAGTCAAAGCGTTAAACTAATGGGAACCTGATCTAAGCCAAAACATCTAAATTTTCAAATAAAAATACTATAAAATCTTGACAAAAATGGCTAAAAATGGTACATACTTCCTCTACATACTACTAGACAATGTCATGGGCCCATAATGATCTAATCGACATGGGATGGTCACTTGTATCACCACTATAAATATAAATCAAAGATCAAAATCACTAAAATATAAAAGTTCCCAAGTGCAAATGATTTCTAAATCGGAAACAAATATGTTTATATACCTTGCATTTACATATTATATTTGTCACATGACAAATTTTGAGAGTCAATTTTGACTCTATTAAGCCTATAGTTAGCTACTAAGAGCCTGTTATCATCAAAAGATTAAACCTTAAGGAGGTTTTTAAATCTTACTTAATTAATAGCATTGTGATACCTTTAGGGTGACCTAATCAATGAGGTGAATCTCCAGATAAGGGCTAACTCCCTTGATGTCTCATCCTAAAACTACTACCATTAATTACTTGGAAGGGAAAGGGTTAGAGATAACTAAAAATAACCTACTAAGGATGTGATGTACTAAACTTATTGATAACTACCAACCAAATGCATGTGTACATGTATACCATGAGACTAATCTAAACATACACTACTAATCTAAATCTCTTACATCAACATTTCAATGTGGAGGTTGTGATAGATGTTTAGGCTAGGAGGACTAATCAGGAGGTCTAAAATGACACTAATGAATAGGTAACCACACTCAACCCTTATACTTCACTTGAAAACTTCATATGACCTAAAAGAGAAGCTTCAAATTACATATAAGTTTTATAATAGGACATCATGTCAAGGAAGACTAAGAAAATCAATTAACAAGATGAACTATCCATACATACACACTATTAAGTAAAATCATAGAAGGAGGTAAAACCAATAGTATTATTGATCAAAGACATGAAAATGAGTAGGGACTTTCCATACCTAGGTGAAGGATGCATTTAAATCCATTTAAGGTTTGTTTTACATTAAGAAGAGAGAAGTAGAGAGATAAAATATGGCGTAGAAAATCCATCATGATAATTCATCATCAAAAAAGTTACAAAAGAGGGTAAGATTGACACCAAGTCTATTGAGCATGTGTTCTCATAGTCATTCTTAAACTTAATGATCAAGTGTTGATGAGATTCCTTATGAGGAGTGGCATAGGAGGTTACTTTAGTAGTCTTGAGCTTCTTGAATCTAACTCCTTTCTTATGAGGTTACGCCTTTACATCTGTAATGGTAGTTACAAGTACTTCAATTGACACTTGGCATGGTTAAGTAACTTTTACGTCAACCTTTTTGTCTTTTATGCCTCTTCATAAAGTATAACTTGTATTTGAATATCAAGCTTCTCCATATAATCTCTCTTATCATTAGAACCTAGTTACTCAATCAAGGTCTAGTTTTATATCATGGATATATTCATCTCAATTTGCCACTTTATGTAATTCTTGCATCAAGTCAAGGAGTATGAGTTCAACCCATAGAAGTCACCTTAAAGTTATACTATCACTTTTGTAAATCAATGAGGGATAATCTAATCTCTTTTTATTGTTTCATGGCTCTAATTATTGATTTTATGGTGTAGAGAGACTCTCTAATGTTGGTAACATGTTTTTGAGAGTGTTTAGAGGATGTTCTTGCTCTAATTAGCCTTTTCAAGACCAGCAATCAGGTCTCCTAGAACTAATTGATGTAACAATCACCTTTTTTGCTCCATATAGTCGCTTGGTGACCCATTTATCACCTTGGGATGTTTGATAAAGGAGTATATAAGGTCACACCATCTTTTCTTAGGCTTATAAGGATTGTTTACCTAATTTTAGGCCTCTACCAACTTTACATGCTCCCTAAATGGGCCTACAACCTTCTTTTTTGGCCATTTTACATACACTCTTCCAAAAAACATGATGAAACTTTGCTCCATCAAGCTCTTAAGATATTCATAAACATCATTCAGGTTATTAAAAGGCTATTTCAATCTATTTTGAGAACTTAGACAATTAATCTCTTCTGTCGGGTCATTTTGGAGAGTTTAGGCAGGGTTTTAGGCACTCAGACCCTTAATGATTATTCATAGCCTTGAGGGACTTAATGTATGAATAAATGCAAGATATTTTTAGTAGAAAAAAATCTTCACCTTTCCCAATTATCTTAGGATCCCATGCATCTCCTGCAGGATGTTAAGACATGGTGAAAATTCTTCTTGGGCTAGTAGACCTATAATTTTGAGGTTAAGAGGGAAGAATTTGAGTGAAAAGGGGTAAAGAGTGCTTGGTTTTTACTTTGAACACATTAGTGAGGTCCAAGACACCCACCCTAATATATTATAATGGTTTACTCTCTTTCCCAACTCCTTATAGCTTTTGTAGTCTTCACTAGATTGTCCTTAGGGTTTATGATCAACTTGGTACAGGTGACCCTAATGTCTTATTTTGATCCTTTTCACTCAACATAATAGTTTATAACCTTCTTGAATATCTTTGACTATGTTATCTCAACTATCCAAGATCCTCCTTTCATAAATTCACCTTAAAACTAGTATAAGATCTCCATACTTCAAGGTCAGGCCTATAAGGGTATGCAATTGGGCCTTCTAACTATCAGGCTCATTATAGTGAGTTTTTATTTAGACTATTATAGTTTTTGGTAATTTAAATAGGGTAACCATTTATTGTGAACTAATAATTTGACTCAAGAGAGGGGTTTAGTATTATGTTAGTCCAAAAATGAAAACAAATTGATAAAAACACACTAATTAGCATACACCTCTATGCCTAGTTACTAGGGAGAGATTAGTTAACAAACATGAATGAAACACAACTAAAATGCAAAAGAAACCTTTTTTTACCTTCTTTGGATGCTCCAAAGTGCTTGTTGTAGTGGCTTGCTTGATTTATGCTCATGAAGTCTGCATCAATAGAAGCTTGGCTACCTCCATCTCTCCTTGGCACCTTATGTCTTTGGCTTGGCTCAATATTTGGGAATAATAACACTAATTGTCATGAGGCATTGGAAAAAATTCAACATTATAAATTTGCATAAGTTAAGATCTTTTTTTCATGTGGCAATGCCTTCTATTTATAGATTTTTGCAAATGGGTAGAATCAACCTGAACCATCCATTTCAAGATTGAGATGTGTGGATAAGGATTAATCCAATTTTGCAATTAAAATTCATAAATAGGCTCATCAATTTTTGGGATAAAGGAACAATTAAGAGGCATGGGAGGCATGAATCCAAATATTTGTGGCATTTATGGCCTAGAGATGTCTTCCCAAGAAATGAGGTCACCTGATGATGAAATTATTAAATATTTATTTATAAAAACAAGTGTTCAACAAGTTTCCATAGAATTCTTAATTAGGATCTAATTTGGTTTAACCAGATCTTAAGCATGATTAAGCACTTTATGTATAAATTACTCAAATTGATTAGAATACCTTCTTATTGATCCAAAATTTGACTAGATTGGTATTAGAAGTCAATGTTAGATGCATTGGATCCGTTATCCCATTTAGGATGTTACCAACAAGAAATAACAAAGGCACATTCCTTGTGTAAGATATTTGATAGGAATGAGCAATCCAAAGCACCCAAGTGCCAAATTGGCATTTTAAATCAAAATGATTTGATCAAAGTTAGCTGACCCATAAATTGCACTACCCCATTTAGGGATACCCTATCCAAAATTAGCATTTGACTATATCAAGTTCAAAGCTTTTAATGTGCTTTAGTGTTTTTAGGCCAAATTATGTATTTTAGTAAGAATTGGTCAAAACCCTGATTGGAGGTTATTGGTGACCAAATTTAGGTGTCTATAATTTGCCCCTATTTGGGAAGGTGTTGCAAGCTATAAGAACTATAATGTCTTCTCAAAGAATGAAAAGGTCTTGTATGCTTACAACTACAATGATGATAAACTAACTGCATGATGCCCCCTCAAGGGAATGGTTGGCACAAAAAAAGGTCAGTAGGAGATCCTTTGAAAGAAAGAATGGAGATGAGGGGACCAAAGAAAAGGAAAATTATGGGAAAAGAACACAATGATATTGAAAAATTAGTCAAAATCATTGAGAATGTAAGTGGGATAGTGTACAATGGTTTACCCAAAGGTGGTTATAAGCATTGTATCTTGATAGTGGCAACATGGTATGATAACAAAATGATTTGCCCAAAGGCAATTATAATCATTGATAAGATGGAGTTTCCCCAATTAGGATAGACAAACTAGATAAAAATGTGCCCATGTATGGGTAGAAAATGTAAAGTGCTGACAACATAATGATTTGCCCAAAGGTGGTTATAATCATTGAGAAATGTAGGTGGGACATTGTGTAATTATTTACCCATAGTTGGTTATAATCACTGGATCTTAATTATGGAAAACATGATTGATCAGTTGATTGATGATGGCAACTTAACACAGAGGGTAATGATGAAATAGAATAACCTGTAAGTAGGGAGATGCTCATTTGAACTACCAAAGGTTGAAATTATGTCATGGTTAATTTTTATATTTGGGATATGATTGAGATTGAATCAAGATGTCGATACTGAAGAGATGTTGATGTTTCCAATGCTAAATAGACTTATTGAAGTTGAGATTTGTTTTAGCATGTGTCAGTAGGCATCATGGTATAACATCATGAGGACTTGGCCAAAATATGCATGAGGACTAACTCCCATAATCCAATACTCAATAAAAAACAATACACTAATGATAGAAACCATGATGAAAATGTAAACATATGAATATGGATGGATTTGAGTATAAGTGTGGGCAAAGAATCACCCCATGAACACACAGAAACCAAATCAAGGCAACAGTGCTAAAAGCAAACAAACAGGTAGACAAACAAATAAAATAAGTAGAGACAAACAAACAAACAAAACAATAAAAACCATATGAATATTATCCTTAGAAAATAGGTGACAACTTAACAAACAAACAAAATGGGGGAATAGAAGAAAAGGAAAGGGGTGGCTGAGTTATCTCCATATGCACTAGGCGAGTGGACACTGGCTACATAGTTCCGTGGATATAATATCCAATAAAAACTTCAGGCCAAATTTAGTTCTCTTAGGAAATGGGAAGAAATGGATAATTGATGAAAACAAAAAGAATGGATGTGATCGAAGGAAAAAGAATGGTCTTGCAAAACAACAAGTACATGAGAGAAAATGCCAAAAAAAATGGGGAAACTAAGTGACAAGTGGTTTGCTTGCAACTTAGTAAGGGTTCCTAAAATCCTTAAGGCAAAGAAATGGTCAATGTTTTTAGTTTTTTCTAATGATTTTATAAATATTTTTAGAATTTTTGAAGTATCTCGACTTGATCAAGAATGAGAAAACACTAAACGGTTTAAGCTCACAAAATTGTGAGAGCATTCAAACTTAGGGTTCTCACAAAATGACGAGAGCATTCAAACTTAGGTTGCTCACAAAATGGTGAGAGTATGGCTAGAAAGGGTGACTGAGTTGGCCTCAACAAGTATCGAGTGCTACCTATATAGTCCTAAAGTAGGACCTTAAGTCACTATAGTTTTGCCCTTATAGTAGAGGAACTTGACTAGCATAGCTATCAATTCAAATAAAATAGGCATAGTTGGTAAAAAGGCATAAGAAATGGCAACTTGGCATGTCAAGGATTAATAAACAAATGTTTCCCTTAGTTTTACCATAAGAGGTTATAACTAGGACATAATGACATAGATCAATGGTACTAATTTTCCCAAAAGTGGTTATAATTAGTAGCAAGACTAGTGATAAGAAAAGAATGACAAACAAAGGATACAACTGCTAAAACTTCTATCATACTACTCTAAAATACAATCTCTACCTGAAGTACTTGAAATAATTTTTGAAATTGATTAGATGCCTTGGTGCTAAAAATGTGTAACGAATGGCAAAAACCAAGGTCAAACGGGCTAGGTAGATAGGATTTAGAACATGCTTGGTCGATAGAACGAGATGATAAAGTAGATGGAATGGGATAAAATGAATGATAAGCATGATATTTATACAAAGAAGAATAAGGACAACATGACACAACATGAAATAATCCTTATAGACAATACACCCTAACACTCAAACATAATAGTGCTTAGGGTGAATTATATTCATCAGCTCGGGATGTTCATCTCAAACTGGTGTGGTGAGCTTGTATGCTCCTGATCCATAATCTATAGTAATGATGAAGGGACCTATCTATTTTGGTTTGAATTTACCTTTATGATTCTTCTCAGTCATGTTATTCTTTTGGTTTTCTTTAAGAATAAGATAACCAAGTTTAAATGTTCTATACTTGACACACTGATTATAGTAGCCTTTGAGTCAATTTTGATATTCTTGAAGATTGTTGAGTGTAGTTGTGTGTTTTTCATCAAGCAGGTCTAGTTATTATAGGTGGGATACTCGGTAGTCATGATCATCTAGGGCATGCTTGAAGGATATGCATAGTGAAGGTAATTTGACCTCAATGGGAAGGATAGCTTCAGTACCATAAATAAGTGAATATGGAGTGGCTCCTGTAGGGGTATGATGATTGGTAAGATATACCCAAAGGGTAGGGAATATCTATAGGTGCTAATTAAGACCAACATCATTGATAATATTTTTAAGAATATTGATAATGGTTTTGTACCTTGAGGGTAATATGCTATAGAAAAATGTTATGTGATATTATATTTGATACATAGCTTGTCAACATCCTTTTTCTTTAATGATCCTCCATTATCAGATATAATGTTAGAGGGGATACCATAGTGGCAAATGAGATGATTGAAGATGAACTTGGAACTTTGTTTTCCAGTCATGTAAGTGAGGGGTATAGCTTCAACTCACTTAGTGAAATACTTAGTAGTAGTAAGGATATGTTTATGGCTGTCAGATGAAGTGGGATTGATCTTCCCAATTAGGTTGAGTCCCCATGTAGCAAATGGCCATGGTGTCAACATTAGTTTCAGAGTTTGGGCTGGGGCATGAATCGAATTAGCATGCTATTGACATTTGTCACACTTATTTACATATATAGCTACATATGCATCCATCATGGGCCAATAATAACTAGTATGAAAGCTATTTTTGGATAGGACTACCCCACTAGAATAAGATCCACATATGCCTTCATGAACTTCTCTTAATGCTAGTGTAGACTCTACCAAAGTTAAACAATGAAGTAGAGTTCCATCAAAACTATAGTGGTAAAGGGTGGATTCAAGTAGCGTATAATAAGTGGAATGATGAATAAAGGCTTTGGTTTATTTTCAATATATGTTAGGTGGTAGAAATATGTCATGAATTTAGTTGTAAAGGTTTGAGTACTAGATAGAATTAGGACCAACAATATCATAAATCATTGCCACAATTGAAGTTTCATGAGATGTTGTGATCAAGTTCTTGATGAGGAACTGATACTCTCTAGCTTTATCTATTTGTCAAATTAAAGAGCTAATAGTGGCCATGACATCTGCAGTTCTATTACTAGCCCTTGGTATATGATCAAATTAGATATTTGTAATTTACTGCTTTAGGGTATTGACCATATCCTTATATAGAACCAACTTGTCATCTTTGGTTTGGAAATGGTTTATGACCTAATTTATGATTAACTGAGAACCACCATAAACTTACAAATGAGATATGTTCTAGTATACCACCTATTGAAGTCTTGTGACAAGTGCTTCATACTTGGCCATGCTATTTGTACAAGGGAAATTGATTATGAATGATTTAGGGATTAGATCCCCCTATAGTGTAATAAATAAGAGGTATGCCCCCAATGCATGTGTAGTAAATGAACCATCAAAATATAACTTCTAGTTTTGCTCCTCAAGAGGTGTGTCAATGATGGTCATTATGGATTCATCAAGAAAATAAAATGTGAGTGGCTTTGTGTCTGTAAGGGGTGCTTTAGCAAGTTGATCTGTAAGGACTTGTCCTTTGATTACAGTCTGATTGACATAATTTATGTCAAAATTACTAATAAGCATGATTCATTTGGCCATTCTACCTTGTAAAGATGTTTTAGATAGTAGATAATTGAGTGGATCTACTTTTGAAATACCATGGTCTTATTGTTCAACATGTAATGGCATAGCTTCTGAGCTACGAAGACCATGACTAGACAAGATTTTTTAATAGGTACATAGTTGTGTTCATATGTGACCAAGGTAAAGCTTAAGTAGTATATTACATGCTCTTTTTCATTGTTATCATGTTGACCCAAAAGTTCCCCCAAGGCATTATCGATAGCTAATAGATACAACAAGAATGAATTTCCTAGCATAAGAGGTAACAAAATAACTGGATTAACTAGATAGTCCTTGAGTTATTGAAAATCTATTTGGCAGTGATCATTCTAGTAAAATGCAACTCCCTTATTTAGAAGATGTGTAAATGGTTGACACTTATCTACTAATTGAGGGATGAAGTATCAGATTGACTGGATCTTACCCTACAAACTATAGAGTTTCTTTCAATTGGTTGGTGGTGGCATCTCGGTTATAATATGGACTTTGGCTAGATCAACTTCAATGCCTCTATGAGACATGATGAAGCCAAGTAATTTGCTTGAGGTTACACCAAACACATAGTTATTTGGATTGAGTCTGACTTTGTACTTCTGCAATCTTTCAAATATCTTTTGTAGTAGTGCTAGATGGTCAGCCCTGGTCTTGGATTTTCCTAATATGTCATTGACATAGTCTTCAATAATATCATGCATCATATCATGGAATATGATAGTCATGGCCCTTTGATATTTAGCTCTTAAGATCAAATGACATTACTTGATAACAAAATATTCACCATGGAGTGGTGAATGCTATTTTATGTTCGTCTTCTAGTGCTATTTTGATCTAGTTGTATCCTGAAAAGCCATCCATTAGTGAAAGCATTTTATAACCTGTTGTGGAGTCAAAAAAATGTCAATATTAGGTAATGAAAAGTCATCCTTAAGATAAGCTTTGTTTATGTCTTATAAATTATTATAGATTCTAATTCCTTCATGCTTTTTGCTAAAAGGTACAACATTAAATATATATTCTGAGTATTTAATGGACTAGATACATCCTGCTTTTAAGAGTTTTTCCAACTCTTTCTTTACCAAGATAAAAATGCAAGGATGCATCTTACACAGGTTTTGCTTCACTAGTTTGACATCAAGATTGACCATAAGGTAGTGTAGAACCAAGGCGGGGTCCAAACCCAACATGTTAGAATAAGCCCATGTAAAGATATCTATAAATTCTCTCAACAAAGTTGTAAAGACTTCACGTTCCTCTTCAGTGCAGGACTTGCCTAATTTTATCCATTTTAGGTCTGATGGATTCTTGATGTTTACCTCTATTGTATCTTTGACTAGAAGGGTCAAACCATATTTTAGGATAATAGGCAAAGACTTGAACTATTAAACTATATCAAGGTTCTCTGTTAGGACTTGCTCTTCAATGTCTCCTAGGCATGATGAATTCGAGTCCCCTAATGGGAGATCTAGCCATGTGACAAAAATAGTCAAAAATTCTTGAAGAATTCAATCAAATACTTGTGTAAAATTGAACTTGGATCCATAGGCAAGTTCATCATTGGTGATCTCCTGGTCTAAATTTGAAGAAGAATGAACACCCTTGTCTAATGGTGCTTGAAACAGGTTTTCACCACTAGAATGACATTTATCTTTACTTTTTCCCTAGTCAGAAAGTACCTCAAATAGGTTTTCACTTTGGGACCTCAATGTTTTATTTATTTATTTTTAGCTAAGGGTGTTCACTTACTCTCCAAAATAGGCTTTAGGGTCCAATGTAATTGAGAATCCTAATTTATGATCTCCTAATGAAATGTTGTCTCTAAGGTTTAGACAATCATAGAATGTCTCATCATTCTAAATCTCATCAATCGATAAACTAGATTCTTGTTGGTTCCAATCTATTGGTTAGGGATAATATAATGACAATGGGTTATGATAAATGATTGTTATAAGGGTACATATGGCATTGTTATCAAATAGGTTAGTCTCGACTAGGTTATCTAAGATAAGACTATGATCAGACTCTGCTTCATTGTCGGCATCATCATCACTAGTCACTGGGGATGGAACTTGAATAAGATATGTGGGGTCACCCCTAGGTGGTTTAAATCCAAGTCCATAAGGTATTTTTTACTTAGTCATGGAAGTTGGCTTAATGGTTCCTTGTTGATTTGGTATGAGGCCTCTTCCTTCATAATCTTGATGTTTCATGATCTTATTGGGAATAGGATACTTGGTGCTTTTGTAACAATCAAACAATTTGTCATTGTATAACCATGATTAATCTCCTTCAAGAGGGTCTTTTTCTTGGCTAGATATTGGCATGAAAGTGACTGGTCCTAGATTATGAAGTTTATCTTTACCTCTTCACTGCCAATGCATGTGTGGGGTGACTTTAGGTCTTTCAAAGGTCCTAAGATCCTGAAGAAGATTAGATATATGAAAGGTATCATGGGTCACACACTCCCCTAGGCCATTATATAAAATGGTAAAATGATTGGAAGTTTTAGGAGGTGATATGTGGGAAAGGGAATCCAAGGTATTAGGATCTATACAATTATCCTATAGATAATCAATAAGTATGGCCTTTCCTTTATCTTGTTTAGAACTTAGATTCATGCCATATTGGTAATTGTAGCTTTGAAACTTGGCCTCAAGATGTTTGCAATGTTCATATAGAAGCAAATCCCCTAGAATATTTACTTCCATCATTGAGTGGTAGAACTTGATACATTTGTGTAGTGTTGATGGGACTACATGAATCTCATGTGACCAAGGCCTACTTAGAAGCATATTATATGACAACTCAAGATCAAGAACATGGAAAAGTGTATCATGGGTCAAAGGCCCAATGATAATTGGTAATCTAATGTTGTGGTTCTCTTTCCTGATTATCATAAGCTTTGATAGTTATCATTTCTAGCTGGAGATCTAACATTGTGTACCCAAGAAGCTTGATGAGCTTTAGAGACACTATGTTGAGGCTTGATCCATTGTCTATAAGGACATGTTTCAATTTATGATACTTTATATAAACTTTTATGTATAATGGATTATTATGGAGTGGGCCAAGGGAAGACATATCACTTTAGTTGAATGTGACTTGTTGGGCTGGAGATAGGTGTCCAACCAAAGCTTGAAATTTATTAGGGGACATGTCACTGACAATAGTGGATTAGATTAAAAAATCATTCAAAATGTTCTTATGGATTGTTGACATTCACAACAAATTTAAAATAGAGATTTGTGCTTATGTCTTCTGCAATTATTCCATAATATCAAACTTCTTGTCTTGGTCAATGGTGAATGGTTTATTTTGAGGCAAAATGGTTAGTTGGATAACAGGCAAAATGGCAAATGGTTGTGGGCTCAGGATAGTAATATTTGACCTCTAAGTTATGATTACACAATTAGGATTAGATGTTAGACTATTATTCCTAACAAATGCTAGAAATGGTGTGGGACTAGATAGGATAAGTCTCGATTGCCAATGCACCTGTATGTGGTCACGTGGTAAGGGCAAGTTATTGCTATAAGGTCCAAAAGTGGAAGTTTTAATTTGTTGGTTCACCTATGTGTAGTCCTAGGTCAAAGAAGGATTATCCATGTAATTTTGTTGAGTGGTATTGTTTATCAATGGTCTAGATTGATTAGTGATCGATCTAGGATTAATGGAGATGGTATTAATGCTACCCCGTGCAATATGACCTACAACCCTATTGTAGTCATGTGCAACTGCATGGTAGGTTTATTAGTTGTTACCATTTTGACCTTAGTTTTTTATATTATTCTAACATTGTGGGTTCTATTTTTGATTCTATTGATTATGCTAGTTTAGCCTTTGATTTTGATATTGTTGATTTTGTTTTTACACCGATCGATGTTGTTGTTGTTATTGCTGATTGTTATGTTGCTACTGTGTATTATGTTGAGGAAAGGGTTTTTGATAAATCCTAAAATTTTGCTTAGAGGTAGAAACACCACTATCCTATGTTATCTCACCATTCTCCAACATATTCTATATCAAATGCTTGATTTGCACACATCTTTGTAGATCATGCCTGTTGACCTGATGATATTCACATAATTCATTTTCATGGTACCAATCAGGATAATGAATGCCTTGTAAATAATGCTTTGGTATAGGCCAACTAATCAAATTATCAGTGGTAAGTTTGTAAAATATAGGCTCAATAGGCTCTCTTAAGTCACTAAAGACATGATGCATAGGCACATTTTTCCTTGGAGGAGGGGTTTGTAATGGTAAAGATTGCTATATTTGTCCTACAAATCTTAGTTGTTATGCATGTGGTATTGGTTGAAGAGGTTATTGGGTAGGAATGAGCTAAAAAAGTGGTACAGATTATTTTTATACTATTTGGACATGACATGACTTGGTTACTCCATTATCCACAACATTCCTATTATAGTTGAATTTATTTGGTCTATCTTGGTTATTGGCTTGTGCTAGTTGTGATACTTATGCTTGGATTGGATGTTGGTTTTGACCATTTCGCTGATTGGTACCTTGATTTTGATTAGTTGATGTAAGCTTGATGATCCCTTTATTAATAAGGGCTCGATCAATGAACAAGCTTTTGCCGATGATCTCATTAAAAGTATGTGTACATTGTAGTTCCAGATGATAAACTATCTCACTATGAAAATTTTTAGTAAACACAGTGGCTAATTATTTATTTGGTAAACTATGGGTGAATCAACTTACAAGGGCTCTCTATCACTGTAGATAACTTGTAAAACTCTCACCAGCCTTTTATTTTGCTTGTGTTAAGTCAACCAATGAAATCTCATGTTCAAGATTATAGGAAAAGTGCTACATAAACTTATCATAAAGATCATCAAAATTTGTTACTAAATTCTTGGACAACTTTAAAAACCACTCCAAGGCTTGTCTAGCCAAGATTCTTGGAAATAACAAAAAAAGGTATATATTGTTATATGCCACTAGTTGACATACGATAAAGAACTCGATTAAATGGGCCTTAGGGTCACCTTTCCCTTTGTTTTTTTTAATTTTAGTGGTTTATATCCTGGAGTAAATGGTATCTATAAGTAATCCATTTTAAATGGATAAGAACACACATCATCCAACTTAGTCTTTTTAGTCTATTTCCCAATTTGAAAGGTAGCAATTGCATCCTTTATCTGTTTTAATTCTTGGGCTAGGAAACTAGAGGGACCATTGGTTTGACAGAGAATATTGGTTTGGGTAGATGGTTGGGAGGGCACAAGTGGGACACTTTGACTAGGGTATGATATAGATATCTATTGGGGTACATTGGTTTGGTTGTGAAATAGACTAGGAATATGCATACGCAGATTAGGATGTACTTGAAATTGCACATTTACTTATGCGATATTCTCATTTGGGTTGGCTATAAAGGTTTGAATTGGAGGATTTTGTGGTTGGGATGGAGGGATATAAATATACTATGCCTGTTGTGGTTGAAAAGGGACATGCTACTGACTAATCAAACCTTGCTATTAAGTGGGAACTTATGAACCAAGACCCTGTCTCAGAACTTGTGGTACATGTTGAACCAATTATTGTCTAGTAGGTACTTGAGAAACATGGGAGCCTCCTTATTGCATGAATCCCTATTGGGAAGTGGATGTACATTGAGGATTCATCATATATTTTTGACCAATATTTACACATTATTGGCTATTCATCATTTGGTTTTGGATTGGTACAGTAGTCTATGACTGAAGAGGTATGTTTATCACTACCTAACGAGGTAGAACATTAGTTGATCCTTATTGAGGTGGTAATATATTCAGCCTCTATTGTGTTGGTATACTATATTGTGCCTGCTACTATGGAATACTACTCATCACTTGTTGAGGGGGAGTAGGATTTGTCACATTATGTTGTTAAGGCATTACATTAGTTGTTGGTTGTCTACCTAATTCTATTAGTTGCACACTTGATGAAGTAGCTGGTTGAGGTTGGGAAGTTAGTGGTGAAGGTTGGGGTGCAAAATCTCCTATTTTTTGGTATGATGATCCACTCATGGTATTAACTATAGGCACATGTTATTGACTAGTTGTTTGTGTGTTAGTACCACTTTGATTTGATTGAACTTTACTTGCACAATATCCACTATATTTTGCTCATTATTCTGCATAAAAATAGAAGACACTTCTTCAATAATGGGCATATGCAACAAGTTGTCTATTAATTTTTTTTGCATGAATGGGTCTAAACTTTGATTATGTTGACCAATTAACTCTATCAAAACTCTTGTTGAAGGAACTAAGTCAATAAGAGGCCTACTCACCATGGTTATCTAATTAAAATTGCATTCTAGATTTAAGTAGGTTTGATATACCATTTGCATTTGGTGAAACAGGTATTCCATGATGTTTTTGCCTCTATTAAGCATATTAGGGTCTTGATATGTTGTTTGGACTAGATCTAAAGGATTGCTATAAGAAGCCTGTTGATCATAAATTATGTTATGGGGCATTCTTACTAGGTTTGCTAATTTCTCATGGGGGAAGTCTACTAGAAAATTGGCCCCTACCTCTATGGCTTGAACCAAAATGTCATCTTTGTTCTTCAATAAACAACACTCAAATAAAAATAGATCATATGTGGAAGGCATATTAGTAGATCATGACTGTTGTAGAATTGGTTCATCAACTATGGGTATTGTAGCCAGGTATTGTGTGGTTTGTTCTTGGTCTTGTTCTGAATAAGATGGTGTATTAACCAAATAGTTAGCCAATGGATCTTGGCTTTGTGACCCTAATTGATTATTATAAGAGGGATACCGATCTATCTCACAAGCAATATTATTTACATATGGGTGTTGCACCATTTCTTCCTATGTAACCACATTACTAATCCCCATATTGTACATCAACCCACTAAGAGTGTAGGAGTACATGTTGAGATACATAGTCAATGCTTTATGATAAAGGGAGGTATTCAAACTCTAAAAATATGCTATCTAAAAAAAGATGATATTCCAACTTCTTCTAGATTCTTCAAAAGGATCAAAAGGTTTATGCAAAGATTTATGAAAACACAAGCTAATGTTAAGTGTCTAACATTACATGTCATACACAAAAAGAAATTAAGTAAATGAACTGAAAATCAAAATGCCAAATGCTAAGGTCAAAGTGTTTAAATTTAGTCTAAACTAGGAAATTAAAAGTTAATAAGTCTTTTGGCAAAATGTGGTGTCAAAAGCTAGGCTCAAACAAGGCATGCGCTAGGCCTCTTGGCCAAACAACATAAAAAACTAGACTTTGAAAATAGATGAAGTTTTTAATCTAACAGATTTGAAACACTTCTAACAAACACTAGGCATTGGATTCTTTTACATGTAATCAATCAAATAAATACAAGGTATGAAACAAAAGGCACTTTAGAGATAGTTTATTTTTCTCACAAATAATGGTATAAAACTTGGTTCTTTTTTATAAAAAAGCTCGACAAAAGTGAACGGTGTAACAATGATAGACAAAGGTTCATAAAGGTTCACTCAGATTGGTTTGAAAATTTAGGAAAAAATTGAACTCTATGCAAGAGGGCCTATGAAACAATATCTAAAATATTTTGGGCAGCGTTACAACACTAGGCTACTCAAAAGATGTGACAAAATGCTTGTTTCAACAAATATTAAGGCAAAAAGAATTTCTCACAAATTTAACAACATAACACTATCTTTCTTGAATCACATTATGCACACACTCTCAAAGTTTTGGTAATATCTCTAAGTCAAGAAGTGTTATACTCAAATGGTCTCAAGACTCATGAAATTAGAATAGTACCACCAAATGTCAGTTTCATAGACTCAAAGTGTAAGCATTTAGCACAAAATAACTCAAGTCTAACCATGATGATAAGCGTGATTATGAGTCTCTAAAATGGCCTTCAATCCAAATGGGAATTTGAATCTAAGTTAAAACAATTTTAGCATGTAAATGGTGAACCCAGTTTAGCACACCAATTTTTAGAACTGAGAAAGGTTCAATTTCAAATGTGAATTATCAATGGACTTAAACAACTTTTAGGCAAAAAGGTATAGACTAATGTGGGTAGTATAACTGTGCCAAAGTTGATGATATGACATAAAAGAAATTGTGATAAATTTGAACAAGGTAAAAAATGAAGATTTATGTGGACAGCATAATGCCTCATTAGAAAAAAATTGGGGACCATGTGTTTGGTTTGGATCATTTATTGACACCAAGTTTTGACTCCAAACAAGACTTTAATCTAGGACAAAATGAACTAATTAATCTCTCTTAGATCCTAAACTGACAAGGTTGCTTGGTATTGTTAGAATCCATCAATATACATCATTTGAGAGGATTTTAAGTGTTTATCCAAAAGTAAATGTGCATTATATAGTAGGGTTTTTACACCCCCCTTTCTCTTAAATGATAGTATTATGACACAGACCTTGAGGTGCACCTTGCACCAATAATACTTTCGCGGTAAGTGGGGATTTGTCTAATATCTACAATTTTTTGAACATCTCTAAGGGAATCAATTACATAATGACATTCACGTTAAATAATGAAAAAAAGCATGGATTTTAGATCCGTATCACTTGGTTTATTGTAAAAAAGGTCTAGTCTTTTTTGCAACCACTACATCATGTTGTTCACTTAGTGTAGTATGATGTCCAAAGTGCCACTACATCCTATGTGCAACTCCAATATAGAGCCAAATGAAGTTAGTGCTAAGAGGTGAAACCCTAGGTCAAATCTTCCCTAAAGAACTCGCTGGAGGTAATGACGTCCCCATCGCAAGCCAAGTTTGCATGAAAATAAAAAAGCCTAAAATAGAAAGACTTTAGGCTCCTGTCAAGGTCACCTAATAATTTTATGAGTTTTTAGAGAGTGATTTAGATGATTTTCTTTCTATGCCTTGGACTAGGTAATTTTCAATAGGAATGGTGCTTTTGATTTCAAGGGTTCCCTAAAGGGGACAAATGGAAGACCATACACACAACACCCCTCTCTTTGCTAAACAAAATTAGATAAAGAACCCATTGAATATAAAAAATAATCTTTTAGAAAGATGAGTTCATTTTTAAGCACCAAATTTGAAATATTGGGTGGTGTTCATTTGACCCCTTGGTCTTAATTGTAACTTTGAATGAAAACCATGAAATTTGATTGAGAAATCACCCTAATAAATTTTAATACACACCAAAAGAAATATTTTCTTAGTTAATTTTAAACATATAAAAATGTTTAAAATGCATGTTTTATAAAATATTTGGCTTGGTCCTGTAATGAAAAAGTTAATATGCCCTTCAATGTTGAAGCTAAATCTAGTTTGAAATAATGAACTTTGAAAAATGAAGTCTCAGATTTTTGCACAGTGCAATCTTGCTACTCCATAGTGCAATACCATGAGTTACAAGATAATCCTAAAAATTTAAGAGTTATGGTATTGTAAATTAACCACTAATGATTTGTCATAATACCATGACTCTATTTGATGATCCTGCGAGTTGCAGGATGATCCTACAACTTTAAGAGTTATGATATTGTAATTTAACCGTAGATGATTTGGTCAAAATATCATGACTCTATTTAGAAATACCATAAGTTTAAAGATAAATACCATAAATTTACAAGTAGAGGTATTGTCACTTGACCACTAATGGTTTAGTCACAATATTGTGACTTGGTTAGACAAACCCATGACTGTGTGTAGTCAAAACTGCCACTTACAAAAAAACATGTTTTTCTTGATTTTTTCACTCTTTTTAGCCTCCCACTCCAAGATTATGCATAAAAAATGTTAGTGAGTTGCTTGAATGAGTATTGTGATCAATTTTGTAAAGCTATTTGGGTCCCACTGGGTGTTCCATTATGTGAACTACAAATTTGACTCAAGAGAGGTGTTTAGTATTGTGTTAGTCCTAAAATGAAAATAGATTGATAAAAACACACTAATTAGGATACATCTCTAGGCCTAGTTACTAAGGAGAGATTATTTAACAAACATGAATGAAACACACAACTAAAATGCAAAATAAACCTTCTTTTACCTTCCTTGGATGGTCTAAAGTGCTTGTTATAATGGCTTTCTCAATTTATGCTCATGAAGTCTGCATTAATGGAAGCTTGGCTATCTCCATCTCTCCTTGGCACCTTATGCATTTGTCTTGGATTGGCTTGGATCAATATTTGGGCATAATAAAACTAATTGACATGAGGCTTTAGAAACAATTCAACATTATAACTTTTCTCAAGTTAAGTTTTTTTTTCATGTGGCAAGGCCTCCTATTTATAGATTTTTGCAAATAGGTAGAATCAACCTGAACCATCCATTTCAAGATTAAGATGTGTGGTTAAGTATTAATCAAATTTTTCAATTAAAATTCATAAATAGGATCATCAACATTTGGGATAGAGGAGCAATTAAAAGACATGGAAGGGCTTTGATGAGGCATGGGAGGCATGAATCCTTGTATTTGTGGCATTAATGGCTTAGAGATGTCTCCCCAAGAAATGAGGTCACATGATGATGCATATATTCAATATTCATTTAAAAAAATAAGTATTCAACAAGTTTCCATGGAATTCTTAATAGGCTTTAATTTGGTTTAACTAGCTCTTAAGCATGATTAAGCACTTTGTGCACAAATTACTCAAATTGATCAGAATGCCTTGTTATTGGTCCAAAATTTGAATGGATTGGTATTGTAATTCAATGTTAGATGTGTTGGATCCTTTATCCCATTTAGGATGTTACCAATAGAAAATAACAAAGGCACGTGTCTTGTGTAAGAGATTTGATAGGAATGAGAAATCTAGAGCACCTAGGTGCCAAATTAGCATTTTGACTGAGAATGATCTAATCAAAGTTAGCTGGCCCATAAATTACACTACCCCATTTAGGGATACCCTATCCAAAATAAGCATTTGACTATATCAAGTTTAAAGCTTTTAATGTGCTTTAGTGTTTTTAGGCCAAATTATGTATTTTAGTAAGAATTAGTCAAAAGCTTGATTGAAGGTTATTGGTGGCCAGATTTAGGTGTCTACACTTAGTACTCTTATCACTTCTATTTTTAAACACTTGGAATCTCATAAAAAACATAATTTGATCTCTTTACCACCTAGGCCTATGATAGACATGTAGGTAGTCATTAGCCCTAGATTTATTTTTCTATGTTTTGCCTATGTTGAGTTTTCTTGAAAAACCATGGCATTGTGTCACTGTCTCTCACACTACATAGTATTTTTAAACATTACCTTGGTACACACTCTTACACTTCACATATCTTCAAGATTGGAAAGCTCTCCTTTAGGCCTACAACCCTCCTTGCACCCTATGTGACTGTCTTACATGGTGTTTGGAGTTTAGACATCCATCCATGGTCTTCATTGTGATCTTGTGGGATGTTTCAGGGTTATATATATGTTTGGAGTTATATAATAGGAATTTTTAGTCTTATACACAATTTAAAATAGGGTTTATGAGTCATAAATATCCACCAACAGGTCTATAGACCCATGGGTGGTCAAAACTCATCTTGATTCTACCTATTAACATGTTTTGAGTCTTCTATCCTTTCTCATAACTCTTCAATATCCTATTAAATTATCTATACCACCATTTACCTTCACTTTTCATGATTGAATAACTTGTATCCATGAATACAACTTGAATTGAAAACATATCACCAAGAATTTTCTTAAAGAGATCACCTTGGTTAATGATTACAAGCTGAGGAAGAGAATGAGCAGATACAAGAGTTCATATGAGATTACATGGGAATTTACAATGCATTATAAAGTCTCTTTCTAACTTTCATGGACTTCAAACTTATTTGATTTATTGAAAACACATCAAAACTTCACAAAACCAGTCTATCTCATGCAAACAATGAGAGGGAGGCTCATTTGTGCTAGTGCATGCACATGCATGATGTAGCTGATGGATTTGGGTACCATCAATATCCCTAACTACCCTTGTATTAATATTTAATGTTTATTCTTTTCCCATCAAGTTTAAAAATTCAAACATAAATACAAAATCAAGCCAATGGGGATTGGAGTCACTTTTTGACCCTTCAAGCTCTTAACAATTATTCATAGAGTTAGGGGATTCAATTTAAAAACCAATGATAATAATATAAATCTAATTAGGGTCCCCACCTCTAGTAAATAACTTAGGTCCCAACTCTCTCTCTTGTTCATGAACCAAACATTTGAAATTTGCCTCTATGAGCTTGCCAAGAGATCGATAGGAGAGATAGGACATTTTTTTCCAATTTTGGACCTACAAATGCTAGAAAAATCTTGATATGAATCTAAAAATGTTATAGGGAGCTGAAAATATTAGTTTCTTACACTTATCTAGCTCTCTTTATACTGCATTTTGCTTTACAAGCCTTATACAAGTGACTTTAACATTGATATTTCAACTTCTTGGGATTTTGTTTGCCCCACCACCACTTGCACATTGTACCTAACTTGTATAAGCATGAATCGAGAGATAAACACCTTGAAATGACTTAAAAACATATTAGAGACCTCAATAATGCATTTAATATCTCTCTTATCAAAGATAAGGATTAACTTAACTTTCCCAAAAGAACCTTAAACTTTAATAAATGCAAAAGGGAGACTACCCTAAATGACTGTTTGAAGGCCCTATGTGGCTATCAACAAAGTTAAAATGAGATCACTAATTTTTTTTTTATGAATCTGATCTATGCTAGCCAAAATTTGGCTAACATCTTTGGCAGCCTCTTGAGATTGCCTGCCTGCTATGTACTTTAGATTGGTTGTCTAGTCCATCCATTGGGCATGGGGTCATCTCTCACTCAATATCAGACCCGAGTTAACATTGAGAATTTTAATATAGATGCCTTGAAATAGCTGAGATAATTGACTACCTTTACCAAGACAACAAAACAAAAATCAAACACATCAAAATAACACACACACAATAAGCAATAACTTAAAATAGCTATGCTAAAAAGCACTTAGAGGAAATACAAGACAATAACTACTATGCACAACTAACCTATTAGAATTGATCCTCCTAG
This sequence comes from Torreya grandis, assembly GCA_037957365.1. Taxonomy (NCBI): domain Eukaryota; kingdom Viridiplantae; phylum Streptophyta; class Pinopsida; order Cupressales; family Taxaceae; genus Torreya; species Torreya grandis. Next base: position 2,275,166 of record JARHVA010000499.1, on the reverse strand, counting down.
ATCAAAAGGAAAATTCTTTGAGTCACCTTAATGTGATGAGCAAGGATGATGTGTAAGCTATTGATCATTTTCTATTCTTGTTTGACTAGCTCCTTCCTTGACCACCACCTTCTTTGACTTGACCTCATATGGGTCTACAGTATCAAACATGTCTCCCATAAAGACAAATTTAGATTGATCTTCAATTCTTGCCTCATATTGTTGTCCATATTTGGAAATGTGAGAGACCTCCAAAGTGACCATGGTTTGATTCATAAAGGCAACATCATTCTCAGCTTCATCCTTTATTGACTTCTCAAATTCCATCTCATGTTCATCTTGAAGAGAGTCATATTCATAATACCTTGATGTACCATGTAGTTGAAGTTCTTAGTGATGACTAATAGGATTTTCTGGAGAATTAGGAACTTTGTACTTAGCATCAACAACTTTATTTTGTTCTTAATGATGTGTTAGTCTAGCAAGCTCTTAAAACTCCTTGAACATGTCTAAGTAGGAATACCACATATCCGCAAGATCTCTTTGAACTTGTTCAGGAGATTCAACAAGGTCATCAAACATAGTATTCTCTTCAAGAGATTTCTCATGCATGTCTATATCATGTTCATTAGCCAAGACAACAATCTCAACACTCTCCTTATGGGACGTAGGTTCACTATCCATACTAGAACAAATTTTTTCTAGCTCTTCCCAAAATTCAACTTCTTCCTCATCACTTGAAAGCATACCAATATCAATTTCAATCTTGCCACAATCTTGAGGGAAAACATGATAGTTAAATGGTTCAACTTATTAAATAGACCCATGACACGACTGCAAGTTATCTTCTTCAAGTTTTATCTTTTGCCCATGAGGTTCAATAAGATCAATAGCCAGTACATATTCAAGAAGATGTACCTCATGATTAGTTACAATTTGATCAACTAATGTATAGTCATATTTATCTTCATCAAGATCCAATCCATGAGAGCTAGATTGGTCTTCTACTTCTTTCATGAAGAATGGAAGCTCATCTACCCATTCAAGGTTTAATTCATCATGTATTGCTTTTCCTAGACCTAATTTATACTCCTCTATGAGGTCTTCAACTTTTACAACATCATGATGGAGTTTACCTTCATGCTTATGAGGGATCGAATGTTTTCCAAGCAAGTCTATTTCTTCCATGAAACTATGGTATAACTATTGTCATGCTTGATCAAGATCTTCTTCACTCTTTTTAACGGAATCACTTTGATAATAAGTTGTTGTCATGTTAGCTTGTACTCCAACATCAAGACCATCATTATAATCATCCTTGAAGGATGATTTACTTACTTATTGACAAATAGAAGTGCTAAGAAATATCTCATCATAAACATTAGAAACACTCTCTTCATAACCTTGTTGAGATTCACTTGTAATTGATTGATCTTATTTTTTAAAGACTTCCACCTCATCACCTAGATTTAACAATATCTCCTGCACATCTAAATGTCCATATTCTTCCCTCAATGAAATTGGTTCTCCTTCACAAAATGAGATGTTGGGAGGGCAAGATACTTCATTGGCTTGCTTGAAATCTCTTAGAGTGTCCTTCCAACTTGAGACTTTAAGAACACTAGGATGATTATGATGTTTTTGAAGGGATGGAGAAAATAACTAAATTGAATATGTTGTATTCTTCTCTTTCCACTCTTAAATTGATTTGTCAAGCTTGGAGGTGTCTTGAAATTCATTTATGGTTACAACTTCATATTGGAGTGTAGGTGAAGAGCTTGAAGAACTTGAAATATCTCTTGAATTGGATTTCATACACTTCTCCTTTTCTTGACTTTGGATAGGCATGGGAGAAGGTTCTTTCTCAAGAGTAGGCATGACATAATCAGGGGTCTTGGTCTAATAAGGTCTCCAAGATGGAATGGTTTTAGACTCTTGAGGAAGAGTGGATGAAGGTTGTATAGGCATAGACCTCTCTTGATGACATATTGTAACTTGGGTTGTGTTTGGAGTAAAATATGGTTGTATTAGAATAGGAGAAGGCATACAAGACTGAACATGTTGTATTTTTTCCTCTCTTTAAGTATTAGTCCATTCCTTAAACATTGAATCAAACCTCTTATCTCCATCACATCATCTATTGGTAGGTGTTGGTTTTCTTTGTCAATAGCTGCACACCTAGTCTTAAGTGAATGCACAAGATTATATTAGTGTAGGTTTTTATTTTTCCCTATTTTTTAATTAGAGAAATTGTATTTCTTGTGCATACATGGAGTTTTCCTACATTTGTGGGATAGGCTAGCTTATGTGGAGGTGTGTGTCATAGGTTTCATAAGAATGTCATAAGTAACTCCCTTGATGGGAGTTACTTCTCTATTCTTAGCACCTTGTCACCACCTTTCATGAAGGAGTTACAGTCTATTCTTGGGGTGCCTTGTCCACCTTTTGTGGAGGAGTTACTTACGTACTCTCTTATTTTTAGTCCTCACTTTGGCCATCTCATGTTAATTAGATTTTGGTTTTCTCTATTTTGTCTTGTACAATTTATCTTCTTGTGTTATTTTCAAATTGCTTTAGCATCTATGTGGTGTGCACTTGCTTCAACTCATGTGATCATGTCTCCATTGCACTCGCATTATCTGGATACTAGAAACAACTCCGATATGGTATTAGAGCAAGAACAGTAAGCGTGTGTCTGGTTATGCTTTTAGTTCATTTTGAAATCAAGAGGAGTGGAGTTCTCTTTATTTTTTTATTTTCTAGATTTGATCTAAAATAAAAAAATATCATTTTTGGTATCATTTTCTTGGGAATCCTTGGCCTTTGGGTGTGTTGGCTGTCTTCACTTTAGGGGTTGGTTTAGTAGTTAGCTTGGGCACCATTGTTGTGTAGAGCAGCAAAGGGAGGAGCAACATTCAGTCCACGCCAAGCAGCAACAGTAGTCTGCACTCTCCAACAACTGACCAGGCTGTACAATGCGCAAGTTTGCTATTATCCTTCAACACTCCATGCCAAACTTTAGGTCTGTGCCAAAGTTTTTTGTTCATTTGCTTATTTTCTCTACCCAGTAAGGTGCCAATCAGGCCATATGGCATTTCCAGTAGGTCTATTTTTTTGTCTTTTTTGCCAACAGTTTTGTTTGGAAAATGGCACTTTTTTCATGCTTGGCATCCCATGTGGACCCTTAGATGCTTCACCAATAGTTTAATCTGTCTTCAAATTTAATTTTTTTAGTCAAAATTGACTTGATAAACAAAAATCAGTCAATTTGACTGAATATTCAGTTTTATAGACAGTTTTATAATTTGGCGGTTTTCATTTTAAACTTGTATCTTCGTCTGTCGAAGACGAAGGGTGAGGCCTAGGTTGACGGGAGGCCAATTACCCCTCACACAAACCTCCTTTGGATTCCTCATTTTTTGTTGAATCCAATGAGTGGTTGGAAGGCCACTTTCTCTCTCAAAATAGGCATTTTTTTAATGTTTTAGTGCTTTTTTTGCAAAAACACTAGTTTACAGGAAAATTAAACCTTTAATATCTTGCAAATGGTAGCTTAGATTTGGGTGCCATTTTTTGAAAAAGTGTTTGTAGCTCAATTCTCCATAGTGTAGGCTTGTTATTTATCGAAAATGTACTAGTTTATAATGTGCCAAAAATTTGGGTCTCTCGGGATGCATTTTTGGCTGAGTTCGACGTCTTGTTTGCTTTAGTATTACACTGATTGCTCTAAGATGCATTCTCAGCTAAGTCTGACATCTTTTGAGCATGCACTTACATATTTGAGGGGGGGATCAATATTTTGGGGGGGTGTGATTGCTTTTCACAACTTGTAAATCTTTGCTTTCATTCTCCTTTCTGCATAATTTCACAACTTGCAATCAACACAACTTCACCTAAATTCAGGTAAAATAGATTATTTTCAACTTAAACCCCTAACACCATTCAAATATCATGAATGGAAGGTTAAAATGTCAATCATTCTTAGAAGCAAAGGGTTGTATAGGATCACCATGGGTACTGAAGTAAAACCCAAAACTGATGCTGAAAAGGTCAAGTGGTACAACCATAGTGATGAAGCCTATGGATTATTGAGCTTGTCTGTGTCTCCAGAACTTCTCTTCCATTTAGAATCCTCCTAGACCCAATGACATATGGGATACCTTAGAAAACTTATTTGGGAAGCTTGATGAGATGAGAGGTCATGAGCTCGAAAATGAACTCATAAGTCTAAGTCCTAGCAACTTTGACACCCTACAGGACTTCTTCACTAAGTTTAAGGCCCTTAGATTGAAATTGAAACAATGCAAGATAGAGAAGAAAGATGATCAACTCATTCTTTCTATTCTCGCAAAGTTAGGTCCAAGCTATTCAGTCTTTGTCTCCACTTTCCATGCCATAAAAATTGCCCTTGGCACTACATGGGAAATGCCTTCTTTGGATTCATTCATTGCCAACTTGACTAGGGAGCAAGATAAGCTAATTCAAATGGGTACAATGAAGTCTACTCAGCCCCAAGCTTTGATATCTAGAAATGGAAAGGATAAGACTTCAACAAAGGAGAAGAAGAAAAAGAACAAGGATCAAGAGAAGAAGAAAGAAAACACCAATCCTGCCAAAAACAAGACTGGGACTTCCTCTTCCAATGCTAAAACTAAGAAGGAGAAGGTTAAATGTGCCTATTGTAAAAATATAGGGCATGATGAACACAAATGCATGAAGAAACAAATATATCACCTAACTCATCTTTTAGAGAAGAACAACATAGGTGTTCCTAAGTCTATCAAGCAGAATTCATCTACCTAAGATTCTACCAAGGCAAAAGGCAAAGGTAAGAAGAAAGAAAAGGGCAAGGCCCTTGTAGCTACAACAACTTCTACATCTTCATGGGTCATTGACTTGGGTGCTTCTCACCACATGGGCTCTTCACTAGTTGAGTTTTCATCTTTAGTGCCTTGTAGCATGACTTCAATTAGTTTGGGTGATGACACATCCATTTGTATTGCAGGGAGAGGATCAATTGAAATGGAAGGAGGAACATTCAATAATGTTCTAATTTTTCCTTATCTTTCAACCAATCTCCTATCAGTGTACCAAATCACTCACATTGGTCAGGGCATGAGAGTTGAGTTTTCACCAGATTCAGTGGCTATCAGGGAGTTGCATAGTAATACTACAGTGGCAGTGGGTAGGGTAGATCACCAAGCTAGGTTATACACCTTCTCACATTTTGCATTAGATTCTTCTCTAACAGCATTGCTGACTCATTCAGATGAAGTTAGCAAATTGCGGCATGAGCGGTTTGGCCACCTTAACTACCGCTACCTTGAGCAACTTTGCAAACATGACATGGTCATTGGCTTGCCTCGTGTCTAATTCTCAAAAGGGCTTTGCGAGGGGTGCTCCCTTGGGAAGCATTTTGAAGCAAAATTTGACAAAGGCAAAGCTTGGAAGGCTTCACAACCTTTGGAGTTAGTCCACAGTGATGTATCAGGACCCTTTCCCAAACCATCTTTCACAAGGACCAAGTACATCCTCACTTTCATTGATGATTTCTCTAAGAAAACTTGGATATATTTTCTCAAACAAAAGTCTAAAGTGTTTGAAAATATTCTAGACTTCAAGGCTCTTGTTGAGAAATAGAGTGAGAAATCCATCAAGGTTCTTTGAACTGATAATGTAGGGGAGTATGTCAACATCAGGTTTGAGTAGTTTTGCACCACAGAGGGGATTGATTTGTAGCACATAGTCACTTATAGTCCTTCATAGAATGGGGTTGTAGAATGTAAAAATAGGTTCTTCAAAGATATGGGTAGCTATATGATTCACTCCAAATCCTTAGCACCACAGTACTGGGCCAAAGCCATCAATTGTGCTTGCTACATTCAAAATAGGGTTCCTCACAAAGCTTTGAAAGGGATAACACCCTTTGAAGCTTGGCATAAAATGAAACTTGATGTTGAGCACCTTAGAGTTTTTAGATCCCTAGCCATGGCCTGCATTTTGAAAAAAAAATGTAAAGCTATGGAATATCAGTCTAAGCCTTGCATCTTTGTAGGATATTCAGATGGTATTAAGGGATATCGCCTTCTAGATCTAGTCACTCATGAGTTGTTCATCGAGAGAAGTGTCCATTTTTAGGAGAGTCATAGAGACTCAACACTTGACACTTCTTCTCCCTCATTGGATCTACTTCTTCATGATGACTCCTCATCATATTCAAATCAACCACAACAGGTTCTTGAGCCAGAGACATCTTCTTCTTCTTTGAGTTTAGACAATGAATATAGTGATGTAGGGTCATCCACCTGTAGTCAGTTAGAGGATGAGGAGTCAACACCTAACTCACCCACTTTCAGGCCACTTTGGGCCAGACAGACACTTGAGAGTGTTGGCACTTGGGCAGGAGATCCCACAGATGATAGACGTACTAGCAGGATTTGTAGAGAGATCCACATGCCTTCTTTGCTATAGTTTCAAATCCATAGACTTTTTGAGAAGCATCAAGGGTACCTGAGTGGGATAGTGCTATGGAGGAAGAATATTCTTCCTTAATCAAAAATCACACTTGGGATTTGACTTCACTTCTTAAGGGAAGAAAGATGGTTCAATGTAGGTGGATATATCAGACCAAGTTTGTAGTAGATGGGTCGGTTGATAAGTACAAGGTGTGATTGGTCACCAAGGGTTTCTCATAGGTGGTAGGCATTGACTACTTAGAGACCTTTGCACCCATTGTAAAGATGACTTTTATTCGACTCACCTTGGCTATTTTTGCAACACATGGTTGGGATGTGCATCAGATGGATGTGTAGAGTGCCTTTCTTCACAGAGACCTAGAGGAGGAGATCTACATGGAGCAGACGCCAAGATTTGTTCAGGATTTTTCCTTAGTATGCAGACTTAGGAAATCTATCTATGGCCTCAAATAGGCCCCTCGAGCTTGGTATGCCAAGATGGATTCCTTCCTTCTCACAATGGGTTTCACTAGGTGCCATTCTGATCCCAATGTCTACTTCTTATGACAGGATGAATCACTCTTGATTTTGGTTCTATATGTTGATGACCTTTTGATCACTGGGAGTTCTTCATCAGCTATTGCAGTGGTGAAGGCATCTCTCCAGGATAGATTTGACATGACAGACTTGGGTTTATTGCATGAATTCCTTGGCATCAAGATCTCATATTTAGATTCAGGGATTTCTCTTGCACAACCTAAGTATGCTCTTGACTTATTGGCTTAGTTTCACATGTCTGAATGTAAGCCATCTCTGACTCTCTTTCTATCAAGAGTCAAGCTTGAGGCTGATTGTTCTTTACCATTGGTTGATGCCACTCGATATCGACAACTTCTTGGTAGTCTCATCTACTTGACTCACACTAGGCCTGACATATCATATATAGTGGGACTTGTCTCTAGATTCATGTAGGAACCTCATGAGCTACATTGGAAAGCAGCTAAGAGGATCTTGCATTACATATAGGGTTCACATAGATATAGGATTCATTATAGATTTGGCATAGAGGTTGACTTGGTTGGGTATACACATTCAAACTAGGCTAGCGATTCACAGACTCACAAGTCCACTTTTGGTTACAGTTTCTCTCTAGGTTCTGGTCCTATTAGTTGGTCTAGCAAGAAGCATAATGCTATTGCTATATCATCCACATAGGCAGAGTATAGGGGAGCTGTTAATGTAGCTACTGAGGTTATTTGGCTACAAGGGATTCTTTTTGAGTTTGGCATTCTTATCAGGTAGCCCACCATCATTTATTGTGATAACTAGAGTACCATTCAAATTTGTAGGAATCCAGTTCAGCACCAGTAGACCAAGCACATAGAGATTCACATGCATTTCATTCAGGAGCTTATTCATAGTCAGGTCATTAACTTGATATTTTTTTAGTCTTCAAAGCAAGTTGCAGACATCTTCACCAAACCTTTCACTGAGAGCAAGTTCATTCATCTACGAGCTCTTCTTGGGGTACGGTCTATATTTGCAGTAACATCATCTTTAGGGGGCCTTCTAGCCTCTTCTTTCTTTTATGTCTCTTTTTTGGGGGGAGTTTTTTCCTATGGGTTTTCTCCTTTTCTCTATCTTATGGGAGATTGCATTTGTACATGGGTACTTCATCAGGACTAGTTGCCGAGACCTATTTTATATTTCCACACTGCCCACTTAAGTTGCACTTAAGGGGGTATTAGTGTAGGTTTTTATTTTTCCCTATTTTTTAATTAGGGAAATTGTATTTCTTGTGCATACATAGAGTTTTCCTACATTTGTGGGATAGGCTAGCTTATGTGGAGGTGTGTGTCATATATATGTCATAAGAATGTCATAAGTAACTCCCTTGATGGGAGTTACTTCTCTATTCTTAGCACCTTGTCACCACCTTTCATGAAGGAGTTACAGTCTATTCTTGGGGTGCCTTGTCCACCTTTTGTGGAGTTACATACTCTCCTATTTGTAGTCCTCACTTTGGCCATCTCATGTTAATCAGATTTTAGTTTTCTCCATTTTGTCTTGTGCAATTTATCTTCTTGTGTTATTTTCAAATTGCTTTAGCATCTATGTGGTGTGCACTTGCTTCAACTCATGAGATCATGTCTCCATTGCACTTGCATTATCTGGATTCTAGCAACAACTCCGATAGATTATTCATCATTTGAGTGTTTTCATTTTGACTAGTAGGATCATGGATAATTAGGCTAAGCTCCCTCTCTTTATCAATCTACCTCATTTGCATTTATAAACATAAAAGGGTTTGTTTGAATTCAAATAAATTTGTAATTAAGCAAAATGACTTTGACAAGGTTGACTAGAGGGATGAGTAGGCTACCAAAGAGGCTAAGTTGATTCAGAGAGGGTATATAAGGCTACAAATAAATTTTATAAGGTTGACATGCTACTTCTTTAGAGCCACTTAGGGTGAATCCATGAATGTTGTCAACCTAATAAGGAGAATATTAAGGCATAAAATATGCATCTTAACCAAAAGAATGATTAGGATGCATACTAATTTTCTAATTTTAGACACTTGCACTTCTTATACCAACTAATATTCACTTAGAGTCACCATTAATTCTTGTGTTCATTCCTCCAAAAGTTGATGTGTTGAATATTAGCATCAATAACTCTTCAATGGGATGTAATCCTAGTCCCATCGAGTGTGTAATAACTGTTATCATCAAAATTTTCACACTTGAGGAGGTTGCTCTTATATCCTTGCTTAAGTGATAGCATGGAGACACCTCTAGGCTATGGGTGGCCTAATAAATAAGGTGAAAGTTCTAGATAAGGGAAATCTCCCTTAATGTATCACCCTAAAACTACTACCTCCAATTTCTTGTAAGGGAAAGGGTTAGAGATAATTAAAAATAACCTAACTAAGGAGGTGATGCACCAAACTAATTTATCACTACCAGCCAACTATATGTGCACATGTAGAACATGAGACTAATATGAACATACACTACTCCCAATCTGAATATCTTACATCAACATTTCAATGTGGATGTTGTTATAGATGTTTAGGGTAGGAAGACTAATCAAGAGGTTTAAAATGACACTAATAGATAGGAAACCACATTCAACCATTAAAATTCAATTGAACACTTCACATGAACTATAAGAGAAGATTTTAAATTGCATATAAGTGTTAGAACAAGACATGTCAAGGAAGACTAAGCAAATCACTTAACAAGATCAACTATCCATACATACACACTAAATACAGTCATAAAAGGAGGTAAAAATAGTAGTATTATTGATCAAAGGCATACAAATAAGTAAGGATTCACAATAATTAGGTGGAGGATGCATTTAAATACATTCAATTCTTGTTTTATAGCAAGAAGATAGAGAAAATCTAGTGTATAAAATCTATCATGACAATTCATCATAAGAATAGTTATAAAAGACGTGAAGATTGACACCAAGTCTATTAAGAATGTGTTGTCATCTTCCTTCTTAAACTTAATGATTAAGTGTTGATGATATTCCTTGTGAGGAGTGGCATAGATGGTTACTTTGGTAGTCTTGATCTTCTTGAATCTAACTCATTTCTTGTGAGGCTACACGTTTACATTTGTAATGGCAATTACAAGTACTTTAACTAACACTTGGCATAGTTAAGCAACTTCTATGCCAAAATTTGTCTCTTTTATGCCTCTTTATCAAGTAAAACCTACATTTGAGTCTAAATATTATCAACATACTCTCTCTTATCATTAGAACCTAGTTACTCAAGCAAGGTATAGTTTTGTATCATGGAGATCTTAATCTCAATTTGGAATTTTTGCATCAGGTTAAAGAGCTTGAGTTCAACCCATAGAAGTCACCTTATAGCTATAATATCTATAGTTATATAAAATGTGAAAATTTTTAAATTAAGTGTGGCTTATGACACCCAACCCATAGGTTCTTCTTGTTTGCTCTCATGACCCTTCCAAACACCTTTTTGCTTATTCCCAATCATATATAGACTTCTAATACCTGATTCCAGGTTAGCTAGGTTACATTTCCTATGATAATTCCATCCCCTTAGGTCAAAAACTTGTAGGACAATAGCACCTAGCTTCAAATATAGTGTCAAACCCTAGGGTGTCCATTTTTGGCACTCCCATCCAATTGCATTTTAAGCTCAATGGTCACTTCCTTTCAGTTCCTATCCTTCTCCTTATTGGCCTAACATGAATACATTCAACCCATGAAAACATATCTCTATAATATCCCATTCAAATTTCATTTATAAGGGGTTGAAAAATATCAAAAATCAAGCAAGAATACAAGCAAGACTACTCAGGCATATTTCCCTATTCTCTGCATACAACCATCTAATACAACCAAAAGCTTATTCAAACCCTTACACTAGTCCCTATCCACCTCAAGAAAACCTAAATTTTGAATTTTACATCTTCATATACACTATTTCATAAAGCACATAAAGTTGGATAACTACATATGGCTTGATCCCTCTTCAGAGTATTGGTATGTAGGCAGTGTGCGCACACAAGGGGTGTGGATACATGTTTAGTGCATCTTACACACACTAACCCCACCTCTTTATCAAAAGTTTTTCAAGGTATAATGGAGTATAGGGTTTGAAGAATAAATCAGCTCTACAAGGAGTTTTGAAGGTATCCAACATCTGAAATTTCATAGGCAGGATCACACAGAGATAATAGACAAAACCTAAAAAACTCAAGCTTCCAAGATAATAGCAACATAAGAGGACTATAGTGCTAAACCCTAGGGTTTCTTATTTCAATGATCCTATCCTTTCATTAAATTAAGGCTAGATCTTTATTCATGACACTTTCATAGTCCTACACAATAGATTCTAGTCTTTGTCTCAGCCATCTCAGTCTAATTTCAGCTAAGTTATATTTCTCCTCACTTATTACTATTTTTAGAAAGGTTTAAATTACAATTAAATTATACAAATTATTATCTTAATTATCCCAATATATTTTACTAATTTAATCAAATTAGACCCTTAATTAAATTAAATTAGCTTTTAAAACACCCAAAATAGTATCCAGACTTCAAACTAGGCAAAACAGATGAGGTAGATAGTGACAATTACAAAATAGTTTTCAAAATCAGCATAGGACAAGAGCACCAAGATTGGAATACAACAATGAACAATAGGGTGTCTAATTTTTATGTTCTTATCCAAATAACAAAAAAGCAAATTTTCAAAAAATAAATAGGAAGGTAAGTATAATTATAGTTTTGTCAGTAATAATTCAGTTCAGAATCAATAGTTTCAATATAAATTTTCTTAAAGAATCTAGATATAGGGGGCATCATGCATGACATGATCAATCTCACTTCCAATTTTAGATAGGTAGTTGGTATAACTTATATATTAGAGTCCATGTTTTAGACACCAATGATTGGGGGTAATGTGTACAACACATTTGACTTCTTTTCTTTCTAAGTTCAGTACATCACCCAGGTATTCTCAGTAGTTGCATGCCTTATTCCATCTATAGGTGGTTGTCATAATTTTAAAGTGGCTTACACATAAGCCTATTTCCCAGTTTTAGAGTGAATTTAATACAAGACTAATCTCTACCTTTTTTGATTGGCCAAGAGTGTCCTAGTTTCTAGCACACATTTCACTATCCATGCCACATTGTCAGATTACAGAGCATTCATGGGCTTTAGGAGCCATCTCATATGGAATAAATTCATACCAGTATCATTTTATAGCTTCAATTTATGGGGAAATGATGGATCCAAAGGACTAGCTAGCCGTTGATTCTTGAGCCACCTACTCAGAAGGATTGGATACACAGTCTAAACATCGATTAACACATGCATGATCACATAGCTTCACTTAGTGGGAAATGATGGAAAAAAAGGGATAACATTTGAATTCTTGATCTAATCTTAGGGAATTAAGCACTTAGATCTATTCATGAAATTATTATTGGTACACCATCATTTAGCATATACTCAACATCACTCAACACCATAATAGGTTTTCTATTGGTTTACATACCCGATGAGGTGTATTTATTCCTTTCTCTTCCTCTCTCTCTTACCCAACTTTGTATGTTCTTATTTTAGATATAGTTTATTTAGTAAGAACTGATATACTCTTTGTTTTCTCTTATAGATTTACACTTTATAACATTCTCTCTCTATACATACCCAACATTACACAGCTTCATGAGCTTCATCCTTGCAGGTAAGTTCAAGTATGCTTTCTATTTTTTCCTTTATCCTAGTATTTAACTTTGCTGCATCAATAAAATAAAGGGGGGGGAAATGTAGTCATATAAAATTTGAAAATTGGTAACTTAAGTGTGGCTTATGACATCCAACCCATAAGTCCTTCTTGCTTGCTCTCATGACCCTTATAAACACCTTTTTGCTTATTCTCAATCATCTATAGAATTTTGAGACCTAATTCCAACTCAATTAGGATAAATTTCTTGTGATAATTCCATTCCCCCAAGTCCCACACTTATAGGATAATAACATCCAACTTGGACTATAGTTTCAAACCTTAGGGTGTCCATTTTTGGTGCTCCTATTCAATTAAATTTTTAGCTCAAATAATCACTTCCTTCTGGTTCCTATCCTTCTTTTTGTTGGTCTAACATGAATACATTTGACCCATGATGAATAAATATTTATAAAATCCTATTCAAAGTTCATTTAGAAAGGGTTAGAAAATATCACAAAGCAAGCAAGAATACAAGCAAGACTAGTCAGTCATATTTTCTTATTCTTTGTATATTGCCATCCAATACATCCATAAGCTTATTCAAACCCTTACACTAGTCCCTGTCCATGTCAATCACACCTATTTTTATCATTTTGCATCTTCATATACACTATTTCATAAAGCACATCAAGTGAGATAACTACATATGGATTGATCCCTCTTCAAAGTATTGGTATGTAGGTTGCATGCCCACACAAGGGGTATGGATACACATTTAATAAATATTACACACACTAACCCATTTATTTCTCCAAAATTTTCCAAGGCATAATGGAGTATAGTGTTTGAAGACTAAATTAGCTCTACAGGGAGTTTCATAGACATCCAACATCCAAAATTTCATAGGTAAGGTCACATAGACACAACAGACAAAACTCAAGCCTCTAGGACAACAATAGTAGAAGAGGAATATAACACTAGACCTTAGGGTGTCCTATTTTGGTGATCCTATCCTTTCACAAAATGAAGGCTAGATCCTGATTCATGACACTTTCATAGTCTTACATAATAGATTTCAGACCCTGTCTCAATCATCTCAGTTTAATTTAAGCTAAGTTATATTTATCATCACTTATTACTATTTTTAAAAAGGTTCAAATTATAATTAAAATTTGAAATTATTAGCTTAATTATCCCAATATTATTTACTGATTTAATCATCTTAGAATCTTAACTAAACTTGGAATAAAACTCTAATATTCCCAAAAAAGTTAAAATACTATCACTTTTAAAATTCAATGAGGGATAATTTGATTTCTTTTTCTTGTTTCATGCCTCTAATTCTTTCTTTGATGGTGTATATATACCATATAATGTTGGTAACATCTTTGTGAGAGTGTTTATAGGATGCTCATGCTTCCATTAGCCTTTTCAAGACCTGTAATCAGGTCTCCTTGAACCAAGTAATATAACAATCACCATTTTTGCTCCATATAGTGGCTTGGTGACAATTTATAACCCTAACAGGTCTGATAAAAGAGTATATAAGGTCACATTATATATTCTCAAGCTTATAAGGCCTTTATATCTAATTTTAGGTCTACATTAACTTTACATGCTCCCTAAATGGGCCTGCAACCTTCTTTTCTAACCATTTTTCATACAATCTACCCACACACATGCTAAAAATTTTCTCCATAAGGAAAATAAGATCCATAAACATAATTTAGGTCATTACAATGCTATTTCAATCCAATTTGAGCACTCAAACAATCAATCTCTTTTGTCAGGTTATTTTGGAGAGTTTAGGCACTCAAACCCTTAATGATTGTTCATAGCCTTGAGGGACTTAATGTATGAACAAATGATAGATATTTTTGGTATAAAAAATTCTTAACCTTTCCCAATTGGATAAATATCCCATGGATCTCCTCTAGGACGTTCACATGTGGTGAAAATGCTTCTTGGGCTAGTAGACTTGCAACTGTGAGATCGAGAGGGAGGAATTTGAGTGAAAAGGGGCAAAAAGTGTTTGGTTTTAAATTTAGAAACCTAATTGAGGTTAAAAACACCCAATTTAACATATTACAATGGTTTTATCTCTTTCCCAACTCCTTATATCCTCTATAGTCTCCACTAGATTATGTTTAGTGTTTATGATCAACTTAGTGCAGGTACCCCTAATGTCTTATTTTGATCCTTTTCACCCACCATACTATGTTATAACCTTCCTAGACATCAATAATAAGGTTAACCAACTTTAAAAGATCCTTCATTCCAAAAATTCACCTTAAAACTAGTACAAGATCTCCATTTTTCAAGGTCAAGCCTATAGGGGTATATAGGGGTATGCAATTAGGCCTTCTGACTGTTAGGCTCATTAGAGTGATCTTTTATTCAGACTATTATCATTTTTCATTAAGTAAATAGGATAAATTTTTTTTACTCTTATAAATACCCTTTTTATTTCCTTAGGCTCTCATCCAACACATAAGTTGGTCTCTTCACCACCTAGGCCTGTGGTAGACCCATAGGTAGTCATTAGGCCTAAATTTACTTTTTTGTGTTTTACCTATGTTGAGTTTACTTGAGAAACCATGGAATTATGTCACTATCTCTCAAAATTCATAGTATTTTTCAACATTATCCTATTTCACCCTCTTACACTTCACAAATATTTAAGATTAGAAAGCTCTCCTTTAGGCATGCAACCCTCCTTACACCCTATGCGACTGTCTTGCATGGTGTTTATAGTTTAGACACCCATCCATGGTATTTATTGTTATATTATAGGATGTTTTAGGTTTATATGGAATATTATATATATATATATATATATATATATATATATATATATATATATATATATATATATATATATATATATATATATATATAAAATATGTGTTTCCAAGCCTATACACAATGTATAATATGGTTTATGAGTCATACATGTCCAGCAACAGGTCTGTAGACCTATGAGTGGACAAAACCCATCTTGATTCTACTTATTAGCTTGTTTTGAGTCTTATATCCTTTCTCATACCTCTTCACTCTCAAATTCCACTATCTATACCACCATTTACCTTCACTTTTCATGCTTTAATAACTTGTCTCCATGACTGCAACCTGAACTAAAAACATATCACCAAGAATTTGCTCAAAAAGATCACGTTTGGTAATGATTACAAGTTGAGGAAGAGTATGAGTAGAGAAAGGATTTCATAGTAGATTAAACAAGAATTTGAAATTAATTTTAAACTCTAATTATACATTTCAAGGAATTCAAACAGGTTTTATTTATTGAAAATGTCTCAAAACTTCACAAAACTGATCTGTCTCATGCAAACAGTGAGAGAGAGGCTCATTTATGATAGTGCATGCACATGTATGATGTAGCTGATGGATTTGGTTGCTATGGATATACATGCATTCCATTATATCACTCTTTCATTATTTATCTTCTCCTACCAAGTTCACAAATTTATACATAAAAATATAACCGAGCCAATGGGGATTGGAGTCATTTTTTAATCCTTCAAGATCTTAATGATTGTTCATAGAGATGGAGAATTAAATATGAAAACAAATGAAAATAATCTAAATATAATTATGGTCCCCTCCTTTGGTAAAAAACTTAGGCCTCAAATCTCTCTCCTCTTCATGAACCAAACATTTGAAATTTGTTTCTGTGAACTTGCCAAGAAATTGATAGGAGATAAGACATTTTAAACCAATATTAGACATAAAAATGATGGAAAACTCATTATTTGACTCTAAAAATGTAATAGGTACCTGAAAACATTAGTTTCTTACACTTATCTGGCTCTCTCTATGTTGCATTTTACTTTACAAGCCTCTGACAAGTGCCTTCAACATTGATATTTCAACTTCTCAAGATTTTGTTGGCCCCACCACCACTTTCACATTATAAATGACTTGTATAATCATTAATAAATCAATAAACACATTTACATGAATTAAAAACATGTTAGATACCTCAATAATGCATTTAATCTCTCTCTTAACAAAGGCAAAGATTACCTAACTTTCCCAAAAGAACCTTAAACTTTGTTAAATACAAAAGGGAAACCACCCTAAATGACTATTTGAAGGTCCTAAATGGATATAAACAAAGTTAAAATGAGTTAAATAACAATTTTTTTTATGAACCTAATATATGGTAGCCAAAATTTGGCTAACAGAGCTTTAAAAATGAATTTTGTGAAATTATTGACATTTTCAAGATATCGCGAGTAGTGTTTATATTGTCAAGGCATTTATTTCACCTTTTTAGGGAATTTATTGCTTCTTAATTTATCTTGGTGAATATATAAAACATTTTTAGACATTAATTATTTTGGTGACTAAGAGTATTTATACTACCTAAAATGGATATTAGCATGTGATATATATATTTACCCATTTTTAAGGGCATATTTATTGACACACACCCTTGGGAGGAGAAATTATAGCATGGACTAGCTTACCATAGATTTATCATTTTATGACACCTTTTTCACCCACACTGGTGTGATATTCATGTGATTTCCATCACCTATATTTTATGAAATGATGAAAACAAATCATTTTTTGGCTAGGTAATTTTTTTTGACTGGAACACAAACTAGTCTGTGACACAATCGGGGGCCTAGATCCCCAAGTGATTTATTAACCACCTATATACCACATGTATATCATATATTACCATGTATGATATACAATAGGCTCATGAGTACCACCAATGACCACCACCAACCCCAAAAAATACCACCAATGACCAAAACTAGCCAGAGGAGTACTAACAATGACCATAATCAATCTTGAGTATTACCAATAACTACAAATAACCTTGAGAATATAACTAATGACCATAAATGTTATCATATGCCTTTACTAAGATTTTAACCTTGGCAGGGCTTGAAACAACCAAACCACTTTACTAACTCATCCACATCTCATTAGAAAACAATGTTGGGTAATCACTTTTAATTTATCAGAACAGGAACCAGAGTAACGTGGAGGCACCATTTGAAGTGGGACATGTGGGTGGGCCTAGGTCAGTAGTGTTTACTAAGCTATTTACATTCAAATTAACCTACTATGTTCTATTTTGTCCACATGAAAAAGTGAAACCACTAGTTTAAGGTGTCCACATGGCTACTTTGTTGAAAGTGTCATCATGAGCTCAACAAGGTTGATGAGTAAAAGCTACTTGTACCTCAACAATACACCAAAACCTTGAGATTTGGTTAGGATAGATCATTATCCTTCATTCTAAAAATGTTTTTTACTTGATGTTTTGGTGCAACATACCTTTTGCACTCACCTCAAGTATATATGCCATGTGTATTAGGGAATGCCTATTATTTCTTATCACATTGGTATGATGGGGAACCTTACTTTCTCCTCACCTAACTCATCCTTAGAAGAGGATTCACACACATATAAATATTTTCATGATATGACACTTCCATAAAACACTTATATATGACATTGATATGACATTGACACTCCCCAAAGTTATTATATTCTATACGACACTAATACTCCTGACATTGATGATACACAACCTATGTGATATGACATTGATTTATATCACTACCAGTAGTGAGACCCTAACTAACACTCCATAGAGTTATTTTATCTTATTTTTGAGCATACAAGATGATATTTTGTGATTATTTCATTCATATGTTTAAGTGGTTCTCCCAAGATGCTAACAACCTTGGTTATATTATTGTGCCTTCACATTTGACTCTTGTTTTTTAGATGAGTGATTTGAAAAAATAGATTTACCAATCCCTCACCTTAAAAGGAGGTATACATATATATATATTTTGATAAAAAATTACAATATTTGAGCAAAATTATCAAGTGAAAGTTTTTGAGAAAAAAATGGAGCAAGATTATTTACTTCTTTGATCAAGAAGTAAAGTGGGTTGTCAAAATTCCTAGAGAAGTGTTGGATATATATTTTTTTCTTATTTTATAATTATGTGATATAAAATAATGGAAACTATGCAC
Source organism: Torreya grandis (assembly GCA_037957365.1). NCBI lineage: Eukaryota > Viridiplantae > Streptophyta > Pinopsida > Cupressales > Taxaceae > Torreya > Torreya grandis. Next base: position 2,256,479 of record JARHVA010000499.1, on the reverse strand, counting down.
AAATTTACATTATGGAAAATATGGTGGTAAACATAGTAATCTAAATTAAAATGGATTGATTGCTATTACAATTAATTAATTTATAAATGATAGGAGAAGACATGGACGATGTACTTAGCTAATTTTATTTGCCTATGAATCACATAATATGTCACTAAATATGTAAATGTTTTATATGTGATTTATCAACTACTTATATTAAAATAAATGGTTGAAAACTTGATTGGATGTTGTAAAAATACTCAAACACCTATGATAACTTACACTTTTAGGGTCTACTAGTAGTGTCCATGAGTATAATGAGGATTTGATACTTGAGATCCTTGTTCCTATGCCTTAAATTTAATTATGTGTACACACACCTCTTTTATCCCATGCCAAAATTATCATTTTCTATCTCTTTCATCCAAACCCTAATTATTCTTGATCGAACATAAGATTCCCTTAAAAAGGGTTAACATTTTGGGTTAGACTAACCCCAACCATTCTCCACTAAATTCCTGAGAGTTTCCTATGTTCTATGGTCTGAAAAGGTTCCAAACTAACATACTTCTCCCACTTATGTGTGAATGTGAAACATATTAAATAATATATAATGAAATGCTATCTTTTGATATTAAATGATTGACACCATGCAACTTTGACTTTGTGTATTTAAAATTTTCTCTTTGGATTGTTATAGGGCTACCCCTTAAAGATTTGAGATGTGTGTATTCCTTTTGGTAATTTTTAAAGAGAGTGTTAGGTGATTCCTAAATGTTGCAAATATTTTTGTAGTTCCTAATAAATTTAGGTATGATTTATGTTTATATATGACTCTTTGTTAGTTACTTCCTATAATTGACCCACGAAGCAAGTATAGGCTGATCTAATGGAGAATTCCTAATTTGAGAAATATTCATTAATCAACCTTATACACTACCAAAAGAGGGAAAAACCTATGGTAACTGACATTGTTAGGGTTTACCAGTACTATCTTGTAAGTGAAATACAGGGTTATGAAACATGGAGATTGGCTATCTAAGATTCTAGAGGGTTCTTGTGTAAACTAAATTAATCTTAAATAAATACCTTTAGGGAATAGAGGTAGCTAAGAGAGTAAATGGATAGAGGGAAAGTGCACTGAAGAGTCAAATATATGCACATCATCTAAGTGTCAAATTTAATGATGCTAAAGTGCTAAAGACAAAATTTAGGTGTCTAAATATGTCCTTTTAATTTAGTATTGATAATGATAAATCAAAAGGATAAAAAAGTAGATTTTGGTACCTATGATAATTATGCTTAGTGTTGATAGGTAAAAACAAATTGTATCATTTTATCCATGTAAAACTTGAAATAAATATATATAGATCAATGTATCTTCATGATAAAAAGAATAAAATAATCTAAATTATCAAAAAATTGAAATTTAAAAGCTAAGGAATGAATACACTTGATGGTATGTGAACCAAAATATCACTTGTTGAACTTGACTAGAGAAAAACCAAAGGTTGAACATGCTTCAAGAAGATGTAACCTCTAAAAATTTGAGTTGAAAGGTGTAAATTCCCCAACTAACCATCTTGAGAAGGGAATGATAGAATTTGAGGGTTGTATTTACTGTAACTAGACTACCTTAGGTAACAAAATACCCTTTTGTCAAACCTTAAAATTAGGTTTTTATGTAAAAAGATAAACCAATGTAGACTTATACAAACCCAAATTTATCTCATATTACCATCATTACCCATCAATCCTCAATAAATATAATCCAAAAAGTGTTTTATATAAACAAATTCCATGCCCCATATGATCCATTTATTCCTGAAAATGTTATAGTATGTAAAAATTTATCCCAAAATATTATATAATGTCTCAATTATTCCTCAAAATCATGTAACTTATGCCTCAATTTTCTCAATCTAAACCATATAATATATCTTAATGTGAAATTATCTATTTTACATGATATGAATATAAAAAATAAGTCCATTTATCTCAAATTTACATGAATCTACAAAATAATAATTGTGTGCACATTTAGTGTTGCACAAGGTGTTTTACATAAGTATTTGTTTATACAACTTGAATGGTTATATAGTCTTGTGTGGAGATTACCTTTGGTAGTTATGAAAGGTTGTCATCATGCAAGGATGATGAAAAAGTTACACAATGCAATCTACATAGTATCATTTCACTCTAGGAGTTTTGAATTGGTGCTCATTGATTGTGTTGTAATATGGTGTTGTAAGGAGTTGTGCAACATGAAAAGTAATAAAAGGTTATCTCTAAGTTTTCTAAACACTTGTATAGATGCATCTTTAAAATTGAATAGGTGTTATAAAATTATTGTTGGTGATTTGACACAAACTTAATATGGAGTGTTACATGTTGTTTACTTGGTGTAATACAGGTGCATGTAGATTCTTTTTTAGTGTATAAGTTGTAAGTGAAGTATTTTATATAAGATATTATATTTTAGTAAAGAATTATACAAAAGAGTAGAGTCGCATAAGATATGTGTAACAAATTTTATTGAATTACAAATACACATGGTCAAGTGTGTGCATTCTAATATATAAGAAAGTTTTGTATGAACGTCATAAAACCTCAAGACTTGATCATAGCACTACAAGATATCCAGTTTGTGTTATAATTCAACAAGGTTGTTGTACTAGGTTTTTTACTTGAAAGGGTTTTTCAAACAAAATTTTTTTAGTGTATGTGTGCTTTTCATTCACTCTTCTTATGATAGATTCACATTAAACTCTCATTTATTTTTGTTTATCATGAATGAAGATATTACAAATAAGCAGGTAGTGGAATATTAGGTGGGACATTTATACTACATCTATATTATTCTACAATATGATGCACCCCACCTCTCTATATTATGATATAATGGACCTCTGTATCTAATATAATCCTAGGAAGAATAATAGGAGAGGGGTGATGGATATTACTACCTTGAGGTCTAGGGGGAGGAGGAACAAATTGATTCATATGTGCCCTTTCTCATCAAGTACTAACCAAAAAAATCTCATATTTAATATTTTTACAATATGTATTACTAAGGAGAGTTAGAAATTCATCATTATTAATATTATCACTATATTTATTGAAGATAAATATAACCTTTTCTTTACATGAATTGTAATCATATTGTATATTCTAGGAAATAAACATGCAATCATCACCTAGATCACAAAATATAAAAAATTAGCATCCATTACAACTATTGTAGGGTTTTATTTATGTGAATAAGGGTGAATTATAAATTAAGTCTAAAATTAAAACCCTAATGCAAGATAAATCCAACACGAAGAAGGGAAATATAAACCCTAAGCTAGAAAATACCTAGCATGTGTTATACTAATGTCAATGATAGGGTTCGCAAAAATGTTTTACTTATTTTGTGATTAATGTGATATAAATAAGATAAAACTATGAATATTAATATTTTGAAAAATAGGGCAACAATCATACAAATTTGATTGTAAAAGGGATAAATTTATATTGCACTTCTTATATTTAAAATTAATCAAATAATGAATATATGCACTTAGTTTTTTAAATGTTACTCACTATACTCATATCAATCTCTAAAGTGACTCTTTATCTACTCTGTAATTGTTTAGATCAAGAACAAGAGCTTAAAACTTGTGCAGATATTGTCAATGAAACTCAGATCCCATCAATAATTTATACTATTTAGGATTTGTTGGTATTATCCTAAATGATTATGCAAGTATGTGCCACCTCACACTATTATGCCTTCACCTATATATATCTTCCATGTCTACACTCAACCATGATCCTATGTGCTGATCTGTGTTTTGATTATTCTTACTTTAAAACCCTAACTATAATTTTGACACAAGGTGACCTTTGAAAAGGGCTTATAAAGTTGGGTTGGACAAACCAAACCACTCCATACTCAGTGACTAATTATTTTGCATGTTCCCATACCTTGAAGAGGGATAAAACCATACATATTTCTCCCACCTTGGTGTGTGTGTGCACATTACAATCATTCTAAAATACAATTCAATATATGGCTTTCAACACTTGACACCATGCAACTTTGACCTACATTTATATTCATACTTGGATCTAAGGATGATCTTTTGAGGGGTTTTATATGTGCATACATTTATTATATTGTTTCAAGATATTTATAATGGATTTATTAATGTTATTTCCAAGTGGTGACCTAATTACCAAGTGAGTATGACCTTAGGATTGATTTGTATTTATAGTTTAACTTTGATATTTTCTGCTATGATCAACTTATGAAATGCGTCTAGGCCAATCTAATGGAGATGCACCAATTTGAAAAGTAACCATTGAGTGTCTGTGGACACTACCAAAAGAGACAAACACATATGTTAAAAATATAAGTGTTCGACTATTACTAGCACTATCCTAAGAGTGAAAATCAGTGATCTCAAATATGGTGATAATTTGCTAAAGATCATAGAAGGTTATTACATCATAAATATGTGTAGTGGTAAATTATGTTATCTAAGAAAATAGGTGGATAGATATATAGGGGTAAATGTGCACAAGAATAAAATATGTATTCAAAGTTTAAGTATGTCAAAATGTGCCAAAGTTCATGTTGCCAAGTGTCTAATACCAAATATAAGTGTTTACATTACTATATGTCTTCAAAAATTATTTTTCCTTTATCTTGATTAGGTGGTGATAGAAAATATTAGTACAAGTATCATTATGATAAGGTACACACCTCATATTCATATAATATGCATTTAGTTTCACACACACACACATGTGCACACACACACGTGCACACACACACACACACACACACACACACACACACACACACACACACACACACACACACACACACACACACACACACACACACACACACACACACACACACACACACACACACACACACACACACACACACACACACGTGCACACACCCTAGTGATCATTTTATTGGGGTAAATGTAAGTCTTATTTTTAAACATGTTACGAGTTCATGATTATGGTTTCATATTAGGTTGGGAGTGCATCCCATGTTCAATAAAAGCTAAATCTAATGGAAATATATAGCTTGTTTTTGTTTCATTACATGTTATTCTTACACATTATTTTATGCAACCATGATAATTTATTTATACATCTGATACATTGTCTCCAATTTAATATATATTATTTGTCTAATGTATTTTCATGTGTATAGAATATCTTCATCTATATGATATGTTTTTATATGCTTGAGATAATTTATATTGCTTGATATGACTTTTTATGTCTTATAAATATTTTATATAGCTTTGTAATTTCTATTTATATGATGTACATTTTTACTCCCTATTAGGTTCTTGGTTGAAGTGATTACTATGCATCTTATCATATATCTTACCCACCTTTTTATTGTCACTTATGTGTTTCTAGTATGTTTCTTGTGCCTATTATGTGTTTTATGTTCATACTATGTGTTCGATGAAAATTAATTTTCGTATGTACCTTATGTGCTTATTATAACTATAGTATTTGAAGTGTTTGCTTTGTGTTTGGTCATATATTATACATGTATTTTATTATGAATTCCTTACTCACAAAATTAGTGTGTCAAATGTTCCCATTTTATGTTACATGATCCATATTATGAAACATCCCTTTACTACTGACTTTGGTTACTATGATTCATGTCATGCATACATTAGGTAAAAATATTATATTCATGTTTTTTGATCCCCACAATATAAAACTTTTTTTATATACTGATATAGATCACCTTTATATTACCATGTTATTATTTTAACATCACTATATTATGTAACGAATTTTCATATCTTGATCATATTGGGATACCTTATACTATATAAATTAAGTATGCTCATAGAATTGCATTAATTTTTATTATTTATCTTGATATGGCATGCTTTGAGTAAATTATGATGGATGATGAGCTAGTTTATTTTAATTATCATGTAATTATTGATATTTACTATACTTTTAATATACCATGGAGGTACCATGATCCTATTTGGTTTATAGATAACATCATCCATACTAACACCAAGAAAGGTTGAATGTGGGTCCATAATTCTAAAAGAGTGTAATCGAGTCAATCTAAGAGTAAACATTTTGAGATAAGGGGTTTGATATGGATTCCTTGTAAAACATACATTTAAAAATAAATAAATGTATGACTCAAATATATTGAATTTATGGCTAATGTTAGAAGCCCAGGTTATTCGACATATCTAGTAGTCACTAGGGGTGATAAATAAATATCATATGATATTGATTATCTTATTAAATTTTAAGAGGTTATGATTAAAATACCCAAGTATGACAAGGTAAAATAAAATAAAAAATTAGTGTTGTGTTAAAAGAGAAAATAAATCACTGAGCAATATCATATGGAAATAAAATGTTGATATAAAATATTTAAATAGTTTTTGAAAGCAATGAAAATAAAGGGGTTGGTAAATTTTTAAATCGAAAGCTATGATTTCCAACCAAATGACAATTGGATAAGCCAATAAAAAACTATGGATAAGAGAGAAATCCCATGATCATTTAAAATAAAATCTATAGAATTTTAAATAATGGAGTTGAGATTTATTATAAGCCCATTCCAAAATCAAGAAATAAACCATAATCATATAGTGGAAAAATCAGTTAAACAAAGAGACTCATAAAAAAGAAGAAAATATTTTTAATAAATAATTTTAAATAAAGGAAGATTTAATTATGAAGTGGGGGAGAGTTGTGATAATCCTTGGAAATATTGAAAACTAGCCTTATTGAGCCAAGAAAAGGAACCAAGTATTCCTTTTTTTGTTGCATTATTTTAAAGCAATTCAAGGTTATAATTTCAAATATTTTATATGGAAGTTGTTATATTGCATTACTAAGTTGGTTGATTTATTAGTATCTATATGGTACTATAGTGAAGGATTTCACATATTAATTTGGGATGACTGTCATTGACTCCCAATCAAAAAATGTTATTCACAAAATACTGAAATCATTTACCTATGTTTGCAGGACATTGCCGATATTTTATTGCTTTTACTTGTTTTTTTTTACAAGTGATTAAATTTTTTGATATATATCTAATAAATTTTTTTGAAACCCATAAATATTTGAAATAGATATAGTTACATGTTTGGGATATACCCACCTGCACTCATACTTACAACTGGGACTGATATGAAACCTACATGTTCTAGACACGGTGACAACCATGTATGGATTTTGAGAAGGGAAGTAATCCATGTTTTGAATTCCATTTTAAGGGTGCATGTGATGGAAAAAATGAATGACACTTGGAGAAATTACATGCCATTTATTTTCATTATTCCATATAAAGTGGTATTTCATTTATTGACAGACCATTTTTGCCCTTTTCCTAAATGGTAACTTTTTTAGCTATTTTGAAATAAAATTAATAGGTCTACATATTTTTTATCAAGGAAATTAAAGAACAGGAAAGGTGATTTCCATTAGATTATGATTGTTGCACAAAATCCAATATCTTCTGCTATAAAATGTGAGACTTCAACTAGATTTTAGGTTAGCACAAACTAGTTAGCAATATCCAAGTTGAAGTGTTTATTCATACTAACATCAAAATGTCACACAATAACTCATTACAAACTCTTATTTTTATAGCATGGATGCAGTATTTAATAAAAAAAGAAAAATCCCTTTTCATAGTACTAGAGGCCTTGCATGTTGAAAGGCCAGAAGCTTACTTACCACAGGTAGTTTCTCTAGGGACTTACCATCATTTTAAACTTGAATTGTATGATTTCAAAAGATATAAATCTAGGCTTTCTACCCAAGTTTAAAAAAGAGCATATCATGGGCCTTTTGAGGCTCTGTTTGAAGAAATAATTGGCATGTAAGGTGTAATTAGGCATAACTATAATGATCACATTGTCTATGGAGATGAAATATTAGGGTGGATGATGGATCATAATGTTGTGTTTATCTTAGACTTTATTGGCACTTTTGACCATACTTAAATTCAATATAAAAACCCTTATTTTTAGAGCATACACATTTTGAGTATCTATACATTCTTTTAAATAAAATAGTAATAATGTCTAATTTCTCTTTCTAAGGTGCATTGATGACAATCACAACATCTAATTTCAGTACCCATGTTCTCTTTCTTTGTTGTCTAGAAATTTTATCTTGTGTAAGCGCTAATAGCATTTTAGGAAACCACATTTCATAAAGACACTTTGTGAAAAAAATTCAAAGGTCTTATGTATCCTTTTACATATTTTTCATATATATCCACTAAGGTGATTGCAACTGCAAACATTAGACATAAATTCATTTTTACTTATACTTTGATAAGTGTCTCAACACATCTTGCGCATATCCTAAAAATTCACCACAACCCATAAAACCAAATTTATGTGAGACAATGTTTCAAATGGTTGGCATGAATTATAAATATTTGGGGCTCTCAAATTTATTTAGCTAAATTATCCTTAATTGAATTTGTTTTTTTCATCATTTGTTGATTACAATTTTAGTCTAGGAAACATTAATTGTACAACTTTGTACATGGATTTATCATTATGGAGACAACACTTAGAACCTTTTTTTGTATTTTATATTTTTATTTTAAATTTATGTATACACATTAATGTTCGCCATTTTATATATTATATTATATTTTTAAATAATTTAGAATAGTTCGTTGTTCTTTATTTATTTTTAAAGGACAAATCATAGAGGGGATAAAAAAATACATTTTATGCCTTAATAAGCTAAACTTGGTAAAATATTTGTTTTATAAGACACAAAACAAATGTTGACAGATGTAAAACAAATGAACTTTCATATTGAGTAGGTTGTGAAAATGTAAGACACATTTATTTGAGACTTTATGTCAAATGATTGGCATGCATTGTAAATGTTTAAGGTGGTATATTTAAGTTGGATAACCAATACCCACTTTTAATTTTGTAAGAAGTTCAAACATGTCAGAGTGGTTCATAAATTCAAGCATCACATAGGATTAAAATGATTATTTCAAGTGCCTATAATAAATTCTTGCCTTTAATACATATTGGGGATTCTAAATGTTTAAATACAATAACACACTATGCCAATGAATTTTATGAAAGACATTTATTGTAATGCATTTAGAATTTTGTCATCACAAAGAAAACTTATAGTTAGATTAATGTCCCTATTGAAGATGAACATAATGGGATTGTGCACAGGTTCCCCATTTCTTAGTTTGTCCATCACATAAAAATGAGATTTAGGGTTATTTTGTCCCCAAAATTATATCTAAAAGCAGACCAAAATCTATCCTCAGCCTTAGAATTGCACAGGAAAGGAGTGAGATTTGCTCCTTTTACATGGTCAACACAAATAGTTAAAAATGATGCATGATCTGTAATTTCCTATTTTTGGACACAAATTTTCAAATTTCAATCAACTTGCTAATAAATTTAGATATTTATTATAGACTCTAAGATTTGAAACCATAAAAAAGAAGTCCTCTATCGATAAATTGAAGCATATTGTAACAAATAATGGTTATGAAAGTATCAAACTGAATTCTCCATCACAAATAAAGGGGTCTGAATAAAATTTAGAAGAGAATGGATTTTTTTTTGAATTTAATATTTTCTCCATTAATTTAGCCAAATTGATTTGCATGGATTTTCAAATGTCTGCAAGTAGAAATGGATATGGACATTCACCACTACTTTCACATTTTGCACATGTGTGTCACAACATAAATTTTTAATTCAAACTCTATATGCCTCAGTGTTTTTTTCAAGCAAATTCACCAATGATTCCACATTTATTATGATCATACTCTATTTTAAATCTCCCATCATAGAATCCTATAGGAAAATACTTCCAAAATGTTTTTGAGGTTCACTTCAGAAGTACCATTTTCATTTTCTCACATGCCTATAAGGCCTTTTGTATACACCCATTTCTTTCATAACTTGTCACCATGGGATTCCATGAAATAACACTTTTGAATAAATACATACCCTATTCCAAAGCTCTATTTCCAAGATAATTACAAAAATTATTTACGCTTACTCTCATAGGTAAATATTAAATTTGCATCATGACCCTTATTTCACCTCCTATCCTTGATTTATATTTCCATCCTTTATGTTTTTTAAGTGAAAAGTGAGTAAGAGGAAAACCTTTTTCATAGGTATAAATAATGCGCACTAGATGTGTTATCTACAAAATATTTAACTTAAAGGTCTCCATTATATTTTGAGTGAAGGGGAAAAACTTAGGGCAATGAATTTAGGCATTGGAAATGGGAGGGGGACAAGCCATGTCAAAAAACCTTTTTTATTTTTTGATTTAGCTCTATTTTTTAAGTGAGGGGGACAAACTTAAACTAGGGTTTATGAGTACTAGATATGAGAAGGGGATAAATCATTCTAGTGTCATTTCATTTAAGCCACCATGTAATATTAATTTTTTTGATGTGGGAGGAGGATAAATTTATTAAAACCTATATATATATATATATATATATATATATATATATATATATATATATATATTAAAATGGGAATGGTTCTCTATTTAATAAGAAAACTTGGCATATTTAGTGGATTTTTTTGTTATTAAATTTTTTTGGTATTATGAAAACTGAAAATTAAGTATTTTTTAATATTATATTAGTGAAAGTTTATTTAGATTTGAATTTAATTTGTGAAAGTTTCTCAAGTTTGATATTTCATTTGTAAAAGATTTTTAATATTAATATTCTATTTTTTAAAGCATTTTTAATTTAATCTTATTATTATGAAAGTTAAGTGTTATTCTAAATTTAAAAGTTTTATAAAATTTAATTATAATTTATTTATTAAAACACATTTTTTCAATATGAACTATTCACAATAAGACTTGTAATAATAATAATAATTTTTTCTTCATTATGATATTCAATTCATTTGATATATTTTACAATATGAAAGATATTACATTTATAACTTTTAATTTTTTAAAGATTAGGAAATATGAATTATCTTAATCCTCCTAACTTTGTCATCCCTAGTCTTACTTAATTATGTCAACAATCTCTTTCATTATCATCTAATATCTCTCAACTCCTAAAATCACTCACAATATAATCTAGGCATCTCTATGAATTGTCTTTTAAAACTTCATTTTAATATTCTCACATTACAATATTATATAGTCCTAGCTAATATAATTTCACACATACATATATTACCATAAAATATAATATTATTATGTCTCAAATCTTTAAATCAATCGAAAATGTATCCATTACAAATACGTGGATGTTTAAATTAAACTCTTTTGACATATAAAATAATATATAAGACTCAATTTAATAATATAAAAAAAATAACTATAAACAATGGACTAACTTCTATATGAAATTGACAATATTAGATTTGTAATAATTTAATTACAAACCTATTAACTAAACTTAAACTTTAAATAAAAAATTAGATGTTACACATAAGGACCTAATGACACTTAATCACCATTTTGATGGAATTAAAAAAACCTTTTACACTCAAATTAAACTAACTATACAATCTATAAATTTTGTAACTATAATTTATAAACCAGATAACTAAATACTATAGATTAACAACTCATAAGACCTAAGCCTACATGATTGAGTAGACATAACATTAATAAATAAAAATAAGTTTATGTTGTATCTACGCTTTGGTAAGTTGTTAGGAGGATTGCAAGCATGAAGGCATCATTGGGATCACGAGTAGAACTATTGTAAATAGAAACCAATTTAAATTATACATAATGATATAAAATATACTAAATGATTCCTTGTCGAAGACATGGGCATAAAATATAAAGTGGATATACAATTGATCAATTTCAAGATCAATTAACATAGTTCTCTTTTAATATTTTCTAACAATGCTTCAAAATATAGAACATTTAAGAAAACTATTCTATCAAAGTAGGATTGGTTAAGCTTGACATTATTTTGGGCAGGAGCACAACCTAGATACCCCAAGAAAAACAATTAAATCTTTATGAATTTCACACTTTCTTTCATAAAATCTTAGAATAAAAATATTGATATGATACAACATTTAAAATTTGGATAAAGTTTACTTATTAAAGCACGAATCTTACAATATGAATTTTTCATAACAAGTCTCACAATAATATTAATGATTTGTTCTTCATTATGATATCCAATTCATTCAAGATATTATATAATATGAGAGATATTATATTTATTTATTTTATTTTCTTAAAGATTAAGAGATATGAATTAGTTTAACCCCCCAATTCTTCATATTTAATCTTATTTATCTATCTTAATAATCTTTCTTATTATCATCTAATATCTCTCAATTCCTAAAATCACTAACATTTTGATTTATTTATGTGAATTTTATTTAACAACGTCATTTTATTATTCTCACATTAAAATATTATATTATTCTAAATAATATAATTTTACACATACATATATTATCATTAAACACCAAATTTTTAATAGGGTTAAATCCTTAATATTTAATGAGGAAGAATCTTAATAAATTAGTTTATTTTCTATATTTTATGTTGCTCTTCATGAAAATAAATTTATATTTGATAAATATTATCTTAGATCCCAACCTAATGAAATTATTTGAGTCAGTGTGTGTTGAGGAGGAAAGTTGTGTGTTAAGAGCATAGGTCAAGTGTAATGTTGAGGTATTCATTTTAGTGGGAATATTTTGGGGATAACATAGAGCAAGAATGTCCTCTTTATATATTACACACGCTTTCACCCATTGTATTATGGTTGGGATGATTATACAACATTAGTTTTATCAACCTTGGAATGGATAGAAGACACAAGGTTATACAACATTAGTTTTATCAACCTTAGAATGGATAGAAGATGGGGGGTTAGCCCAATTATAAATTTCTAGTGCACAATTTCCTGTCCATTTTATTGTCCATTGATAATTTATGTGGTTTAAATAAGGAACGGAAATGTTAATTTGATCTAGATAATTTACTTATTAAAGTTTTAGATTGGGAATTCCATGTTTGTATTTGTATGTGAAGGTTATATATGTTTATACAATAATACTAATAGATAATAATTTATATAAATTATATTATAGACAAGTTTGTTTATATATTTTATTGAGAATGTTAGAAAATCATCTTTTTATTAAATAATTTATATATGTTTATTCTCATGTATATATTATTGATATAAGTGCATATGGCTAGAATGTATATTATATTATGAGGTTGTAAAATGAGGTTATTTATTTAGACAAAATATAAAAACCTAAAATTGGTAAATATTTTGTAGTTGTAATGATTTTATCATGATTTTGTACATTTAGATCATTAGTGCAGATTAAGTTCTTATTGACACACTTCTCATTTATATATGAGCCTTCATAGCTTTTGATATCATTAATTGTTTATGAATACCTTTAGATATATCAATTTTTTTCCTTGAGATACTCATGATTACTCCTGCATAATTATTAATCTTTGTTCTCTGAGATTATTTTACCTTGATCAAAATCAAAACATTTCAAAAGTGTTCTGACCAATATTATGGTATTCCAATTCTAGTCAAGTTAGTTGTGGATACTTCCCTCCATCTTACCATGTTTCATTGTGCCTTGATTATTAGATTTTCCACTTCCCTATTGTTGGGTTGCATGCGAACATGTATTAATATGAACTCATATAATACTATATATACACATGTACCCTAAGGCATTTTATAACTCATCATAAGTGATCATAGTCATATCAAGTGTTATAAGTGTTAATGAGATCACAAATATTATGCATTTTATCCATTATTGCATACATGTATCAAAAGAAGAATATTGCAATAGTGAAATAACATTTAGATCTTTCCCTAGTTGTATCTTGTATCTCATGTCATTGGGATATAGAATGGGATTATCATACACATGGGAAAGAATGTTACATGCATGAGTGTTGATTCCAATCTTGAAATCAAGCCTTAGTATAATATAGGTAGGGGGATGACTAAGGTAAATTATTTGAAAAACAACCATTTTTTTTCTATCTTCATAAGTGTGGAATTGAAATCAAGTGAAGGAGAAATAATTTTGACATATGTGCATATCAATTCTATTATCTTTGAGAGGTTTCTAAGAATTGTTTGATGACAAAGTTTTAGATCAATTAGATCTACAGAGGCACTATCAAAACAATACTAGCACTTTAGGGAGGACCGTCACTATTAGAGGGGTCCAATACTAGTCTTATCACTGTTAGAATAGTTTAATTTTGAGAATTATGTCAAATCATTGTCTATTTTATAAATGGTCTTCTAATTTTTTTTAGAATCTTCTTTTCAATAGTTTCTATCTCTTTTAGAACTCAAGGAAGTAAATGATTAAGTACACTTCATTATCAATTATTAATTATTATAGTACTTTCATTCATCTTTCTCATTATTATCATAGGCAGTGAGGTATATCTTTATTTACTATATTTTATGTGGTTTGTGTAGTGTTTATAACACTTGTGTACCCTCCACATAAAACATAAACATGCATATTATATTTATGGTGATTGATAAAGCAAAAAAAATATGATATCATTATGCACTGATTTTATATGTATTCTCTCTATATTTTAATATGAAGAATCATTATATCCTTCTCTCTACATGATGTAGCCAACACAATGCCATTTTTATATATTATTTACATATTGAATGAATGTTGGTGGTGAAATACTAAGCCTCTAAATCACATAAATATTATATAAGTGAAAAGTGTGTGACTCTAATAAATTTTTATAAAATATGACTTTTGGTTGAATGTAAAAAGTACGTAGAAGATGAAGAGCATCCTTTAACTATAAAAGCAAAAAATCATGAAGACAAAGCAATAGAGCCTCCTCATATATCTATAAAAGCACTGTGTGTTTCAAAAACATAATGCCATAGAGATCACTACATGGTTACCTTGAATACTTTTGTGTTAACATTATGCATGCATGATTTTTCATTTAATTTGTATTCCTTTGATTGTGCAAATCTACGTGGCTTAATTAGTGAAGATATTATATCTAAATAAGTAAAAGCTTCTAATTGACAAACTATAAGTAAGAAATAATTTAATCTATGTTAAATTAGGGTTATAGATTAAATTTATTGAAGTCTTCCAAATTTATACAACAATAAAAAAATCTAAACATTATCATGTTATGAAGAGGAAATATAGGAACTTCTACTAATAATGGTGTAGTGAGCATGAAAAAAAACATGTTAAGATGGTTACTTGGTTAGAGAGACCTTGAATGATGCTTAGATGAAAGAATATAATTTTTTTATAGAAGAATAAGATCAAAGAGTAGGAGGCCCTATCAAAAAAATCATTGCAAAACATATTCATGGTGAAATTTATTTAATATTCTGGTATGAGTTACTTGAACTACTAATCGCTTGATTATCATGAATTGAGTATTACTACTTTAGACATAGATAATTAGAGTTCTTTGTATAGAATGAAAAAAAGCTTGAAAAATTGTGGATATTGATTGGCCCCATAAATTTTATCATTAGACCCATGCATTTGATCATTGGATGAAGACTATAATTGATGGATATATCACTAATTTTGTTGTCTAAGGATATATTATGTGTGTGGCTACACATGACTTGTTTATTTGAGGGATATGAGGTAAATTATTGTAGTGACTTCCTATATTATTGAAAAGGTTAGTTGTGGAGAGGGCCATGGTAACAATACCAACTAGCATGGATTATTCCGCTATATGCCCTAGGTGATTTAGAATAAAAATGAGTGAATGAGGTAGAAGGAAGGAGCTTGAACCTAGACCCAAAATATGGATGATGTAGAAAACTAGAGTGAAAAGGTAATTCTAGAATTTCAACAAGAGTTACAAAAAAATAGATGGAATAACTAGAGTGATACTAAATAAAAGAGGCCAAATTTAACTATGAATAAGAGTAGAGTAGAGACTACGAAGACTACATGAAGAAATAGACAACCAAGAAAATCTAAAGATTATGAAGGAACCAAAGGCATCATAGAGTTCACAAAGATAATAGAAACTGTCTAAGATTTATAAATCAACTTAGAGGAGGAAAGAGATCGAAGTAATCAAGGAGAATCCCTAGAGAGGCTATTAGTTCATTTATACAATATAAAGTAATTACTGACCAAGAGATTATTTGATGATGAAATATATTTTGTTAAAAAAATTATTTTAAATTGTAGAGTTAAGTCAGGCTAAGGATTGAGAGGGGAAGTTACCCCAATGCAAGTGTGTTCATTCTAAGGGACACATACCATGTGCATAATTTTTTAAGTGAAATAAATAAAATAGAATAAAAGTAAGTGGATAAGTGGTTTGAATATTTCATAGATAAATTTATAAAGATTTATACAAACACTAAGAATTTTTTGGCAAATAAGGGTACTAGTACTCCAAACACAATCATAGTGGATTTGAAGACACCAATTAAAATAAATTCAAATCCAAATAATCTATCTAGATCAGATGCAACCACAAGAAATAATATTCCTAATTAAGGATTTTTTGTCATTTTGACATCATATGATGGGTCTTCTAACCTAGATTAGTATCTATTAACCTGCAAAATGAAATGACATTCTAATGATACGACTACTGATGATGCAAAAATGTGTGAGATCATAGGAACATTGATAAGTAGAACTATATAGTTTATTTTCAAAATTAGTCCAACATAATTAACTTTTCAACAAGTCAAAGATAAACTAATTGGGGAATTCAAAATTCAAAAATGTGCAAGTGAAACTATTCAGGTCTTAAAGGACATTAAATAAAAATTAGGAGAATCAGTTTGGTATTATGAGGTTCTATGATGTGATGAACAAAGTAAAATTTTAGTTTATAGACTCAAAAAATGCTGTGTGATTTTTCGAAGGCTTGTGACTTATGATTAAGTTCATCATTTTAAAAACTCAATTTGCTAGTAAAGTTGATGCCCAATCAACTACAATCAAGGTTGAGTAGATATAAGATTGTGGAGATCATCCTCCTACTATAAAAATTTATGCCAAAATAGATTTTGTCCTACACAAGATGGAAGAATTGCACGAGAGAAACAAACCCAAATTGGATATATGGTGTATAGAGTACCACAAAGAGGGACATCATATAAATTAATGTCCTAAGATCAAGGAATAATTATGTGAAATTTGTCACATAGTCAGACATGCCACTATGGAATGCCATCTATTGAAACAATACATACACCAACCTCAAAGTTTATTTTGATTTTTTTAAAATCACATAGCCATCATGAGAAGAACTATCAAATTCTATAGGAATTGAAGGAAAATATCACCTAAAATGTTCTTGTCATTGTAGCATAATAGTCTCATATTGTAAAACCTAGAGTTCAAAGCCCAGATGTTGAGGTGAAAATGTAGGGTAGTTGGGCTCCACCAACAATAGAATCTAGTACTAGGTGGATGCCTAAATAGCCATAGTACCAAGCTGGGTGGATGTCATAATAACCTTAGGTTCAATGATGATGGACATTATAGTCTCCATAATATTAGGTAGGGTGGACATCTTAGTCTCCACAATAGCAATAGGGATGGGTTCCTCCTTCACCTTAGAGATAATATGGGGGATGTAATGGTCAATAATAAGTTTAGGGATATCCATAAAGACAAGGAGGTTATAGATGTGGGTTCTAATTAAAATATTAGAATCATAGATAATGAGAAAAGTACCTTCAACAACCAATTGTTATTTACATGTGTGGTGAGATTAATCACATTGCATGAAACTATCTTTATAATCCATAGAGGTAGACACACTACACATGTTGTACAATAACTAGGCAATACAATACTAAAGTATGTCTTGTATTAGAAAAGCAATGAAAGGAAAAAGTGGTGAGAAATGTCAACATGGTGAGCTTGCATCCTAAATTTTTGGATATCATGTAAGTTGTCACCTGACATAAATATAGGGAGTAAATATTGCCACCGTTGGAGATGCCTCAAGAAAATTTGATCAGTAAAGTGCAACAAGACAAATACCTAGACACTATAAAATAAAAAATACCTGATGAGTGTAGTAGCAAATTTCTTTCAATCCAAACAAAATTAGAATGTTTCAGAGGGTGATGTTGTAATAATGGATGCAAAAATGTATGAACAATTTATTTGCATACTAAGGCTGGGTGGAGTAGTTACAACCTTAACATATTTACTCAAATTGGTAAGTACATTATATAATGAATATATATCATAGACAATAATCAAATTATTGCATAATTTATTAGATTTCATGAAAAAGGGCAACAATGAACTAAAAAAGTTGTCTGTTATGTCAAAACCAAAAATCCATAAGATGTCAATTCTAGAATGGACATGAATCTCACAAGTTATGAAGTCCCCAACACTGTGTTTGATTTTGGGAGGATAGTGATTATGATGTTTACATCTACTTAGGAGGCCATTGGGATGATAGCTCTTAGTTATAGAATTGTGATATTAAGTCTCATAGACTATGGATGTGTATATCCCATGGAGGGATTGAAGTATGTGGAATTAAAAGTAGATGGTCTCAGTCTGCATGGAGACTTTGAATTTGTTGACATAAAAACTCATGAAACACACTATCCTACATTGACCACGAAAATGTGGGTGTATGATGGTTGGATGACCATAAATACATTACATAACTAGTTAGAGGCCCATTAGGGAGACAACATCGTTATCATACCACTGAACAAGGCTAAGAACAAACCTTACATCATTCCTAAGGAGTCCACATCACCTTATTCATACATAAGAGATAATTGATTTAAAGTTAGTTTATAGACAAAGCCTAAAGCTCTATGAAATAGAGAATTTAATCCTTTCAAATAATAGGGACACCATTTTCCATAGTTCTAGATAATGGAACAATTTTATATCACCCAGTCAAGATAATAGAAGATGTTCCATAATTATACACAAGAATTTAAGTCACCATCAATGTGATATCATAATAGGTTGGAAGTGGATATTTTATATCAAGTAATGCCTATATACATGGATTATATATATCCCACAAATGAAGGAAATTGACCCTAGGAATCTATCTTCTATAAGTGTGACTCAGATACTCATATGTTTAACTATGAGTGAGGAGACCATGAAATAAGGCCCAAGAGAATGGTCCATGTTACTGAAAGACAATTTCCTCAATACTTTGAAATTAAATACTTAACATGGTTTATCTTCAATATGGAATAACATGTACTAAACATAAATCAAAGAGTCAATGTGCTAAACTATGCACTAAAATGAGTGGTTGTGACTTAGTGGGTAATTCACAGATCAAATCAATTGCACTAAGAAGAAGCTTGTGAAATTATGAGATCCAAATTTTAGATTGTCAATGTCAATTCAGATAAATGACCATTATTTCAAGAGGGATATTGACCTTAGTTACACATTCATATATTTTTAGATATATGGTCATCACAAGGTGTATAACTGAAATATTAGGTACATGTATTCTAGGATACATTAACACCTCTACCAAGAATATAGCACATGTATCAGGAGTGTAGACGTGAAACTAAGGATTGGACATAGATTCAAAAAGACTTCATACAAACATTTGTATTTGAGGATGCTAACCCCATGTTTCATAAGGCTCTATAAAAGTTGAATTTTTTTATGTCATGGATGAGATGAGGACATATTCACTACGTAGAATCAAAGCTTGTAGGAAGAAGTACCTATGGAATTGAAAAAGGCTATTAATAAGTACAAAGCTAAAAAGGAGAAGGAAAAATTATTATTAAAATTTTGTAACTAAATTTGGGACAACACAAAATGAGAAGAATCTAATTAAAGTTAAGAATAATTGGATTTAAAGTATTCTTCAAGCCAAATCAAGATATAGAAGAGCCTAAGGTTAATCTCATAGAGAAAACAAAATATTCCCAACTTTCAAACATATATATTCATGAAAAAGAAGGGGAACAGAGAGTGTGAGACTCAATTCTAGATGGGCCTAGTAAGATCAACCAGGAGCTAATGATGAAGGCAATTGAAAACATTGGTACATATTTTGTACCAAAACTTGTGACCATTGGAGATTATTTGATGAAAAATCATATTTTAGAGGTATTACAATTTCTATGAGATTATGAATATGTAGACCCTTAATTATGGGAGGTACATATCAAGCTAAAGGAGAGTGTTAGGCCCATTAAAAAGTTTTCTTAATGGTTGAACCCAAACATGAAATTAAAAGTCAAGGAAAAGATCGATTGAATGCAAGAAGCAAGAATCATAATTCTAGTAAAAAATTACACTAGATGAGCCCTATGGTGATCCAACCAAGGAAATGAAGATAAATGTGAGTTTGTGGTGATTATAGAGCACTAAATGATATATGTGTCAATGATCACTTTCTAATTCTATTCACATACAAAGTCCTAGAGATAGTTGCAAGACATGAAGTTTAATTTTTCATAGATGGCTTCAATGACTACCACAAAATTCCAATCACATTAGAATATTAGATAAAGACTACCTTTATGATAGAATATGGATCATTTACATACAAGGTAAAAACATTTGGTCTAAAAAATATTCCTGCTATATTTTATAAATCCATGGTCACTGCATTTAAGGAATCCACACATGATTTTATATAGGTTTACTTATATGCCTATGTTATTTTCTCTTTATTCAAAGACCATCTTTTAGAACTTTGACTTATGTTGAAAAGCTATAGAGATCTATGCATTACATTAAATTTGAAGATTTTTTTTACACCCTTTGGTGGTGTCCTCCTAGGATATGTTGTCTACATCAATAGAATAATTGTGGGTAAAGAAAAAATTATAGTAATTTTGGGATTGAAACTTCCAATAAACTCTTCTGAGGTATGATCATTCTTGGGTCATATTAGGTATTAACACAAGTTTTACATGGATATGTTGCGATATCAACACCATTAGAAAGACTGTTGGGTAAGGATACAAAATTGTAATGGACTAAAAAATGTTTGTCATCTTTCATTTACCTAAATCAAATATTAGTCACAACTCCAATCTTGGTCTTCCCTAATTAGAATAAACCATTTCATGTCTATGTGGATGCATTTGGTATCACAGTGGGTGCATTGATAGCTCAACCAAGGGATGGGGGCCCAAATCACCCTATCCACTTCTCAAGCCATAGTATTTAAAATATATAAAATAATTATACCTCCATAGAATGGAAGATTTGGCTATAGTGTTTACACTATAAAAGTTCAAGCATTATCTATTGGCTACACCATTTGAGTTCTTTACCAATCATGAAACATTATGATACTTGGTGAATAGGAAAATGTTAAGAGGATGGATATCTAGGTGGTTAATATTAGTTAAATAATTTTAGTTTAAGATCAATGTCACACCATGTAGAGAAAATTTAGGACTTGATCATGTAATTCACATTCAAAATGGTGAGGTGTCAGAGGAGTTATAAGATGAATCTACAGATGCACACTTGTTCTGAGTGCCTATGATTCCAAAAAACATGGAAGACATTGTAAAGTTTCTAGAGCAAGGCATATTCCATGTGAATTACATAGAAAATTATAAATAATAGTTACTAGCATGAACCTTACCATTTAACATTATCAATGGGTTTTTTTATAAGCTCAAAAAGATGAAGTCTTGCGTAGAGTTGTACTGAATCATGAAAGGACACAATTACTAGAAGAAACACATAAAGGAGTTTCAAGAGGGAATTTTTTAGGAGAATATATTGGAATAAAAATATTATAGAGTGGTTTGTGTTGGCCTACACTATTTTATAACACACATAGTGTCACAAAATAATGCAATGTATGTCAAAGAGTAAGTAAAATGAATCAACATGATGAAATGCTCCTGAATTTGGTTTTTGATTCACAAGATTTTGATCAATGGGGAATTTATTTTAAAGGACCTATTAATATTCTTTCCAAGTGTAGTAATGTTATATATAATCATAATTATTGATTAATTTTTAAAATGGGTATAAACTGCTATAACCCTAAGTTATAGTACAAAGGCATAGCTAAGTTCTTATTTGAAAATATAATAATAAGGTTTGAGTGTTCCTTGAATCTTTTTAATGAAAGAGGAATAAATTTTATTAATAACACCATAAAAATCTTGACTAAATAATTTATGATATCATACCATAAAAGCATGATTTACTACCCTCAAACAAATGTCCAAGGGGAAGCATCAAATCAGGTTTTGGAAAAGATGCTCACCAAAATATGTTATATGTAAAGGGATGATTGGGAAGATCACATATTTATTATACTTTGGGTATATAAAACCCAATAAAAATGGGTGATAAGGTTCACATTATTTTAGCTAGTCTATGGCATAGAATCAGTGATGCCCATATAATACATAGTTCTAAGTTTGTGAGTCATAATGATAATGTTATTAGGAGATTAGGAGTCCCTTTGGGAATGCCTATTAGATTTAACCAAAATGGAGGAAAAAAGACATAGGACAAGTTGGATACATGAAGTAAACAAGCAAATTTAAAAATCTTTGCACTATCACAACCTATGATCAAAATAATTTTAACCAGATCATTAAGCCTTGTTATATGACAATAGTTTAGAGTGCACTTAGGGAAACTGTGCATTCAATGGAAAGGTCCATAATTATTCATGAACTGTCATAGCAAGGAACTATGATAATTAAATAACTTTAAGGAACCATTATTCTAGAAATGGTGAAAAATTATAATTTAAATCCATATCACCAATGATCTGTAGCAAAGCATGTATAAAATGAGTGAGTGCTGAGTAACACAATGTAGTCTAGAAATTTTATTTTAATTAAGTTTGTTGTATTTCATAGGTTATAGCAATAGGTGTACATAGTGAGATATCTATATTTCATATATTCAAAACATGTATTGTTGTCTCTAAATCTTTCACCCTAGAAGAGGGCTATTTAGGCCTCCTCCATATTTGGACAAAGTTGGGACATTTCCAAGATTGTGGGTGTGCCTATAAGTGGAAATGAACCTCTAGGTTGAAAGGGCTAGCTCTTTGTATTAGCTTTCTATGCAATAAAACTACTGAACCAGTTTGTATGAGTGAAAAGATTCAAAAGTTTTCATAAATGAATAGCCTAGTCTAAAATGGAGATACACCAAGAATTAGTATCCATATGTATGCCCTATAATTATGCACAATACAATAGAATATAGTCTATAACTCAAGCTCTAGAAGATTCCAACATAAGTATTTCAATCTAGAGACAAAATGAATGAGATCGCACAAGGTAAATAACTGGAAAAGACAATCTGTATAGTTTAGAAAAGGGTTACATATGTGCAAAATCTCATACAGCTAGAATGCACTCTACATGACCTGTTGGATCAACTCTTTGCTCAAAATCATGAAGGATAGAGAACAAAAGGATAAAAAACCACTTTCTATTATTCTATGTCTCTGCATGCCCAAGCAAATGTCTAGAACTATCCTTCTTTGCTCAAAGGCAAGAAAATGGCAAAACATTTTAGTAGGGCTTCATTGTACTATCTGTGGATGATAAAATAATAGCACAAGGGTCCTAATTATAACAAAAGAGGGAGAGAAGAGAGAGCTCTTGGGTGCCAAAATAAAAGCCTCCAAAATGGTTTGTAGTCACCATCCTGGTGAAATTGATTCCATCTGTTCTCTCATTCAGTTGGAGTTTATCTCTCTTTGATTCACCCTCTTAAATTGACTAGGATCACTAAAAAATCAATGGTGAGATGACCCTCCATAATAAATGGCTCAAATCACTATTGAGAACATTAGATTCCTCCTAAAATCTCCCACATTTTGCACTGTAGACCTATTCAAGCCTTTTGAATGGATTTATTTATAAACCTATAAGTCAAGCATGTTGGGAAACCCAATTTGTACTATCTTTGCCCTTTTGGGTTCTTTGATTTCTTCTACTTATAAAAGTCATAAGCAAAGCTTGTTAAGAAACCCAATTTGCACTATAGAGTCATTTGGTTTTCTAAGTGACTTTACTTCTTATTTGAAGACTTTAGGCATGAATTTGACATCCTAAAACATGTCACCAAATTGCACCCCAATGGCTAGTTGGCCACCCTAAATTTGATGTCTTACAACATGTCATGTCTTTGAATCCCAATGGCTAGTTGGCTACCCTGAATTTGATGTCCTACAACATGTCATCTTTGTACCTCAATAGCTAGTGGACTATATTAAACTTGATGTCTTGTGACATGTCATGGGGATCCATTGGATCGAGTTTATTGTTTCAAGTAATTTTCCAAAAGTAATTCTTTTAGATAATTTGTCTGAAGGAATTCTTTTAGGGATTTCACCCAAAAGACAATGACTAGTTCTTTTGGGAACTTTTCTTGAAGGACACTTGGGAAAGTGTCCTTCAGTTTTTTTTTGAAGGACACTTGGGGAAGGCACAAGGTCCCTTCAAAAAACTATAAAGGGTATTTCCAAAGGAAATGGCCCTTCAGAACTTTTTCTAAGGGCATATCTAAAGACAAAGTACCCTTCAGAAAAGTCCAAAGGGATACTTGGGAAGAAAATCACCCTTCAAAACTTTTTCAAAGGGTCACATGGAAGAAAAGTGCCCTTCAGAAAAGTCCAAAGGGATACTTGGGAAGAAAAGTGCCCTTTGGAACTTTTTAAAAGGGTCACTTAGAAGAAAAGTGCCCTTCAAAAAAGTCTGAAGGGACACTTGGGTTAAAAAGTACCCTTTGAAACTTTTCTAAAGGATCACATGGAAGAAAAGTGCCCTTCAGAAAAGTTTGAAGGGATACTTGGGCTAAAAAGTGCCCTTCAATTTTTTTTCGAAGGGTCACTTGGAATAAAAGTGCCCTTTGGAAAAGTCCAAAGGGACACTTGGGAAGAAGGCAAGGCAAGAAAGTCCCTTTAAAAACCTTTCGAAAGGCACTTCAAGGCAAAACAAATCCTTCCAGGTTAAGGCAAACAAGGTAAAGGGAAAGAACAAAGAACAAGGTAGAAGAGCCCAAACTAGGAGAGGCCAAAGGGAAAAGACAAGTAACAAAGCAAGATACCAAATATTGAAAATGAGCAAGGGAGAAATGAAAAGAGCCAAAGGGAAAACACAAACTAGTCATGTAGAAAATGGTCAACATTTTGGTGATTTCCAGGGGAGACATGCCTAGTATGTCATAAGACCAGTTGCATAAATCCTTCCATTAGGCATGGATTCATGCAAGGTAGACAAGAGTTGAAAGAACAAGCCATGGCTGAACACACAAGCTAGAGAGACATACAGACAACCAAAAAAAGAAAGAAAACAACAGAAAGGGAAATATTGTGCTCTAAAGCACTTAGGGAGATAAAACACAACAAAGGAAACACACTAAAACAAGGTATATACAAGACATGGCTAGTAAGGGTCAAAATCAAGGCTTCAAATGGATTCCATTCATTTGAATAGGCAGCTCTTTTCCATCCATTTTTGACAACTAAAAAGAATTTCTTTGCTTGCACTTGCTGATGATGTAAGGACCACTCCACAAAGTATAAAACTTTTTATGTTTGCTTGGTTTTGATCTATCTTCATCCCATTTCAAGACCAAGTCACCTTATTTGAACACTCTTGCCCTTACCCTTTTATCAAATGATTTCTTCATGAGAACTTGATGGTATTCCAAAGCTTTGTGTGTATCATCTCTTACCTCTTGTAGCTGCATTAATTCTATTAATCTAACCTCTATGGGAGTGTTTTCAATTAATTATAATTGTTTTGAAAGTTCCAAGGTAGGGATATCTTGTGATATGGATAACCTGGCTTCTCTCCCATAGATAAGTACAAAGGGAGAATTACTAATTGACTTATTGGGAGTGATTTTGTCTACCCATAAGGCTATCTTCAACTTGCTATGCCATGCTCTTTGATTGGTTTCCAACTTCCTCTTGATGATCTTGATGAGGTTTTTATTGGTAAAATTAGCCAATCCATTACCTTGAGGGTAGTAGTTAGATGAGGTACTCAAATGAACTCCACTCTTTGCTGCCTAATCAAAAGTTTTAACACTTATGAAAGCAAGTAAATTATCTGAGATGATGACATGAGGAGCTACAAACCTTGTTATAATTCTATCATATAACTCCAAGACGGAATTTTCATTTGCTTCCTTCAAAGCAATAACATCTACCCATCTTGTGAAGTAGTCTATAGCAGTCAATATCCATTTGTGTCTAGCACTTGATGGATGGTTGATCATGCCAATGAAGTTAAGGCCCCATTGTATGAAATGCTAGTCTACTTGGATAGGATTCAATGGAAGGAAAACAAGCTTTTGTTTTCCAACAAAGAAAGCACATTAAGGATAAACCTTAGACCAATGATAATAGTCCTTAAAAAGACTAGGCCAATAGTAACCAGCTCTCATTATTTTTGTAGCTATTGTTCTAGGAGAGAAGTGAACTCCATCTGCACCATTATAGAACTTTTCTAGTAGCATATCGAATTTTTCATTGTTAATGCATCTTAGCAACACATTGATCACATCCTTCTTAAATATAATTCCATCTACAAGATAATAAGGAATAGCCTACAACCTTGTTTAAGCCATTGGGATACTCACCATTTTGAATAAAACTAAAGATGTCTTGTGTCCAACTTTGATTTTACATTTGATCAACTGGCTGGTCTTAAATTTGATTCACCAAGGCTTGATCTTTTGGATCTTGAAAGTCAAATGCTAAATGATCACATAAACCTCTTCTTCTTACTAGGCTAGTTACCTTGTCTTCAATGTCATATTCCATCACCTTCGTGATCCATCAAGCTCTCTTCTCATTCAGATCCTTGCTTAGGAGAAACTCCTTGGTGCTAGGATGGGAGACATGACATGGATATTTTTATTGAAAACCATATGATTGAACTTTTTCAAGCCTCTAATGATGGTTAAATATTTCTTCTCAACAAAAGAATATCCCACTTCATAGTCTTCTAAGCCTTGGCTGAAGAAAGCAATTGGCTGCTCAACATCTTCATCATTATTTTGCATAAGCATGGTTGAGATTTTGTCAAGTTTATCAAAAGTATAAAGAATGAAATCCTTAACAAAATTCAGATTTAAGAGAGTGGGAAATGCTGCAATTATTTTCTTGATTACCTCAAAGCTACCTTTGCCTTCCTTTGTCCAAGTAAAAACGTGGTTCTTTTTTAACATGGCTATGATAGGATTTACCACAGTTGCAATGTTTGGGATAAACCTCCTTAAAAATTTTATTTTTCCCAATAAAATTTTCATCCCTTTCTTGTATTTAGGTAAAGACAGGCCTAAAATAACTTTAATCCTTTCAGGGTCAATAGATAAGCCTTTTTTTGAAACAACATGACCCAAAATCTTGCCTTCATGGATGACAAAGATGGACTTCTTTGGATTGAGGGATATGTCATACTCTCTACACTTCTCAAAAACTTGGCTTAGATGTCCCATATGATCAACATCATCCTTTGAAAAAATGGTTATATCATCAAGGTAAAAAAGCAAAAGCTTATTGATCAAACCTTTGAAAGCCATGTCGATTGCCCTTTCAAATGTAGCTCCAACATTGGATAAACTAAATGACATCTTCTTATAGGTGAGGGTCCCCCACTTGGTGGTGAAGAATATCTTGAATTGATCCCATTAATTTACCAATATTTGATTATAACTTGAATAACCATCAAGAAGTGAGAAACATTGAGAATCTGAAACAACTTGCAGAATTTATTCCATGGAAGGGAGTGGATAATGATCCATGAGAGACACTTTATTTATATCATGAAAATACACACAAAGTCTAATTTCTCCATTATTATTTCAAATTGACACAATATTGGCTACCCGAGTTGAGTGCTTGATAGGACAGATAATCCTAGACTCAATCAATTTGGTTAGCTCTTTCTTCATGAGTACTTCTACCTTGGGGTTGATAGGCATTTGATTTTGTCTTAGTAGTTTAGCTCCATGCTCCAACTCAATGGTGTGATGAGCTAGAATTGGGTCAAATCCCTTCAACTCCTTTTATTCCTAGGCAAATATGTCATGAAACTCTTTACATAATGCAATAAAAGCTTGCCTTTCTAGCTGAGAATAAGCCTTGCTAATCTTCAAAAGTTTGTCCTTAAAAATCAGAACCCTCTCATAGTTCTCTTCTTTTGTTGACATGCTCATTCTTTGGTTTTTATTTTGATAATCCTCATTGAAGACACTCTCCAAGGTAATCAACCCCTTGGTTTTTTTATTTGTCTTCAGTTGTATAATCTACTCTTCATAATGATCATGCAACTTCTTTTGATTTTTTGAAGAGAAGCCTGTCTCATTTTGCAAGAAGTGTGCAACATGTTCATCACTTATAAACACTTTACATGACACTTCATTATATAGAATGGAATGTCTCATAATGATCTTGATACATGATTGATCTTTATCTTGTTCAACATTAGTAGCTGAGTCAAAACATGCTACTATTGTAGCCAATCTATCAACGTGCTTATTCAAGTCTCTTGGTATGGGCTGAATGTTGAAGGCATCAAAATCCTCAAGTAGATCCCATACCATATGCTTGTAAGAATTGAACAATGGGTTCTTATCTATATCTTGACTTCTCACTTGATGAATAACCAACTCGCTATCTCCATAGACTTTCAAAAGCTTTATTCCTCTCTTCCTTGCCCATTGAAGACCATGAATTAAGCCTTCATATTCTACCACATTGCAAGTGCAGTTGAAGTGAAACCTATAAGAAGAGAAGCAACAATTCTTTGATGGGTAAACCAACATGACACCAACTCCTACACCTACTTTTCTCTTTGAACCATCAAAGAACATTTCCCACATGCCATCAAGCTCATGATCTTCATTGGTGAGTGAAAGAATTGGGATGTTCTCCTCATGCATGTAGTAAAATCCTAAATCAATTTCATCAATGAAAGTGTAAGGAAGGATCAAGGCCATGTGTTTCAATGCTATACTTGTCAAGATAGAGGTCAAAAATACCTTCAAGTGGAGAAGATGTTTCATTATTCAAGACTGTTTCTTCTTCTTTGCTGATTAGATAGTTTTGATTTGTCATTGTCTCCAAGTATGGCTCAATGTGGAACCTTGATAAAGACTAAGTACTTATGGTCACCTTGGTTTCATACCTTGTCTTGAAAGCTAGAAAGGACTAATCAGTAGAAAGGTGTCCTCCTATCTTGGTCGTAAAGTCCCTAGACAAGCATAAAGCAAAGTGTGATGGAAGGTCCACCACCACAATATCTTGCATAATAGGGAAGCTTGGGCAACCATGTAAAAACACTTTCAGACCTTTGACCAATCCTACCATCTTGGTTGGAGTTCCATCTAGTTACAACATGCCTTTACTATATGGCTCATAGTTCAAACCCAGCTTATCAACCACTACTTTAGGCACAATAGTAGTGCTTGCTCTACTATCCACAATACAATTGTGGACCAACTTATCTCCCATAATGAGTGTAAGGTAGAAGGGTGGAATATTTTAAAATTTAATAAAAGGCTCTAAAATATGATTTGGAGAATTTTTGAGAGCCACACTATGATGCTTTAAAGATTGAGGAGCCACTTGCATGCTTGCTAACTACTCTTGCAAAAGCTCATTTTGACCATGTATATGTAGAACCTCCTAGAGGGATATGCTTGTATTAGCAATCTTAAATGAGTCCATAATATTTATAGATGGAGAATTCACTTTCTCCTACATTTTTGATGGTAATAAAGGAGTTATTGCCTGCTATGTTGCAATCTTGGAAGCTGCATTTACATTATGATTTTGTTGAGGAACATAGCTTGTAGAAGGTACAACATTGTTATTGGTGATTTATGGCCTTAGAGAGGCATCACTTAGAACTATTCATGGCTCCTAGCCCTCTCCCAATGCTCTCTTTTTGGCCCTTGTATTGGTTACAATTTACATGCCTTGAGTCAACACAAAATCATCTTTTATTTAAAAATTCATCATTCCAACACTTAAGCTGTTGCCTTCTCTAAGACTATCCCTTTGGTTGGGACATGCTTATTCTACTATCATGTAAGGATTATCTTCTTCTTGTATAATTAAAGCATAGCTAGTTCTTCCATCATCATGTGTAAACTAACCTTGAGGCTACCCCCATTGGTCCACATGATCTTCTCCTTACACTAGATTTGCATGAACTAGAATAACAACATTTACGAGAGGAGTAGAATTTGGATTATATGAACTAGGCTGAGTACTATAACCTTGTTGATTTTATCTTCTCCCTTGATAATTATATGGGATGGAGCTCTATATCCTTGTTGAGGATAGTATTTTGTGTTAAGAGCAACATTTGCCTGATATTGAGCTTGCTTGAGCTGAGCTCTCAGCAATCTAATTTTCTCATCCTTGTCCATAATGTTATCCACCTTCTTGGGAAAGGCTCTTGGATTCACATTGGCATTGTGAACCTATGACATGCTTGGAGCTTCAACTGAATTATGGGACAATAAAGGCAAGGAAACTCTTGGAGGGAGTCTTCTAGCCTGAATCAAGCTATTCTCAACCTCAATTGCTAGCTCATATGCACTTGGAAGAGTGAATCTTCCCATTTACTACAACATAACAACCACATTAGTACCAATCCCTTTGAGGTATGTTGGGAACACAAAGATAGGAGGAGATCTCATGATTGGTGGCAACCTATACCATGTTCTTTGAAATCTCTCATTGAAATCTCCTATGGATTCATTTGGACCTCTTGTTATTACATTGAACTGATGTATTAGGGAAGGATGATCACTCTTATTTTGGAATCTTGTCACCAATAGGTCTCCAAAAACATCCCAACTTGTAATGTAACCCCCCTTCAATGTTCTATACTAATCAAGTGCTTTGCCTTTTAAAGACATAACAAGTAGCCTAATGGCTATGTTGGCCCTAGTAACATTATGGAAATTGCAAAAATTAGAAATGTCTCTAATATGTTTAGATGGGGTAATAGGACCCTCTCCATTGAAACTAAGAAGATTTTTGGTAGTATTTGGAGGGATGGGGTCATATGCAGGGAGCTCTATTTAGTTTTGGGTATTGAAATTAGGGAAGGGTTGACGTCTATCTATCTTTCCCCTTCCCCCATTTGTCTTCTTCTCCTATGATCCTCTATTTCTTCTTCTTCTTCAACTTCTTCCTCTCCTTGAACTTCTTCAACCTCTTTTGCTTCTTCCACAAAACCTCCTTGCCAAGGATTTAATAGAGCTAGGAGTGGTTCAGGGTGTTGTTCTTTAGGAAAAGGTTTAGCTGAAGGGCCTTGGTTAGAAAATATTAAGGACCTTGTGAGGACCATGTAGGATAATTGTATAAAACTTGGTCTAGAACTAGGGATTCACACCCTTTTGGAGTCATCAAATGTTGGGTTAGGGGTATTTCTACTATTTTAGGCCTGTCAAGACCAACATTCACCTTGACTAAGTAATAATTTAGGTCCCATTGGGTGTGCCAAAACTATTGTCTCTAAATCTTGCATCCTAGAAGAGGGATATTCAAGATTCTTCCTAATTTGGGCAATGTTGGGACATTTCCAAGCTTGTGGGTGTGCCTATAAGTGGAAATGAACCTCTAGGTTGAAAGGGATAGCTCCCTATATTAGATTTTTGTGCAATAAAATTGCTAAACCAGTTTATATGAGTGAAATGAGTCAGAAGTTTGCATAAACTAAAAGCCTAGTCTAAAATGGTGATATACCAAGAATTAGTATCCACATGTATGCCCTATACTTATGCACAATACAAAAAAATATAGTCTATAACTCAAGCTCTAGGAGATTCCAACATAAGTATTTCAATATAGAGATAAAGTAAATGAGATCACACAAGGTAAATAACTGGAAAAGACAACCTATATATTCCAAAAAAGGGTTACACATGTGCAAAATCTCATACAACTAGAATGCACTCTACATGACTTGCTGGATCAACCCTTTGCTCAAAAGCATGAAGGACAAAGAATAGAAGGACAAAACATCACTTGTTATCACTTTGTGTCTCTTACATGCCCAAGCTAATGTCTAGAACTTAGAAATAAAATGGACTTATGCTTATTTTCTTAAAGGCAAGAAAATGGCAAATCATTTTAGTAGGGATTTACCGTACTATCTATGGATGATAAAACAAGAACCCAAGGGCCCTATTTATAACAAAAGAGGGAGAGAAGAGAGAGCTCTTGGGTGCCAAAATAGAAGCCTCCAAAATGGTTTACAGTCACCATCCTAGTGAAACTGATTCTAGTTGTTCTCTCATTCAATTGGAGTTTGTCTTTCTCTTTGACTTACCCTCTTGAAATGACCAAGATCACTATAAAATTAATGGTGAGATGACCCTCCATAATAAATAGTTCAGATCACTATTGTGAATGTCAGATTCCTCTTAAAAGCTCCTGTGGTTTGCCCTGTAGACCCATTCAAGCCTTCTGAATGGATTTACTTATAAACCTATAAGTCAAGCATGTTGGGAAACCCAATTTGCACTATCTTTGCCCTGTTAGGTTCTTCAATTTCTTCTACTTATAAAATTCATAAGAAAATCTTATTGGGAAACCTGATTTTCACTACACAGTCATTCAAGTTTTCTAAGTGACTTTACTTCTTACTTGCTCCTTCAGGTTCTTCGATTGCTTTTACTTATAAAAGTCATAAGAAAGGCTTGTTAGGAAACCTAATTTTCACTATAGATTCATTCAAGTTTTCCAAGTGACTTTACTTATTATTTGAAGACTTTAGGCATGAATTTGACATCTTGTGACACATCACCAAGTTTCACCCCAACGGCTAGTTGGCCACCCTAAATTTGACATCCTATGACACATCATGTCTTTGAATCCCAATGGTTAGTTAACCACCCTAAATTTGATGTCCTATGACATGTCATCTTTGCACCCCAATGACTAATGGGATGTATTAAACTTGACATCCTACGACATGTCATGGGGATTCATTGGGTTAGGTTTATTATTTTTTGTAATTTTCTGAAAGTAATTCCTTTAGAAAATTTATTCAAAGGAATTCTTTCATGGATTTTTCTCGAAAGGTAATGGTTAGTTCCTTCAGGAACTTTTCTTGAAGGACACTTGGGAAAGTGTCCTTCAAATTTTTTTTGAAGAACACTTGGGGAAGGCATAAGGTCCCTTCAAATTTTTTTGAAGGGCATTTCCAAAGGAAATGGCCATTCAAAACTTTTTTGAAGGGCATTTTCAAAGACAAAGTGCCCTTCAAAAAAGTCCAAAGCGACACTTGGGAAGAAAAGTGCCCTTTAGCAATTTTTTGAAGGGTCACTTGGAAGAAAAGTGCCCTTCAAAAAAGTCTAAAGGGACACTTGGGAAGAAAAGTTTCCTTCAAAACTTTTTCGAAGGGTCACTTAGAAGAAAATTGCCCTTCAAAAAAGTCTGAAGGGACACTTGGGTTAAAAGTGCCCTTCAAAACTTTTCTGAAGGGTCACTTGAAAGAAAAGTACCATTTAGAAAAGTTCGAAGGGACACTTGGGCTAAAAAGTGCCCTTCAAAACTTTTTTGAAGGGTCACTTAGAAGAAAAGTGCCCTTAAATTTTTTTTGAAGGGACACTTAGGAAGAAGGCAAGGTAATAATGGCCCTTTGGAAACCTTTCTAAGGGTACTTTAGGGTAAAATAAAGTCCAACAGGCTAAGGAAAACAAGGCAAAGGGAAAGAACAAAGAACAAGGGAGAAGATCTCAAACCAGGAGAGGCCGATGGGAAAAGACAAGTAACAAGGCAAGATCCCAAACATAGAAAATGAGCAAAGGGGAAATGAAAAGAGCCAAAGGGAAAACACAAACTAGTCATGTAGAAAATGGTCAACATGATGAGTGATGAGTAATACAATATAGTCTAAATTTTTTATTTTAATTGAGTTTGTTGTGTTTCATAGGTTATAATAGTAGGTGTACATAGTGAGATATCTATATCACATATATTCAAAACATGTACCATATTCAAGTCAAGGAAAGGAAATAACACAGATTGAAGGAACATAAATTGGTCAATGGATTGGTCAAAAAAATAAGTTTAGGAATGAGAATGTGAAGAAAATGTATATCGGATTGGTATAAAAATGGTAAATACTAAGGTAGTTAATGATAAATCACATAAAATATTATGACATTTCCAACATAGATATATTTATTAGAGGGAGTTAATTCACAATAAAATAATTCTTAAGGAAAGAAAAGGTGGTTGTATCACATCATCCAATGCCATTAAATAAAATATTGAACCTATTCATTAGAAAGGTAAATGTTGTAGACACTTAATTCTCATCACTTTCATGTCAAAATTGTAATCAAAATCAATTTCTTACTATAACACATAAATAATTGAAACACCCAAATTTGCCTGTACACCTGATATGTGTATTCTAAAACACATGGTGGAATCCTTGATTAGGTAAATGCATTATAAATAATTATCAGATTCATATAATTCACTTTCATCCAAATTACTACTGTATAAGTGATGCTCTCAACATTTAACTAGAATACATAGTTAAATTTTAATATTACATAAATCACATGGAAGTTACTCTATATTAATTATCCCATATAATCAAATTAAAAGGCTAAGTAGAAATCCATATAACTTGGGTAATTTATAATTATGAAATATTCAAATATTCAACAAATATATGAATCATGACATCATCATGACATCATACAAAAAATTGTCAAGCATTAACATAAATGTAAGAAATATATCAAAATTTTGGAACCCCTGCCTAGTAAATGTAGACCCAAACCCAAAATATTAATGACATTTATTATTCAAATTGAATTGAATTCTAACCATACATCTTGATCTTGATCTAATGGTCACAATCAATCTAATAAATCCATAAATAAAAGGATCGCCTTATGCCTTCAAAAATATTTTGGGTGTAAACTTATAACACATAAATATAGAAAGGGAGTCAACAATTCTTCACTTTGATTGATCAAAACCACTCATAGACAAGGGGAGATGCCATTAAAATGAACATGTGACATCGATAAATATTCCTAACTCTACAATCTAGGCACAAATATGCTTATAATCTGACTTGGAGAATGAATTCATTATAAAGGTTTAACTTTTGGTTTATGTCTTTCTATTTGTTTTCATCCTTCTAGACCTTACCCCTCTGAGGAATCATGAATGAGATGTTATGTTTATCAATTTGTTTTAGTTTGCATAAATAAAAATGAACTAACCTCTCTTATACTTGTGATCTAAATTTGGCACATCCAGTGGGATTAATGCACTCTAAAATCCTCTTGAGAACATTCTATCACCTTATAAATTTTAAAAAAAGACAAATTTTGACCTTTTTCTTCTTTTTTTCTGTTAGTTATTATATGTTTTCATTTTCTACAAATTGTTTGGATTGCACTATGTTTTGATGATATCACTCTATATATTGGAGGGATCATTTCCCATGATTAGTGATATCAACCTATGTAATGATAATGTTGCTCCTATATTATTTTCTATCTCTATGTGTTTTTAGGAAAATGATGAGACTGATTTGTCTATCAATGAGAATGCTTTGCATTTCTGTGATAACACATTGTGGATCGAAAAAAACATAATGCTCTATTTAAACTATCAAATGATGAAATAAAAACCCCTAGTGATGACATTGACCTACAAATCAATGAAATAGACCTATAAATTGATGATATCATCTTATAGAATGGTGGGATCTCTAAGGTGTCATTCTCTATTTTTTTCTTTCTATATTTTTTAATATTAATGGGAACATCCTACAAAAGGATGATATCATCCTACTAATTAGTGATATCATCCTACTAATTGGTGATATCATCTTGCTAATAGGTGACATCACCAGTTTCTTGTTCACTATTTTTTGTCTCTACAAAATAGTGGAATCACCCTACTAAATAGTAGGATCACACTATGTCTTTTTCCCATGAGTTAAATAGTCAGTTTTTCAACTTCCCACGCTTGCCAAAGATGACAATTCAAACTCTTAACTTGTTTCTTATAGTTTCACTTGATGAAGACATGGTTTATACATAAAAAAGTAACTTTTGAACCCTTCTATTTAGTGCAACTAAAAAGATTTCACACTTTCATTTGGTGTCATAAAAAACTTGATTACATTATTGATTTATTCGATGTTTGATTCATTTTTTTATTGTAGTGTATCATGCCTATGCTCTCCCCTTGCCCAATTTAGGGAGCTTGGGTGACCAAAACAAATGTAGATTATTGTTATCCTATTTTTCTTATTTATTTATAGTGTGGGGTGGATTTCATCTCCTTGTTTCAAGTTTTTAGGGCACAACACCTGGGGTTTCATCTCCTAGCATAAATGCCAAACCCATATATTTAACACAACATATAAATTGAGGGTTATTATCATTAAGTGCATAACAAATTCCTAATAAAAGGTTTGATGATTGCAAGGGGTTTATCCCTAACATTACGCTGTTATACCTCACCCTCAGAGTTTGAATTACTAGTAGAACTTCACTAGGACCTTTATAGTTGAAGTGGTCATAGAGGGACTAAACCCTCTTAAAAATTTCTTTCTCTTTATTTCTATTCAATGGATTTTGAGCCCCATATACCACAAGTTATATTAGGGGCCATTTAAAAAATCCATGCCAAAATTATAGATTAAGACCTTTGGGTGTAAACAACTTGTAGTGTGAGGGAAACCAATCTCCCCCAAGATTTCATGATATACTGCTCGAAGTGAAGGTTAGGTGAAACTAGTCTATCATCACTTCAAGTGAGGTATTCACTTGGAATGCAATTACATTACACACTTATTCTTTCACTAGAGATAAGGCTTGTCTTGAATGTGTGTTATTGATTGTTTGTTGTCTTATACTTATTTTGTGTGACACACCTTACATGTTAAAAAAATTAAAATAATTATAAATCCAAAACAATTTTATTTTAGACTCATGTAATAAGGCATTACTCTACCCAATTTTTAGATCGTCCTTATTATATTCTAAATAATTACACTACCTATTTATGGTAGTACTTTGTCCTTACTGTACCATTATGTTGTCCATTTCCAAAACAATTCAAAATTAGGTTTATTAGAACTAAAATCCATTTCTCATTCGATCCTCAACCAAGTTTGACTTGAACCAAAGGTCTAACTCTAATTTAAAGTCAACAAAGTCAACTTTTAAAATTCAACTAAGGTCAAACTTTCACATGTCAACTAACATCAAAATTTCAAAGGTTAACTAAGGTCAAATTTTCAAAGGTCAACATAAAAAGTCAACTAAGTTAAAAAATTTCAAAGGTCAACTAAGGTCAACTAAGGTGAAGTTTAAAAAAGTCAAGCAAAGTCAACTTTTAAAAGTTGACTAAAGGTAACTTTTAAAAGTCATCTAAAGTCAACTTTGAACTCAAGTTAGCTCTAAGAGGCAATAAATTGAATCAAACTCAAAGGTTAAAGGAAAATCAAACTATTTTGAGATTTCAAAATCAAATTGGGTTATAAGACATTCAAAACATCATTCTTGTCCTTTCAAAATTTTCATTCTAACTTATGGAAGACAATTTAAATCAAGCATTATTTTACTCTTGACATTTTATTTTGACAAGTTTAAACTTGAATCTTCTACTTTAATCATGAAATATTCCTATGACACCTTATAATACCACTTCAAAACATTCTTCAAAAGCATTTTGCAAATTCACAAATATCACTTTGAATCAATAAGTAAAGCTTTATACATGTTCAAATCAAATCAATTCAATCACCTTATCTAAAACAACATAAATGAAGATTATTAATTTGGACATGTTTAAATACACACATAGTGGGGCCTCTTATGGTCTTCCTTTTGATGAGGAACACTTTTACAATCCACTTGGGTATCTTTAAAATACTAAAACTAGTGATGACACAATGAGACACCCAACTATATTCGAGGATGTGCCACCTAAAATAGATCTAGTCAAAATCAATATGAGAACCAATTTGTTGAAAATAAAGATGAAGCCCCTCTAATATTGTTAGAATATGGAGCAAAGCTCCCACCTAAATTTCCCATATACTAATTACATTGCCTTATTCAAATAAAATAAATACATCCATAGCCACTTTCAACCAAGGTCATGAGTTTGTATAAAACTCAAATTAAGTTCTTGCATCATATAATAAAGGAAAAGAATAACTTATCGACCCATCCCCACATAGAAAAATCAGGCAAGTTATTGCTTCCATAGTACAAAAAGCTATCCAACTTGTCACCAATCAGCTTTTTGGTGATTTAACTAAATATCTAGTGGTTAATTCATTCAATAATTCCCCATCCATAGATCAAAATCCACCATTGGATTAACCACAAGATCTCTTAGCCAAAAATATATCTAGTGCATATTCTTTAGTCCATCCTACCTCTAGTATGCATTTGTTGGCTAATTATGAGTAGATATAACATACATTTTTTAATCACTAACAAGTTCCTACTGATCTGAAATAATAGGTTATGAACAATCAAAAATAATCATTACCCATTTCCTAAAAATGAATTCCATATAATTCAAAACATCAGGTTCCTTTAAATCAACAAAAAATTCCTTCTAATTCGTACAAATAGGCTTTTTTTTAACAACCAATAAAGTCCTTCTAATTCATAACAATAGTTTCATTTGAACTAATCAAAAATTTATTCTAATTCATGATAATAGGTTCCTTAAAACTCACAAGAAGTCCCCATTTATTCAAAACAAATACCTCTTACTGAGTCATAGTTTCTTCCATATTAACAGCAACTTTCACTAACCCAACAATGTCTTGCTAGTCTTATTCCTAGAACAAGTCAATAAGAAATCCCTTCTCAACAATATAACCAAGGTTACAAGGTGAATATTCTAAATAAATCCACACAAAGTGGATCCATTCTTATCTAATTTAATCCAAACCAAACCAACCAACCAACCTTTAAACACTCATCAAGATGCAATTATCCAATCTCAAGGGGCTCCTAATCTCCAAGAATGGAATGAGATAAAATAAGTTATTTTAGGCCTTCAAGGTAGTAACCAAGGTATAAAATTCAAGTTTGATGAGATATGCTCTTACCCATTTGACACGAGCTTCCTCCAAGTGCCTTTTTCATCTCATTTTGAGATGCCTAAAATTTACAAATATAAGGGGAAAGGTGATCCTTGAGTGCATTTAAAGGAGTTCTTTGTATCATGCCAAGAGGTGGCTTATAAAATCATATATTTACTTTAGTTGTTTCCACACAACCTAGGTGGACAAGTTTTGGAGTGGTTCCTTCATCTACCAAAGGGTTCTTTCACCACTTTCAATGAATCATATGAAAATTTTGTTAAACATTTTTGATATAACATGGAACATGAATTAATTACAGTTGACTTGTGTAATGCAAAATAGTGGGATGGAGAAATCTTTTTTACATTTTTGCAATAGTGGAGAGCCTTAACAAACATTTTCTCACATAATCTTATAGACAAACAACTATCATGCATTTTTAATTAGAATCTCAAAGATGAAATAGATTATAACTTACAACTTCATTGTGCTAATACATTTGAAGAAAT
Organism: Torreya grandis; assembly: GCA_037957365.1. Classification (NCBI taxonomy): domain Eukaryota; kingdom Viridiplantae; phylum Streptophyta; class Pinopsida; order Cupressales; family Taxaceae; genus Torreya; species Torreya grandis. The sequence continues at coordinate 2,216,843 of JARHVA010000499.1, read as the reverse complement.
CATAGACAAATGTGTACATATTAAAAAGGCTCTTATTGACAAAGGCTTTGTCAAGATATACTCTCAAAATCAAACACAAGCCCAACCATAGGCCCAACCTCAAGCACAAACTTAGGAAAGTACCATTGAGAAACTAAAAGCATTTAATAAGAACAAGAACGTGGTTGATAATGCAATAACATAGATAAGGCATGTGTAAACAATTTGGTCACTACCTACCTAAGACACTCCACCTACTCATCCATTCACAATACAAATATAAACCCTATGAAAGGGTTAATATCTAAATAGAGTTTTCAATGACCTAAGTGAACCTATTGAGGTAGTATTTCAAAAAATTGTTGTGGCTAACATGATCATTTGTCCCATTCCAAAATGATTTTCTAGAAGATCAAATAAATTTTGTGTGGTATGAGGATAATGAGTATTGTGATTACCATCATGTCAAAGGTCATACAATTTATAGATGTGTGAAACTTAGGTACTTCATCTAGATTTTACTTGAAAATAGAATTGAGTTAGATAAGGATGCTTCTAATTCCAATCAAAATATGGGTATCTACAAATACCCCTTTCCAAACCAAAATTCTAGAAATTAGTAATAAAATAGAAATCGTAATAAACATGACTATTCTCTAAATAATCAGGGCCAAAATTAGAACCAAAATAATAATAATCAAGGTCAAGATTCCTAAGCCAACCAAATCAATTATCACAATTTATCATATGTTTATAACAATGTTGTGGGTCAGGTCACTAGAAATTATGTTGTTACTATTAAAGTCACACCTCATCCACCTTATAACACATCTCAAAGTGTTGTCCCTTATATTTTAGTACCCCTATCCATATCCAAGTAATCCTCCATCAAGTCAAAATGGCATTATTGTAACTCAACCTTCATGGATTACTATTCTTGGTCCTTAATCCAATCTTATAATTCAAATAACTCCCTCCTAGCTTGAAATTATATTGTCACCACTAGATGCCCCAGAGTTACCCTTCAAGGACCTTTGCCTTCTTCTAAAAATAATATAATCCAAGGTTCTATGCCTTCTAAATCCAAACTATCTCCCTCCTCCCTTGAGAAGTAGTACGATCTTGGTGAATAATTGAATAAGATACCTATGTGGATTTATATTCTAGATCTCTTACGTACATTAGAAGTTCACAAACCTATATTGTATGACCTTAATCAATAATCCAAAATACCGAATGACATTTATTGTACTCAATTTTAGGCACTTGTTATTATCTTACATTTGATCAAAGTGATATGTCATCCACTGGTCCCATGCATAATAATCCCCTCTATATTGAAGTTGTAATTTCATGCCATAAAATCAAGTGAGTTCTCATAGATAATGGTTTAGATTTAAATATTTCTTCTTTGAAATTGGTTAACCACTCAATTTATACTACATTAGATATGCATTTGGACACCATTACAATCAAGGCCTATGAAAATGTAGAGAGAATCATTAGGTGCTATTTGTCTGCCTATCATTGTTGGGCCTATCACCCATGATACGTCTTCCATGACCTTTATATTTAACTAACTACTTTTTGGTCACCCTTAGATCTATGAAGTATGTGTTGTCCCTTCCACATTACACCAATGCCTTAAATTTCCCCATTCTAGAATGGAGGTCATTATTCCTAATGATTTTTAGCCATATCAATATTGTAAAAACTTGGAACTTGAGTATGAGAACTATAAATATTGTCCTAGCATAAAGGTTGTAACAAAAATGACAAGAAAATAGACCATAAATCTCCAAAATCTAATTATATTTATCCAATTGACCTTGCATCCACTTCTTCTACTCCACCTCCCCAAATTTCTTCTCATTTTACCATTGAAGATACAATCATTACCACATACAACATCCATGATGCTTTTTATATTGGTAAACTTCCAAAGCCTCCTAAGTCCCATGGTAGACCCAAGGCTACCAAACCCCTTGGTAGGCCTAACATGGTATGTCAAAATAAGACCAATTCTCATCAAAATGGGCCACTCTTTTTTGTTAAAGATAGTTCACCAAACCAAGATTGACCTACCAATTATTAAGGGTCTTGGTTACATGATGATGGATTTTCCACTTGTTATAAAACACTAAATACCCCATTCCTAACAAAATCAATTAGAATCAAGATTACAAAGGTATAGGATTGGGGGAAATGAGTAGGGTATTCTTGAGCATGTACCTATAGCTAAATATCAAGGAACTTATGGTATTGAATATACACCACCTGAGGGTGACCCCTCAGATCTTGAAAGTGATTCAAATTTGAAAACTAATGACGATGATCTTGAGAGTGACATAAAGCTATACTATAACATCTACAATGAGCTAGCTAACACTAACCTTTTTGATACCAATGTTGTATTTACCATTACCACACACATCCCCCTTTCCATCCATTATCCTAAACTTATCAATGGGACCAATAAAATTATATTATACCTTTAGATGAGTTTTAGAATTATGTGGTGATTTTTGAGTTCATGGGTCTCAGATTTGGTTTTTTGGTTGGTGATCATAAACAAGGGTTTGGCTTCACATTGGACCTTGATGTCTACTTTGGAGAGAAAACAAACTTCCTTGGTCAAAAATAAAATAAAATATTGAGATACATTAACAAAAACCTCTTTAAGTCAATTTTGGATCAAGGTAAAAGTAAAGAAAAAGATGATTATATTGATGAAAACCATGGGTAAGTTCACTCTCCTCCTCAGGATGCTCAATGTCCCACAAGTCTAAACATTACATTTGGGTTAAATATTAGTTTAGAGGAACACAAAGTCTTTGAACAACTGGTTCAAAAATTTATATAAACATATGTCAACTAGCCATTACCTGACATGGTGGATTTAGATTATTATTATATGGGTGAGCCTCATGATGCATATTTTGATGTCAAAGATCAATTCCCATTGGTACCAATTATATTATAAGATGGTTCCACCCTCCTTGTGTAGGACACTGTTAAAGTTAACATTGGTACTTTTGATGATCCTAAAATGATTAAATTGGGTGCATATCTCATTAAAGAGGAATGTAAGTTAATTATTTTCATTATAAAATATTTAATTGACATATTCACATGGTATTATGTGGATATGTTGGGGATAGATCCGTATTTGGTTGTGTATTATCTTGTTGTACACCTAGATGCTAAACCCATGAATCATAAATTATATAAGATGCATTTGTGCATTGTTATACTCATCAAGAGAGAACTAAAAAAATTATTGGGTACAAGTTTTATTAGGCTAATTAATTACCTAGAGTGGATTTTAAATATTGTTTAGTCAACAAGGAACTAACTGGTATTTGTTTGTGCATATATTTTAGGGATATCAACAAGGCATGTCCCTATTAGAGTATTTCATGTTTTTTACTCATGTTTACTGGTGTCTTTCTAGCTATTTTGTCTTGTAGTGGGTTATTATTATATCCCACATTTGTTAGAATAGGTAGGTTTCTATTTTGCCTTGCCTATATAAGCAAGTGCTTTGTATTAGCTTAACATCATTCTCATATTATGAATATATTAGCTATTGTAATGTTATTTATTGTGAACACTTTTGATCTTGGCCTCATGGAATGTTTTTACCATTCCTAACATGGTATCAGAGCCATTGAAGAAGTTCCAACCATCCTTAGCTTGCAATTTAGAGAGATCTTGGTGCCTCTTTTAGGGTTTATTGATTTTTTTAAATTTTTTTGAAGTTTTTCATTATTTTGAAGAAATAAAAGAGAAGAATCTTAGCATATCATATTTGAGGGAGGCTAGGCATTAGATTTATTTCTTTGTTTGCTTTAAATCTAAGCTTCGTAACCTTTTTTTTCCTAAGATCTGAAAGCTTGCTTATATTCAAAAGAGTAGAGGCTAAGTAAGATTTTTTTTTTTAAAAAAAAAATCATTTCCAAATCTATTATTTTCAGCTTGGTAGAAAGTGCTGGAGAAAGGATCAAAAGCAATATGTTGTTTTTATAAATATGCACTTATTCTCTAAAGTTTGGTGTATTTTTTTGATATTAGGATTTGTTTTGTTTAAGGAACTCTGATTTAGTGCATGGGATTTAGCTTTTGGCATCATATTTTAAGCCAAGGCAATAAAAATCTGCATTCTATTTCCTATACTTCTTTCCTTTGACTCAGATCTAATGTTTGGTATCATTTTTTTTAGCATCACATTTTATAATCTGGCTAGAGTTTGATCTCCTACAAAGATTGTTGCATTGGTTTTTTACCTTTTTCACGCTTTGGATCTGCTGCTTTAGATGTTTGTAAAGGAGTGGCATTAAACTCATGGCATTGGATCTGTAGCCATCTATGTTGAAGATTTTTTACTAGTTGTATCAAAATTCTAATTTGAATGAGGATGGTGTTGGAATAATTTTTCAATTTTCATTGAAAGAGGTGTTGTAAGAGGTGAAGTGTTACTTTTTTTTTGTCTTCTTCAAAAAATTTCTATCTATTGAAGCGTGGTCTGCTACCCAGAGTTTATCAATTTGCCTTCTTTGTCCTTTTATAATCTTATAGGACTACATTTAATTTCTCTTAACTTAAAAATTTTGTACTTTAATATGAATTGAATCATGCTTTGATAATGATACCAAACATTAGATCTGAGTCAAAGGAAAGAAGTATAAGAAATAGAATGTAGATTTTCAATGCCTTGGCTTAAAATATGATGCCAAAAGCTAGATCCCATACACTAAATCACAACTTATTAAACAAAACAAATCCTTAGATCATAAAAATACACCAAACTTTAGAGAATACATGTAGATTTATAAAAACAACATATTGCCTTTGATCCTTTCTCCAACACTTTCTACCAAGCTGAAAACAATAGATTTGGAAATGATTTAAAAAAAAAATCCTACTTAGCCTCTATTCTTTTGAATATAAGTAAGATTTCAGCTATTAAAACAAAATAAAGTTCTTAAGCTTAGATCTAAAGCAAACAAAGAAATAAATCTAATGCCTAGCCTCCCTCAAATATGATATGCGAAGCTTCTTCTCTTTTATTACTTTAAAACAACGAAAAACTTTAGAATTTTTAAAAACATTCAAAAAACTCTAAAAGAGGAACCAAGATCTTCTCTCTGAATTGCAAGATAAGGATGGTTGGAACTTCTTCAATGGCTCTGATACCATTGTATATTATCTCACAAATTTTAAGCATTTATCTCACAAAATGTGATGCCACAAAAATAATGATACCAAACATTATATATGAGTCAAAGGAAAGAAGTACAGGAAATAGAATGCATATTTTCAATGCCTTGGCTTAGATCTAAAGCAAACAGAGAAATAAATATAATGCCTAGCCTCCCTCAAATATGATATGCTAAGCTTCTTCTTTTTAATTGCTTTAAAACAATGAAAAACTTTAGAATTTTTAAAAAAATTCAAAAAAATCTAAAAGAGGCACCAAGATCTTCTCTCTAAATTGCAAGCTAAGGATGGTTGGAAATTCTTCAATGGCTCTACTGCCATTGTATATTATCTCATAAATTTTAAGCATTTATCTCAAAAAATGTGATTCTAAAAAAATAATGATACCAAACATTAAATCTGAGTCAAAGGAAAGAATTACAGGAAATAGAATGTAGATTTTCAATGCCTTGGCTTAGATCTAAAGCAAACAAAGAAATAAATCTAATTCCTAGCCTCCCTCTAGGCAAATTGATAAACTCTGGGTAGTAGACCATGCTCCAACAAATATAAATTTTTAGAAGAAGACAAGAAAACAACAACACTTCACCTCTTGCAACACCTCTTTCAGTGAAAATTGAAAAATTCTTCCATTGCCATCCTCCTTGTTTAAATTAGAATTTTGATGCAGCTATTAAAAAATATTTATCTCAACCACTTCCCTTCAACTATGTTAATAAATGATTAAACTTTGTGAGATAATCTACAATAGAAGCAAAGTCATCTGGGTTTAGTGAAGTGAGCTCCACTTCAAGTTGCATGGCCCACAAGTGGTCTACCTTTCTGAACAACCCTTGTAACTTAGTCCACATTTTAAATGGAGTGTCATACCCATCAAAGTGAAACAAAATACTATCACTCACATAACTCCCAATTAAGCCCATAAATTCTTCAAACTTATAGTGATGCTAATTTTTTTCAAATTTTCTTGTGAATTGTGGTTGTGTTTCATTCGTTAGGGACCATAATCCTTTGCACTTAATAATTATCTCTATTCTAGATCTCCATGTGTGATAATTATGTGTAGTTAACATGTCATAATGATCAATGCTAGATGTAGAATCCATGCCAAACAATCACCAAGAATAGAAAGAATGCAAAAGGTGCACAAAAATGACATCAAGACAACCCCCCTAAAAGATGTATTTATAGGACCCCCCAGTTTGGCACTTTATAAAAGTAGTAATATTTTATTATCTAATGACACCATGTGATAGAGAATTAAATAATAAACACTTTTTAAAAAAATGGAACTCAAATGTGAGTTATCATTCAAAAGTTGTGTGTTTCAATTTCCCATAAAAATGGGTGAAAATAATTTAAAAACACCATGATTTTATTTTGGAGCCCAAATTAGAACCAAACATGGACGTGAAACCACTCATTGGAACTGGAATTTCACCATGGACTTAGAGATGCCAATGAGGTTACCTTGGGAAGGGTACAATCAAGTTTTACTCCCTCTTTAAACAAAAATACAGTTGAAAAGACAAATTTAATGAATGAAAAGCTGTGTAAAGAGGAAAGAAGGTGGATTATTTTTGTTTTTATCACTTAAGAGAGAGAGAGGTGTTATTCGTGAACCTCCAGATCTATAGATAAGAGACTAGCACCAATTTTTGCCTCAAATTTTCAAACACCTCTTATCAAAGCATGCTTCAATGCCTCTTAAAGTACAAAATTTGCAAGTTAAGAGAAATTAAATGTAGTCTTGTAAGAGTATAAAAGGACAAAGAAGGAAAATTGATAAAATATAGGTAGTAGACCATGCTCTAATAGATATAAATTTTTATAAGAAGACAAAAAAATAGCAACACTTCACCTCTTACAACACCTCTTTCAATGAAAATTAAAAAAATCTTCCAACGCCATCCTCCTTGTTCAGATTAGAATTTTTATGCAGCTAGTAAAAAAACTTTAATCTAGATGGCTTCAAATCCAATGCCATGAGTTTAATGCCACTCCTTTATAAACATATAAAGCAGTAGATCCAGAGTGCCAAGAAGGTAAAAAACCAACACAACAGTCTTTGTAGGAGATCAAATTCCAGCCAGATTACAAAATGTGATACCAAAAAAATAATGGTACCAAACATTAGATTTGAGTCAAAGGAAAGAAGTACAAGAAATATAATGCAAATGTTCAATGCCTTAGCTTAAAATACGATGCCAAAAGCTACATCCCATGCACTAAATCACAGCTCCTTAAACAAAACAAATCCTCAAATAAAAAAAACACCAAACTTTAGAGAATAAGTGTATATTTCTAAAAACAACATATTACCTTTGGTCCTTTCTCTAGCACTTTCTACCAAGCTAAAAACAATAGATTTGAAAATGAATTTAAAAAAAAAATCCTACTTAGCCTCTATTCTTTTGAATATAAGCAAGCTTTCAAATTTTAGAACAAAATAAAGTTGCCAAGCTTAGATCTAAAGTAAACAAAGAAATAAATATAATGCCTAGCCTCCCTCAAATATGATATGCTAAACTTCTTCTCTTTTATTACTTCAAAACAATGAAAAACTTCAAAAATTTAAAAAAAATTAAAAAAACTCTAAAAGAGGCACCAAGATCTTCTCTTTGAATTGCATGCCAAGGATGGTTGGAACTTCTTCAATGGCTTTGCTACCATTGTAGATTATTTCACAAAGTTTAAGCATTTATTAACATAGTTGAAGGGGAGTGGTTGATATAAAAAGGATGAAGAATGTATTTACTTAATATTATTGAAGTTGAGTGGTCCTTTCCAAATATTTGCCTCTACCTTTTTCTCTAGTATGGATGCCTTAGGTACTGCATTCAAAATGCCTGATCTTGAGTTATTTTGTGAGACTCACGTGGAAGGAATCCAAATTGTCTCACTTTGAGTCTTCCACCTCTCAGAAAGCATTAGTGATCTCACATCCTAAGTCTAAAGAAAAATCTAAGGTAAAAAGGAAAAACACTCCTCTTCCACCTCAAAATGCAACTAAGACCCCCAACACCAATGCACCTAAGCCCAACAACACTTCTACATCTAAACCCAAACAATCTTCCAAACCCAAGTATAAGTCTAACCTATCTTGTTCATTTTGTGGGGGGACTAATTATGAAGATTCTAGGTGTTTCAATAGAATGCAAGCCTTAGAAGATGTTGTTAGGAAACACAAGATCTCTATCTCATCTCCTTCTCCATATCATGAGCATGGGAAAGCACTTAATGTTGTCGAGAGATTAGATTCACCTATTTTAGATAGTTGGGTTATAGATTTTGGCTCTTCACATCATATGAATTCTTCCAAGGAGTCTTTTACATCTCTTGGTTTGAGTTCCACTTCCAAAATTGAGGTTGGAGATTCTTCTTTAATTTCTGTTAAAGGGAAAGGTGACATACAACTAGATGGTGGTCTCATCAATGATGCATTATATGTTCTATACATCACCACCAATCTAATTTCAATTTATCAAATTTGTCATTCTGGTTAGGGCAATATAGTGACTTTCACACCATAAGGTATTGAAGTTTGAGCTTTGTTAGAGTCACATACACTCATTGCATAGGGTTTTGTTGATCATATTTATCAACTTTATTATTTTGAGAGTTTTGATGATACTCCTATAGGGACGTGTTTAGTTTCTCATGTAGATTCTAAGAGTTGGATTTGGCATGAGAGATTTGGATACTTGAACTATAAATATTTGAAGGAGTTGAGTACTCACAGCATGGTAGAGGGTCTTCCTATAGTTTCATGTCTTGATGGAGTCTACCCCAATTGTGCATTGGGGAAATAACATCAGGATTCATTTCCTAAGGGGATGTCCACAAGAGCTTCTTCACCACTTGAGCTTGTGCACAATGATTTGATGTTATTTCCTACTCCTTTTAATGGAGCTATGTATGCACTTACCTTCATTGAAAATTTCTTGAGGCATACTTGGGTTTACTTTTTGAAGTGAAAAATTGATGTCTTTGGTCACTTCAAAGTATTTAAGGCTTTGATTGAGAAACAGTCATCAAGTTGCAAAAGAAGCTTCATACTGATAATGGGGGGATTACTTCAGTCAAGAGTTCACTAATTTTTTAGCATCCCATGGTATTGTTCACCAACATTCTATTACACATGATCCAAAGCATAATAGATTAGTAGAGAAGAAAAACTAAACTTTGAAGGAGATGGCTAACTGCATGATGCATTCATGAGCTTTACCTCTTATTTATTGGGTAGAAGTAGTTAATTATGCAAAATACATTCAAAACTACACACTACATCAAGCAATTGAGAATATAACTTTAGAGGAGGCTTGGTCTAGATCCAAGCCCAATGTCTCATTTTTTGAGTCTTTGGGAGCCTTGCTTGGGCATTTGTACCAAAGAAGAAAATGAAAGCTTTGGATAATAAGAGCAAACCATTGGTATTTGTTGGATATTGTGAGGACATGAGAGCTTATTGTCTTTTAAACCTTGATACTCATGATGATCATTTTTAAACACATGTACACTTTGATGAGCATTTCATATCTCATGACTCTTCATCTTCTTCCATGCCTTTGTCTTCTTCTTTCCATAATTCACCTCCTCTCAAAGATTCATTCTTTGAGGAGCCAATTCAATAGATTCTTAAGGAGGTTATAGAGGATGCGAATCTTGTTCACATTGATGTTGCCACTATGCCTAGGTGGGATCGTACTACAATTGTTGAGGCAACACCATTAATATAGGATATTCCACCTACTTGACATCATCATGCACATTCTATAGGTATTGGAATTTTATGTCAGGTATTCTCTAGGGATCCATAATCTTTTTCATAGGCTCATGGGATACAAGAGTGGGATGATGTGATGAAAAATGAGTATTCTTCATTAATAAAGAATCACACTTGGGATTTGGTCACTTTTCCTTAGTCTATAGATTTTATAGTCAGATACAAGGATTTATTTGAGTTAGCATAAGTATACCCTTGTTCTTCTTCAGTATGTTGGCATGGATGATTACAAGCCAAGTCCTTCTCTTTTTTAGTCTGGAGTGACTCTCACTACTTCTTGTACCACTCCACTTTGTGATCCTACTTTGTATAGGTAGTTGGTTGGGAGTCTTTTTGTATTTGACCCATACTCACCCTGACATGTCATTTGTAGTTGAGCTTGTATCTAGGTTTGCACATGACCCTCATGACAGTAATTAGTCAGCTGTCAAGAGGATTTTGAGATATTTGCAAGGCACTACTCATTTTGGATTACATTATACTAGGGGTTCTACTCAATTGGTTGGCTATAGTGATTCAAATTGGGTAGGTTCTCTTGATGACAAGTGTTCCACTTTTGGTTACATATTTTTTCTTGGTTATTCACCTATTACTTGGTTGTGTAAAAAGCAATAGGCTATTGTACTTTCATCTATAGAGGTTGAGTACAGGGCATCAATTACAATGAGTCAACAGGTTCTTTGGCTTTGTCAATTTTTGATAGAGTTTGGATTCATGTATAATTAACCTATTGTACTTTAGTGTGACAAATAGAGTGCTATTCATTTATCTCGCAACCCAGTTGAGCATCAGTGGACCAAGCACATTGAGGTACATATGCACTTCATTCATCAACACATTTAGGATGGTGTCTTTAGCTTAGATTATATTTTGACTCAGTAGTAGGTTGCAGACATCTTCACGAAGCCTTTTGCAGCACCTCATTTCCTTGAGTTATGTGGCATGCTTGGGATTTTAGAAGTTGTCCTTGGGGGGTGTTTATGAGGACATATTCCATCTTCATTTCATGGATATATATTATACATGAGTAACTTATCAGGCCTCATTACTGAGACTCATTTTATGGACATGCCACTTTTTTGTCTTTTGTTATCCCCTAGCTTCACTTGAGGTGGGGTTATAAAGTATTTCATGTTTTTAACTCATGTTTGCTAGTGTCTTTCTAGCTATTTTTTCTTGTAGTGGGTTATTATTCTATCCCACATTTTTTAGAATAGGTAGGTTTCTATTTTGCCTTACATATATAAGCAAGTGCTTTGTATTATCTTAACATCATTTTCATATTATGAATATAGTAGCTATTGTGATGTTTTTTATTGTGAACACTTATGATCTTGGCCTCATGGAATGTTTTTACCATTCGTAATAGTCTCAGGATGATTTCTCACTACCAAACATAGACATGATAGTGGATTCCAATGTAGGGTACAAGATGTTATCCCTAATGGATGGATTCTCAAGATATAATTAGATAAGGATAGTGCCTGAAAACCAACACAAAATAATCTTCACCACTCCATGGGGGATATTCTATTATTAAGTGATGCCTTTTGGCTTAAAGAATGCTAGTGTAACATATAAACATGTAATGACTATAATATTTTATGACATGATGAATGTCATTAAAGACTATGTGGATGATATTATAGGAAAGTCACGTATGTGTGCCAGACATTCAAATTTTCTATGAAGAATCTTTAAGAGACTTTGAAAATATAAAGTTCACTTGAATCCAAAGAAATGTCTATTTAGTGTCACATCAAGAAAATTAATTGAATTCATTTTTTCCTTCAGGGGCTTTATATTTGAACCTAATAAATTGAATACTAATATGGAAATGCCTCCTCCTTCCAATCTAAAACAACTCTATAGTTTGTATGGTAAGATTCAATTTATTCGTTGATTCATCTCATAATTGGTTGATCAGTGTCATCCTTTCACTCATATTTTTAATAAGGGTGTCACATTCCAATGGAATTTTGAGTGTCAACAAGCCTTTGAGTAAATTAAAACCTATTTATCAAACCCACCAGTATTGGCTCCACTAATGCTAGGTAAACTGCTATCTATTTATATCTCAGTGACTGAACATGCCTTGGGGGCACTTTTGTTGTAACATGATGAACATGAAAAGGAGAGTGCAGTATATTATTTGAGAATTTTTTTTAAAAAAATAAGAAAATAATTACACACCAATTAACAAATCATGCTTAGTAGTGATATTCACATCTCAAAAATTATAACACTATGAGTTGATTAATAAAATAATTATCATTTCTAAGATTGATCCACTCAAGAATCTATTATCTAAATCAACTTTGATTGGACACATGGACAAGTGGGTAATGTTATTGAGTGAGTTTTACATTGAGTATGTACATCAAAATGTAATTAAGGGTTAATTCCTTGCAGATCAACTTGCTGAAGCACCATTATCAGATATCAAGCCACTCACTTTTGGTTTCCCTGATGAGTTAATCTTGACTCTAGATAAATCCCTCATTGAATCATAATGGTGGAATATTTATTTTGATGGTTCCTTTATGTCTTGTGGTTCTGAAGCCAATATTTTATTCATTAAATCAAAGGAAAATCTCATTCCTAAGGTGTTTCACATTAGTTTTCATTGCACCAACCATATGGCTGAGTATGAAGCATTCATTGCATGACTTTGCCCAACTGTTCAGTAGAACATTCAATATTTGGTTGTATATGGGGATTCCCAATTAATAATTAATCAAGTTATATAATAATATCAAACTAGGGATGAGAAGCTTGTGCCTTATAAAGGCATGGTGGATAACCTTAAGAAACATTTTTAGAGCATTTAGTTTGAATAGATGTAAAGAGCTAATAATAGATCCACTAATGCAATGGTGATAATTGGCTCCTTGATATAAATGATTAATTGTAATAGATAATATAAATTCTTTATTGAAAACATTCTTTAACTGGCACATAATCATATAGATACAAATATGGTATGTGATATTGTTGGTCTCGATTCATCTTGGTAACACAACCTATACACCTATATCAGAGATCATATCCTTCTTGACAACTTATCCCAAAACCAACACAAGTCCTTCAATCATAATGCCTCCCTTACACTTTACTTGGTAACACACTCTATCATAGAGGTTATGATGGGACATTGATTCATTGTTTAACCTTAAGAGAGTGTGACTTAGCATTCAAAGATGCGCCAAAGGGATTTTTAGGGCCCACACTAGCAGCATGGTCCTTACCAAGAAGGGCCTTCAAATAGGGTATTATTGGCCCATAATGGAAGTAGATGCATGTAATTATGTCAATAAATGTCTTTCTTGTGAAAAACATGGTGATTTAATTTAAGCTCATTCATGAGTGCTTTAGAAAGAAAGATTAACTAAGTGCCATAACCAAATCCTCTTTGCCCATTTTATACATGGGGACTTGATCTCATAAGAAAGATTAACCCTACTTCTTCTGATGGCCACAACCATATCCTAGATGCAAATGAATATTTTACTATGTATAGAAGCAATTAATCTCACTTTCATGAATAGAAAGCATCCCCTCATGATATGGTTACCATGTTCTCATATGCCATAACAAAAACAAAACCATCATCATATTTTCCATAATCCAAACAAAACAATTGAATAATATGGCTACATCTATGCTAATTAAGGCATGCATCTCCAAATTACCATATACAATTAGTCATAATTTTTTTTACCTCATGAATAAAATTATACACCATCATCAACATAAATTATATTTGATATCTATATCAAGTACCACATCATCATGGAAAATAAATATACATCCATATTGCTATCAAATATCTAATATACATCATGAGTCAACATCAATGAATAAAAAATGACATCATATATATAATAAGAATATTAGAGTCCATATACATCATGTGATCAAAAATGAATATCTATCTACATCTAAAAATCAATGTCTATACATCGAGATATACATATGCATCACATAAAAAATATAAAATATAGATCTATACATCAAAAATCAGTTCTAACTCTGGTTATATCTAGGAGGAGTATTATCAAAGCTCTATCCTATACCAAGAACTGGTGGTGGGTGTTATGGTGGACCCATAGCTCTCTTCTATAGAGGAGGCTAGACCAATGATTTCTCTAACATTGACATGTGACATGACCTATAAGTACAACTAGACCTATGGATCTAGGTATACTCCTAAAATCTTAGTACCTTGATCCTTGTTAGTATTTATAATTCATATAAACTCTATTAATAGTTAACCTTATCCTTAGCCCATATCAAATCATCCTTGGCCTGAGACATATCTACTAATTCCATAGACATCCCCTAGTTTATAACTAGCTATCAAGATGTGTCTTTATCCCCATGGAGCCTTTGAACACCTGCATGATACATTTGTGCCTCTCCTTAATCCTTATATCACTCATTGATTACTACCTCTAATTCACTATCTTGTAATGTAAGATGGCCCTAAATGGTGGTCATATAGGCAACCTACCCCCTCATTGTGGCAATCTCAACATCTCTCTTTATAATCAGGCCTTGAAACTTTATAGTCTCTCCTTGGGATCCTTCTAACTACCTTTGTATCCTAGTTACCTCCTCCTCTAGCACTGATATCTCGATAATATTGACTCCAATCTCTCTCTCCAACCTATCTATAGTAATTTGATCATCCTCTATTTAAACTAGTTGTGAGGGCCCTACCTAGTTGATGTTTGTCTTTTATCCTTTCCTAACTCTACTATGATAACAAGAGTCACCTTTATGTCTTAGACATATATTTGTCCCTCCTCTCCATCTGGGCCAAGTCCCTCTCCCATCTCAATATCCTACTATGAGAGCTCTCCCCAATATTACTACCACTACTACTATTATTGCTCATACTCTTAGATCTTGAGTCTATAATAAGAGGTATAACCTAATATAAAGGTACTAACTAAAATGGTACTTGTATATATATGGCTGCCTACACTAGCCTCATACTCTACCCCTATACTTATCAAGCACTAGCCTTACATGTCTCTACTATCTCTAACATGGCCTTGGATGCTCACCCCCTAGAGGCCTAGATCTGGTAAGTGGTATTGGTCTAAAATGTGTCCATAATGATGCATAAGTCTTAATAACTTCTATGTATACCAATCCTCCCTCATATCCCTAGGCCACTTGTTATGCTATCAAAAAGCTTCCCACTCCTACCACTTTAGGGATGGGAGACCTCCACTCACTAATTTATCATGTCATATGGGAAAAATATATCTCATCAATCACCCATTTATAAAAGTATATATCTCTTCGATGGCCCTGTCAAATCCCTCCTATCACATACCAACCATATACTAGTGGATCCTCTAGTTGCCACTATCATCTATCCTTTACTAGTTTATCTATCATTATATTACTTCTAAGATTAAATCTAGAGCAGTGTATAGGGCTTAAAACTCCTCCCTATTGATAAGCAATTATGTGTAGATCTATGTATAGTTGGGACAATACTACTGGGCCCTAGGAAACATTTGTGGTTGACTATATCATATACTAGATCACTCTTATTAGGCCTATGTGAAAATACTGGCCACTCTTATCAAATAAAAATATGCCACTGATAATGGCCACCAAAATTATAAACTCTCTATCAATCAGTCATTATCTTATATCTATCAAAAATTCTAAATCCTCTTATACATCTATGTAAACTACTCCATCATCTATGGTGACATCAGTGATGCCAATCAAATCCTCTGACACTACTAAACACCCTTGTTACATCTAGTGGACCATATACCTCTAAATCATGATGTAGAGTATATGCCACCTCCTCTAGTGTCATTGTCACCTCTCCATTAGGTAAGTGGAAGTATTAGTCTCTAAATGGTAGTGCTCAACTAGTTATGATAGGTAGGCTCTATTTATTTCAGTGATTTTATTAATTATTATTAGAAAGAGGTAAAAGAAGAAAATAAGTACAGGTATGGTTGAAAAACTTGATTAATAGTGTGTGTGTTGAATTAGATGATTATGAAGATCTCCTCTTTGGCTTGGGAGGATGACCTACATATAAGAAATCACTAAAGCAAACTTATTTCTTAGACAGATAGTTGAGTGGATTGCCTAGTGATAACTAGACCCTGGAAGCGAGAGCTTCCTTAGGGGCTATCAATCCACACATTTTTAAATAATTAATTTTATAAAATATAAAAAAGAGTACTTGCATCAATAAATCAAAGGTACTAAAATTGAATACAATAATGGTTGCTTATAAAATAGACTAGAAATGATTAAATTAGTGATAAAATAATTAATACTAGCGATATAAGGTTGAGGTCTGATTCAAAAAATTAGATAGGGGTTTATAAAGAGGTAGGAACACAAAAAATTTAGGTTTGGTTGAGGGTAGGTGGGTGAAAACAACTTGTTGGTTTTTTATACCATAATGACTATTAGTGGTTGGGTTGAACGTTGATGGTTAAGCTAACCATTGATGCTCAAGGTGATAGTCGATGGTTAGATAGACTGTCAATGGTTGAGAAAATCATTGATAGTTATTGTGTATAGATTTAGGTTGGTAAAATGTTGATTGATGAGATCTAAAATATGGATTCTAAGAGATGGGTAAGACCTGGGTTGATTATAAAATGGAAATAAACTAAATGAATACTAAAAAACAAGGACTTGTCTTACCAAAAGACTGATTGGGAGGTTGATTGAGGTAGTTGACTCATTGATGGAGTCTGGCATGATTTTAATAGAGTAATGATACTTGGTGCTTTGGTAGGGATATGATGGAAAATTGGCTCTCTAATGTGGTAGCTTGTTTTTTGGGTTGCTACTGATGATTGAGCTAAAAAAAATAAAATTCTATATGCAAAAGTTCTTGATAATAATTACAAATTAATTTCACATCCTTGCTCCTCTCTCTTATAGGCAAGGAAAGAGAGTTAGAACAACACATGAAATGGGCATCCTAATTATAACTCACACATTCAATGGATCTCAATAAGATTTAGATGAGTTATTTTTATAAAATCAAGGTGGGTGAGTTTGCATGTTAGTGGTTGAGGTGGTGAACCCTGATCGTCAGTGGTTAACCTGATCATCAATGGTCGAGGGTGAAGGGTAAAATAGGGAAAATCTAGGGTAAAGGATAGGTTAAGCTAATTAGTTAAATTGACTATGGATTAGGTTTGGTTAGGGGTTAAAGGGTCAAATGGTCCCAAGGGGGTTTAGGGGAATTATGACATTGAGAATCATGGTGTGTATATTTTTGGTGTTTATATTTTACCCCTTTTTTATGTGACTTGAAATTAACCAACTACAAAATAAAAATGGATGCTAGTTAATGTTATGATTACACTGAGTATGGGAGGAGGTGTTCCCCCTCAAATTGGGAGATGATGAGGTAAAGCAAAATCAAGTATGGGTTTGACAAGGTGGATGATGGGTAGGGCACTAAAGCATAAATAGGCACACAAAGTATGATAAAAAGGTATGATATCCAAGATAACATAAAGATGAGGTTACCATAGTTGAAAACAATAAAGGTTGGTGCTAGAAAGACAAGTGACCATTATACTACATGACTACATTTAGGCATGGTAGATGGGTACAACTATTAGTCTCTTAGACAAGGTTGATGTTTTAGTGGGTATCCAAACTAGGAAGTGATCCTAGTGAAAACACAAATGGGTCAAGTGTCATGGGTATCTAAGGTAAGAAGTGCTCCTAAAAAGACATAAGAGGTTAGGTAAGCATGAGGTGGTGTAAATTCAAAAAGGGTCATCATGGTAATGTTGTCACTACAATCAAAGGACCAGCTAAAAAGTGTCACAAGAAATGTGCTCGTTAGGTTGAAATGGGCCAACAACAAGGTGATGAGTTGGGTAGGTTGGGTAGAGAAGGTAGTCTCCATGGGTGGGTAAAACTACGTTAGTTTTGATAAAAAGGGGGTTTGATTTGGTAGAAGTAATAAAGTGGGGCATCTTGACCATCAATAGTCAGGTTACCCAAAGCTGACCATTGATGATCACCCTGACTATCGATGATCATGGTGAAAACCCTAAATACTTTTGAAGTAAAAGTAAAATTATAATTAATTTTCACTCATTGTTACTATTTCTTGGTTGAGTTGGAGCTTTGGTGAATTTATCAATTTTTGGTGATGGTGCTTTGCTAGATAGTAGATTATTGAGGTGGATTTTGACATTTAGCTAAGGGGGACCTAGGTAACTAACCAAGATACAAGGAGCACATGGGCAAGATTAAGGATGAGTAGGTTTGTGGAAATTTTCATGATGGTAGTCATAAAATGAGGTAGGGGGTGTCTTGATTTTAATATATATGTGTGATTTTACACAAATGTATTGGTTTGGGAGGCCAGGGTAGGTTGGAATGATTTGTTTGGTTTGCTATGCTTGAGGTAGGGTTTTAGTGGGTTTTGGGTAAAATTGTAGGTAAAAGTAGGAATTAGTGGGATGGGTAGGTAAATTAGGTCGATTAAGGGTTTAGGGTAGTTTAATTTTGTTGTTTAACTTTGGCATTTGGTAGTTTTTTGGTATTATAGGGTTTGGGAATTTTGACCATGGAATGCCCATAGTGACCATCGATGGTCAAGTCTAACCATTGATAGTTGATACCATAGAAAATATGGGTGTTTGACCATCAGTGGTCACCATGACCATCAATGGTTAACCAAGGTAGAGAAGCTTGTTTTTCTTTTGATAAGTGGTTAAAAAAAGTTAAGGCAAATGAAATGGTGTGTGTGTTAGGCATAGGCTGGAGGGGTAGGTTTAGAGGGTAAAACTAATGGGTAGATGGGTAGGATAGATAAGGGAATAGGTCAATCTCATAAAATTTTAGGATAGAAGATATTAGTTTAGGGGAATAAGTCATGCTTCTAACTTGGTGTAGGCAAGGGATCAGATACATATGAATGACCATGTGCCACATATCTTCATAGAGATTTAGGAGGGAATGACCCTAGCCAATTGGGCCCATATGGAGGAGGTGGGGTTAAGAGCTATGAAGCACTACCAACATGTGCTTTGGGATGCATCCATGGTCATAACACCCATCAAGAGATGAGATCCTATTATGAACACCTTCCTACTTTCAACTGGTGAGATGACCATCTTGATTGAGGATGTGTATAGGATTACTTAACTTGCACTCTGTGGTGATTCAATATACCACATAGAGAGAGAGGAATGAAATGATTATATTGAGTTGTTATATGGGTATGAGAGTGACCAGATCAGATGGTATGTTGGAGGATTTAGGTACAATGTATTGTATCAGAGGGTTCCAACTAAGAGGAGACTCATGACCATGATCTTGTTGTGACATGCTTTGGGTTTCCTGACTCGAGTAGTGAAAGATTTATTTACTTGTTATTGGGGGTATTGGTTGAGCTATTGCTGGGTTGGATAGTATTTGGTTGGGTACATGTTTTACTTATATAGATATACAAGGAGTTGTGGTGGCTTAGGGCCCATAAGAGATATGGTATCAATGTTGGCCTAGTTTTTCATTATTGGGCCTACAAGCACATCAAGGTGTTGAGGCTAGTGGGGTTTCCATGGGTAGGCTAGACACATATAGAGTTCCTTGTCAACTTTATGTGATGGACAGGTGACTTTGCTACATTAGGTGTAGGAGGTGGTGCTCATGATGTGGAGTCGTTCAAGGGTGTATTGGGTGCACTAGTGATAGGAGATATCACATGGAGGCCATACATCCAATTTTTGGTATGTATAGGGTATAGGAGATAGACACTCTCCCTTTAGAGCTATAAATGAATACCTGACAAGTGAGATGGGGAGGTGGAACTGATTTTGTTTGATAGGGTATGTCAATAGTTTGGTTTGGTATAAGGAATCCTAGGTCCATTCCCCAAGTATAGGTGAGAAGAATCTAAGATCTTATTACCAAACCCATATCTTGTGCCCACTTTGTTATATCTTGAGGAGATACCTATTGGTCTTAGACAGATGATGTCAAGTTTAGAGATGGGTACATGGCATGATACCACCCCATATATGCAGTTATAGATATTGGTGAGGATGATGGAGGTATGAGGCTGATGGTTATGGATCTAGTTGGCCATGATGGATAGGTAGGAACAACTTATACTACTACATAGGGATAAGTACATGTATTAAAAGGGTAGGTGGCCATGTTATAGGGCCATATTATTAAACTAAAAGGTTAGGTTGCTACCTTATAAGGTCAACTTGTTACCATCGTAGGTGAGAGGGATCAAGCTAGGACCTCTCTAGTCTTAGTGACCTAGGACAGGGACTCTCTAAGGTAGAGAGGAGGAGGAACAATAGTAGCACAAGTAGGTCCATTAGGTTTTACCCCCATGACATGATACCTAACTACAGTAGAGGAACTATGGTACTATGAGGCCATAGTTTTGACACGTGTCCAGATGAGCCTTGATGGGGTGAGTATAAGGCTAGCTTGGTAGGTGGGGCTAGTCTAACAACACCAGGGTAGTGGGAAGTGCCTATATCCAAATATACATGGATAGCTAGGGGATCTATAAGTATAAAAGGTGGGTAGGCACCAGGATTGAGCAGTGCTCCAAGAGGTAATGGTGCCCCTGGGGAATAAATATAGATATATTTATGAAATTTTGTATATCATTTTGATTCTAGCCTATGATTTGATACTTTGAGATGTACATTTTTAAGAGAGATTCATGTCTATCTACTATGTACACATTGCTATGGTTATTTGACTCACAATTTTATACATATGATCATTATTTATGCTCATGTTCATGCTTTATGGTTTGATGTTGATGTTTAATGCTTATAGATTATGCTTATGTGATGGTTGTGTAGACATTGATATATGTTTAGTTAGGCATGAGATGATTTTGATTTATGGTTATGCTTATGACATGCTAAGTCTTAATGAGTATATACAACATTATTTTAGGCTTTAAACATGTGGTGTAAAATGGTTGATTGTTTTAAATGATCATGGATGTTATGATATTATTATGCTTGGTATGGTTATGCTTGTTGTTAATGTTTTTAGGATAAAACACCTGAGTTAGCTTAATTAACAACATTATATGGGAGATAAAAGAATATAATCAAGAGATAAATATCATCATGAAAATATCAACTAGTCATGTTAAGATAAGAAGAGGGCATGATGCTTCTTCATTGACAAGGACTAAAATAAAATTGAAGTTGGATAGGCTTATTGAACATAAACCCCTTAAATGCTTTGCACTAGCATATGTTAGTTGGTTAAAAAATGTGTCTTGACCACATAATTTCAATTAAGCTCAAGAATCCCTTGCAAATAGTGTAAAGGGGAGATGGGTGAAAAATGAAACATTCTTGTGAGATTAGCATGCCTCTTCTGTAGGTGTCCAAAGAACCAGGGTAAATAGGCATATGCCAAAACTATGTAGACTAATCGATTTGGGAAGTCTACTTATGAGATTTGTTCTTGGATTTCACCTTACTATGCTATTCAAGAGTTGATTGTGGCTTTTAAGATTAGTTTGATTTTAGTTTTGATTGTGATAATGGGCCTTTTGATTTATTATTGTGTATGTGAAGCTGATAAATGTAGGAAGCTTCCAAGAACTTGTTATGCATTTGATAAATGCTTTACTTAGCCATCCTTCAAGGGAGTGGTCTAACTTTATGTGATTTGCTTATGATTTTTGATAGTTGTCCTTCAAGGGAGTAGTCCACCTTATGTTTTGGCAATTTTGAATAAATTTTCAATAGATATCCTTTAAGGGATTAGTCTATAAATGTTAGGAATGACCCATGATTGCTCATGATATGGGTTTTCAATTTTATTGATTTGATTTTTCTATACATAGACTTGCTTATATAGGCTTAAGGGTTCACCTTTATGAAGGCAAAACTTAAAGCACATGAAGTTTGATTAGGTGTGATAGAGGATTAGGTGATAATGACCATGGGGATCCATCCTAAAAAAGGGTGAAAAGTACCATGAGAACCATGCCATGGGTAGATTTGTGGTATCCATTATTCAAGATCAGGCTATGATTATGATAGATAATCACATGATTCACTTTAATTGATTGTCCCTAAAATATGGAGATGGAATGTGGGTGGATAGAAAAGGATGAGCTTAAGTTAGAAAAAATATGGATTTGATCCTTCTTAACAAAAGAACAAATGTAGATGTGAAGCATTGAGGGGATTAGGCTCTGGGTGGCCTATGAGAGAAGATAATTGGTAATATCATAATCCAGACTTATGGTTTATGGTATATGGTGCAAGCCAATTTAAAGCAAACTTACACTTATAAATTTTCTCCATAGTAGTTTCCTTTAGGATGAGGTCTCTGATATTGAATTCTCAAACTTTAAGGTGCTTATTATAGGCATGCTTGATGCACTCTTGATAGACATTGAGGTGGTTAAGGGATGTTAGATGATGCTCATTAAGTAACTCTAACTGATATAGATAGTGTTGATGGTAATTGATCTTAGAAATGAGATCTTGAAAATATATGCAAAGAGATGGGATTTAAACTTCAAGAGGCAAGATGGCCTCTGCTCCAAACATAATAGAAAATGGGGTAACACTCGTAGGGGTTCTAATGCTAGTATGATATGCCCATAAGGTGAAGGGGATGTGCAAATTCCAATCTCGACTAGATTCATTAACCATTTTAGTTAACATGTTATTAAGGGTTTTCTTAGAGGCCTTGACTTGTCCATTCAATTAAGGGAGATAGGTTGAGGAGAAACTCAACTTAATGTTGAATGCATAACATAGACCCTAGACTTGCTTGTTCTTAAAGTATTTACCATTATCAGTGATAATCTTATGAGGAACACCAAAGTGGTAGATGATATGATGGTTGATAAAGTTGATAATCTTTTTTGCTTTGGTCGAGACTAGAGGAATAGCCTTTACCCACTTGGTAAAATACTCAGTCAAAAAAATGATAGAATGATGCCACTGTAAGGATTGGGGATTAATTTCACCAATAAGTTCTAGACCTCATTGTGAGAAGGGTAAAAATTGGTAGAAACTCAAAGACTATGGCTAGGTGTATAATGCAAATTAGCATGTTGGTGGCTTTTAACACACCTTTTCATGTAATCAAAATAGTCTTGGTTAAGGGTAGGCTAATAATAGCCTAGGTGAAGGATAAAATTAGCTATAGTGAGGCCACTAAAGTGTCCCCCATAGATACCATTATGTGTTTCCTTGATAGTATGAGAGGCTTCATGGCTACATAGACAATGAAAGAGGAGGCCATCAAAGTCGTGCTTATAAAGGATACCTCCTAGTATGGTAAAACATGAGGTACTATGAATAAATACTCTTTGAGAATTCCTAAATAGGCTAGAAGGAACTATGCCAAGGTTAATATAGTCTAAGGTCTACTGATACCAAAGGTCAAGTTGGGTCTCCATATTGAAAATGGTGGGAGAATCTGGTTTGACATATGAAGGCTAGGTAAGTCTATGGATAATGATAGATAGGTTAGAATCTAAGGGTGTAGATAGTATCTGAGAGGCAAGGGAAGCCATGGTGTTGGTGAAATTATTGATAGATCATAGGGTTGAATAAATGTGGTAGTTTTCAAATAGTCCTAAGAGTTCATCAACTAGTTGCTTTTACTATTGAAAAATATCATTCTTATAATGGTAGGAACTGTTGATTTGATTGAACACAAGTTAGGAGTCACCAAAGATATTGATCATTTTGAATCCTATGGCTAAGGTAGTAGGAAGAGGTAAATCATGAGGGCTTCATACTCATCCATATTATTGGTACACTCAAAGTCAAGCTTGAAGGACAAAGGTAGAGGTTCACCATCAAAGGGGATAAGGATGATACTTACTCCCCCACCACATTGACATTTTGATCCATTAAAGAACATGGTGACTTGATAGGTGAAATCCTCTTGAGAGAGAGTCATGATGGACTCATTAGGGAACTCAAGAGGAGGAGGTTAGTTTTATGCTAAGGGTGCATCATCCAATTGGTTGACAATGACTTGCCACTTAATTAGCTTCTGTTGAAGGAACTCAATATCAAATTTTATGAAGAGCATGATCCACTTAGACATATGCTAGTTTTGGTATGGCTTGGAGTGCATATACTTGAGTGGGTTGGTGTTAGTTATGATGTAGGTTTTGTGGTTAAGAAGGTAGTGGTGAAGTTTGGTGGCCATGAAGACTAAAGCTAAGCATAGCTTCTTGGTATGGGTATACCGTGTCTCATACTCTACAAGCATGTGACTAATGTAGTAGATGACTTTATCTTTGTGTTGTTCATCTCGATGAGCCAACATTACCCCTAGGGAAAGGTCAGTGGTAGAGATATATAGGTAGAAGGGTTGGTCATCCGTAGGAGGGGTAAGGATAGGTAGAGATAAAAAGTAATTTTTGAGTGAATTAAAGGCCTTTTGGTAGTCACTATTCTAATTGAAAGATACATCCTTCTTCAAAAGGTGGTGGAAAGGTTGGCATCAGTGAAAAAGTTGGGAGATAAAATGGTGAATGGATCAAAGCTTCCCCTAAAAACTAAAAAGTTTCTTGAGGTTGGTGGGAGGGAGAATATGTAGGATTGCTTTGATTTTGGTGAGATCAACTTTGATTCCATGAAGGGAGACAATGAAACCAAGAAGCTTTCCTGACAAGACCCCAAAAATGCATTTCTTGGGGTTAAGATGGACATGATAATGGATAAGTCACTCAAAGATGATCTTGAGAATGACCGAGTGATCCTTTCAGAGTTTTGATTTTCTAAGAAGGTCATCCACATAGTCTTCTATAATCTTATGGATAAGGCCTTGGAAGATGTAGATCATGACACATTGGTAGGTTACACTAGTGTTAATTAGTTTAAAAGGAATGACTCTATAGCATAAGGTTCCCCAAGGGGTGGTAAAGGTGGTCTTATATTTATCTTCATGTTTAATTAAGATCTGATTGTACCCTAAGAATCCATCCATAAGAGATAATATCTCATGGACAACTATAAGATAAACAAGCTGGTCAATGTTTGGTAGAGGAAATTTATCATTGGGACAAGTGAGGTTGAGTTCATGAAAGTCCACACAAATTCATAGTCCCCCTATGGATTTAGTGATAGACAAAACATTTGAGACGCATTGGGGTAGTCAATGGGTTGAATAAAGTTGACAGATAGAAAACATTGAAGCTCTTCTTTGATGTGAAGGGTAATATGGGGATGCATGCGTCAGAGATTTTGCTTGATAGGTTTGGTATTATAGTGAGTGACTATGTTATGGGTAGCAATGGTAGGGTCAATTTTAGGCATATCACTATAAGACCATGCGAAGGCTATGTTATGGTCTTAGAGGAAAGAAGGGAAATCTCAAAGTTTCGCAACATTTAGTGATTGGCCAAGTTTGACAATGTAGGGGTTATCTGAGGTACCCAAGTTGATATCTATGGTGGATTTTTTTAACATGGTTAAGGTTTTAAGAGGAAGGAATTTATGGATGGAGGAATTTAGGGCACCGAGGTAGGTGAGGATAGAATCATCATCCTGACACTTGATAGTGTTAATGGTAGGAGAGTCTTCTCCTATCATCTCAGGATGGATCAAAGGGATGGTTATGGTAGTACACTCCTTTTAATAAGTCAAGGGTCCTATTTTGATCATGTTGATGAAAAAAATTAGGTGGGATGATGTCATCATCCTCACATGTAGGTGGTGGAGAGGTCAGTGAGGAAGGGGTATCTTCCTCAATAATGGTGGTGGTAGGTGGTTTGGGTTGCTTCTTGTTGGGTAGGATGAAACCAAGGCCATGATTCTCATGAGGCTTCCTAGTCTTAATGGAGACTAACTCATGTGGGCCATTTTCATACTACCTAAGACCAAAGCCTTTCTAAGCACATCGATGAAGGTATGTCTTGGCAAAACTTAAATTATGTAGGTAGGATAAACCAATGGTAAATGGCCTTAGTGAAAGAGAGGTGGTAGAAGTGCTAATGGGTTTTTCTAGTCCCCCATAGAAAAAATGGATCTATCAATGGGGAGGTTCAAAAGGAATGACAATTTTGATGTTGGGGTCATATCCTAGCTAGTTGGTGAGTTACCCACACTTGTGAGGAGTGGGGAAAGTGTCAAGGGCTAAAAGGAAATACTCCCCTAGTGAAATATAATGGAACATTGATTCCAAAGGGTCTATAGTGAGGATTTGGTTTGAAAAGATAGAGGAACTAGTCTATTCCTCTTTGGTAGAAGGGGATATGATATCCAGTTTGGTGGTTGAAAGTTGGGTTTTAGCTACTAAGGATGTGTTGGCTGTGGGTATGAGGACATAATTGGGTTGGTAGGTCATGTTTCATGTTGAGAAAGGACTTGGGTCTACTTAGATGGTGATGATCTAGTCCTCATGCTCAAACTTAGTGCAATGTTAGGAGGTAGAGGGAACACAACCCATGGAGTGAATCCAAGGTCATCCTAACAAAACATTATATTATAATTCACCTTCCACTACATAGAAAAGTTTAGGGAGCATGTGAGGTCCTACACATATATGAAGGATAGTCATTCTGAGAGTGGTGGTCATGGTATTGTTAAAGGAATAGAGGATGATCGAGGTATTAGACATGACATTATCTAGCATGTTGAGTTAGTTGTAGGCATGTGAAGAGATGATGTTAATGATAGTTCACCCATTAATCATGACCCATTTAACATAGGTTTGGTTGATGTAGGTGGTATTGAAGAGATGGGGATCTAGGTCCTAAGGGTGGAAGAAGGGATCTTTAAATCCTTGAAGGTAACAAGGTTGGATAGTTATAGGGCACCAACAAAGTCTATTATAGGTTGGTGGTCTTCGAGTTAGACCTTAATAGATTGTAAAGCCTCTATCAATGCTTGGTAGTGATGGGGAGAGGTATGGATCAACTCATACAAGCTCATCTTTATCAGGGTCTGGTGAAGTTTCTTGAGGATAACTCTCCTAATGGATTTTAAGGGGTTAGATTGGGAGGCACCTAAAATAAACACCTTGGGCTTGGTGGAATATGGAGATGAATGGGTGTGGGTTGGTTAGGAGGTTGAAGATGGATATGTGCATGGAATGGAGACCTTAGCCTTCCCCTTATCCTTCTACTGTGATCAAGTGACCACATTGATAGTGTGGATAGTAGGAGAGATTGAGGTATTAGGTTGGATAGACTCATATTCACTCTAAGGTGAGGTTGGAGGAGTAGGTAAGCATTGGTTAGGTACAATTTTTGGTTGGATTAGTATGGGGAAAATAGGAGGTTCATCTATTAATAGATCATCCTCATTGTAGAGCTAGTGGATAATAGTTTGGAGAGCTTTGCAGTTCTCTGTATCATGGCCTGATGTCTTATAATAAACACACACTTAATGGTCATTGTACTAGATGGGTTTGGAAGTAAGAGGTTCAAATGGTATGATGGGAGATAAGGCTAAACAAGAAGTCTACAAGAGCCTATGGATAATAGTCGAGTAGGACTTGGGTAAAGGTGGTATGGGTGTGATGGTCTTTACTTTAATGATTAAAGTAAGGGTTTTTTTGAAGATAGGTTTGGTGATAGGTGCTTTAGGTAGGAAGGTGATCTTGGTTGATAACCTCAGTTTAGGAAAAGAGGTTGATGAGATAGAGGTGGAAGATCACAAGGTAGGTAGCTTAGGTATTATTGGTGCTATGAAAAGAGGTGCATCAAAGAGTAAAAACAAGGGTATAACCAAAAGATGTGGTGGGTTTTTGGTAGAGGCAATTGGTTTCCTTCTCAAGGTAGAGGGATGAGGCCCCATAATGGAGGGAAAGGTTTAGGGAGGTAAAATTTGGGCCTTATAGCCTTTGTGTGGTTTTTCCTCTTTGGTTAGGTATTTAGTTGCTGGTTCTAGTGAGGCAAGCTCCACATTCACCAAGGGGTGATTATGGTTTAGTATGGGGAAGGTGCCAATGTTCTTGATTGGTTTGGTTGGTTTGGTTTGAGAAGGTGATTTAGGCACTTGGGGTTTAGGTGCCTTGGATGGTTGAGGGTTTGTTGGATTGGTAAAAGTTGTTATTGGTTTGGATGGTAGGGTAGAATATTAGATGGTAGAAGTGGTGGGTTGGTCTACTAAAGGTATGGTTAGAGGTTCTTTCTTGGTGATATAAGGTATCCCTAATTTATTCTAGAAGGTAGCTTGATCCATGCCAAGGTTGGAGATAAAATTCAATTTTTTCACTAGCCTAGATAATGGTTTGTAGGTTGGTTTAATTCCCTGAATGGTGGGCCTAAAAGATAAGCTCCTAGGTGGAGACACAAGGATGGTAACTATTATCTCCAAATCTTTTACCCTAAAAGAGAGTGTTGAATCCTTTTCTAGATTTGAGAAATGTTGGAACATTTCTAGGCATGTGGGTATGCTTATAGAACCTCTAGATTTAAAGGGCGAGCTCCCTGAGTGTATCTCTATAAAAAAACTTCTATCTAAACTAGTTTTATTGAAAGGAAAAGAGTTAGAGATTATAAAAAATTAAAACCTAATCTAAGATTGGTGATACACCAAGATTATCTTCCACATGAATATCATATTCTAGTGCACAATATAGTAAAATGCACAGACCATTCCCAAGCTCTAAGGATTTCTAACACAAGTATTTTAGTATAGAGGTGAGATACATGAAATGACACAAAGCAAATGAACTTAAAGTCAAATTTCACATTCCAAAAAAAATTATACACTTACAATAATTCAACACACTTGAACATACTCTATATGACCTATTAGACTAAGAACTTTTGCTCAAGTGTGTACGATAAAGGATAGAAAGATGGAAAATCATCACTTACTATCACTATATGTCTCTTAGACACCTAGACAATTATTTAAAAAACTTGAAAGAAATAGATTGGTGCCTAATTATTATAGGCAAAATGTGACATCAATCTAGTAGGGCTTCACCATACACTGTGTGGTTGTTTTTACACTAACCCAAGGGCTATATTTATGGTAAAAAAGAAGTGAAAGGAGGTCTTTGGTGCCAAAAAGAGGAATCAATCTATTAGGAGTCTCCATATTTAGCTGCAACCATATTTACAAATGATGCCCATTTGGGCCATTCAATTGATCCATGTCATGGCAAATTGTTACACAGCTAGCTTACTCTCTCAAAGATGCTTCCCTAATGGTTTCACTAGCAAAAACAAGATGTTTTTGAACTGAGTAATGGAATCAATCAGTTATGCAAATGATATTCCATTTGTTTTAGATTTGTCCTGATACTAACAACTTCTCATTGGCTTGCTGAGGTGTATAATAGTGTAGGGAAGAGTCACTTTCATTCTATTGGCTTTGGAGAGGCATCACTTAGAGTCTATATATACAGTCAATTGTTCCTTTGATTAGCCATCAGAAATGACTCGAATCATGACTTGATCAATGGTGAGATGAACCCTCTAATCTACTTTGGTGGATGGAGAATGTGAGCCCTTATATCTTAGAGAATTTGAACAAGGACCATCGATCTGCCTAGGACCCACTGTTTAAATGCCAATAGCTAGCTCATCACCTTAAAGTTGATGTCTATATAACCATCATTCTATTGGGACCATTCTTTCAAGGTTTTTTCTTGGACCTTTGCTTTAGCATTTTCTCAAACAATCTTCTCGTAGACCCTTTTCTCTAAAATAATTAACCTCTTAGGCCCCTTTTCTTTTTGGTTTAGTTTTTAGTGTTCTTTCTTTCTAACTTTCTATAGGTGTCCCTTCGAACTTTCTATGAAAGACACTTTTTCCAAGAATAACCCTTTGGCATTTTCATTTTGCCTTTACTAAAAGCCTAAATATGCCCTTTGGCATTCTTGAAGTGTCCCTTTGGAAATTTTCAAGGGGATTGTTCTTTTGATAGACCTACCCTTCGAGACTTTGAAATTTTCCCTTTAGAAGGCTCAAACTTTTCCTTCGGTAATCTTAAAATGTCCCTTCAGAAAGCTTGGATTAGACACTTTCTTGAGAAAAGACCCTTTAGACTTTTTGCAAGTGTCCCTTCAAGATTTTGCAAAGGACCTTTCAAACCTTTTGAGAAAGCACCAATTCCTTTAGAAAAATGTAAGAGTCTATTCTTTCAGAAAGATTGTTTTAGACAAAATGTCCAAAATAATTCCTTCAAAAAAATGCAAAGGACCAATTCTCAAGAAAAGACCCTTCAAAAATATTGAAAATGTCCCTTTGCAAGATAAAGAAGCATCCCTTTTCTTAAAAATTGTCCCTTTGGACTTTTTGAAAGTGTCCCTTTGGAAGAGAAAAAACCCTTCGAAAAAATTGAAAATGTCCCTTCAAAAATACTACAAAGGACACTTTCATGAGAAAATGACCCTTCAGAGAGATTGTTTCAGACAAAATGTCTGAAACAATTCCCATAGAAAAGTTGTAAGGGAAACTTTTCCTTCAAAAATATTGAAGATGCCTTTTAGAAAGCTTGAAATATACCCTTTGAACTTTTTTCAAAGGACACTTCCATGAGAAAAGACCCTTCAAACTTTTGAAAGTGTCCCTTTGGAAGAGAAAAGACCCAATTCCTTTAGACTTTTTATTTCAGATAAAAATTCCCAAATAATTCCTTTGAGACTTGGACCAAAAAATCAAAGCAAAACCTTGCCAAAATAAATAACACTTGAGAAAAAAGACTGAAATAACACTTACAAAAAGACTAAAATAACACTTACAAAAAGACTGAAATAACACTTACAAAAAGATCAAACAAAGGCTTCTGAAGGAAATAGCACTTGACACTTTTTGATATGGGGATAAACCAATTAAGAATGTTACACTTAGCCAAAATGAAAGATGCAAAATTGGGTGTGAAAATTGGCTAACATTCTTGGTGATTCTAATGGGAGGCATGCATGCTATACCTAAGACTAGTTGCCTAAATCCTTCTATTGGGCATGGATTCATGCATATAGGCACCCAAAAATAACTTGAATAGACCCTTGGCTCAAAAACACACGCTGGTTGATTCACACACACAAAGGTAAAGATGCATACCAAATAAAAGGAAGGAAACACACTTGTGCTACAAAGCACTTAGGGAACATAATAGCAAACCAAAGGAAACACACACCTAAATTACTATTTACAAAATAGACTTGTAAGGACTAATAGTAGAATGTCAGATGTATCTCATTCAGAGGGATAGGAAATTCTTCTCAATTCATCTTGGTCAACTTAAAGGAGTTGCTTTACTTATACTTGCTATTGATGTAAGGACCACTCCAAAAAATGTCAATCTTTGTATGTCTACTCGATTTTGATTTATCCTCATCCCATTTTAGGACCAATTCACCTTCCTTAAACACTCTTGTACTTGTTATTTTGTCAAAGGACCTCTTCATGAGTACTTGGTGGTGTTCCATGGCCTTGTGTGCATTGTATCTTACTTCTTACAACTACATTAGTTTTGTCAATCTAACTTCCATTGGAGTATTTTAAAGTAGTTCTAGTTGTTGTGAAAGTTCTAGAGCAGGGAGTTCTTGAGATATGGAAAAACTAGTCTCTCTCTCATAAACAAGTACAAAGGGAGAATTACCAATTGATCTCTTAGGAGTAATCCTATTAGCCCATAAGGCTATCTTCAACTTGGTGTGTCATGCTCTTTGATTGTTCTCCAATGTCCTCTTGATGATCTTGATGAGATTATTGTTAGTAGATTCAACCAACCCATTACCTTGAGGGTAATAACTAGATGAGGTACTCAAGTAAACTCCATTCCTATTTGACCAATCAAAATTTTTAGCACTTATGAAAGCAAATATATTATCAAAAATGATAACATGGGGAACTCCAAACCTTGTTATAATGCTCTCATAGACCTCCAAGATAGCATTTTCACTTGCCTCCTTCAATGAAATAGCCTCTACCCACCTTGTGAAGTAGTCAATATCCATTTGTGTCCAACACTTGATGGAGGGTTGATCACACCAATGAAATCAAGGCCCCGTTACATGAAAGGTTGGTCTACTTAGATAGGATTCAATGTAAGGGCCACACGTTTCTATTTACCTATAAAGAAGGCACATTGAGGACACTTTTTATCCCAATGGTAAAAATCATTAAAAATACTAGGCCAATAGTAACTAGACCTCATTATCTTTTCAAATATTATATTAGGAGAGAAATGATCTCCATCTATACCATTGTGAAACTTTTCCAGCAGCACATCAAACTGATCACTGTTAAAACACCTCAACAACACACCATTCACATCTTTCCTAAAGATAAAACCATCTACAAGATAGTAGGTAATGGTCTATAATATAAAATACCTCCTTTGAGACTTATTTAAGCCATTGGGGTACTCACCATTCTGAAGAAAACTAATGATGTCTTGTGTCCAACTTTGAACTTATATGTGATCAACTAGTTAGGGTTAAACCTAGTTGATCAAGACTTCCTCATTTAGCTCTTAAAATCTAAAGCTAAATGCTCACATAACCCTTTTCTTCTTACCAAACTTGTCACCTTAATGTCCACATCATACTCCATCACCTTTGTAATCCACCTAGCTCTCTTTTCATTGAGGTATTTGCTTAGGAGGAACTCCTTGCTGTTAGGATGAGAAACCATGATATGTGTATTGTTGTTTGAAACCATGTTCTAAATTTTTTTAATCCTCTTATCACTATAAGAGCTTACTTCTCAACAAATGTATACTTGACCTCACAATCTTTCAATTCATGGCTCAAAAATGCAATTGGCTACTCTGCCTCTTCATCATTCTTTTGAATAAGCATAGATAAGATTGTATCAAGGTTAGAAAAGGTATAAAGTATGAAATATTTGGAAAATTTTGGGTTAAAGAGAGTAGGATATTTTTTAATTGCTTTCTTGATTGCCTCAAAACTACTCTTACCTTCCTTTGTCTAAGCAAAAGCTTGGTTCTTGAGCATGGTTGTGATAGGCTTTACCACAATTACAAAACCTGGAATAAACCTTATTACATAGTTTATATTCCCAAAGAAGCATTGAAGTCCTTTCTTGTGTTGAGGCAAAGACAAGCCTAGAATAGCCTCAATCCTCTCGAGGTCAATAGACAAGCC
Source organism: Torreya grandis (assembly GCA_037957365.1). NCBI lineage: Eukaryota > Viridiplantae > Streptophyta > Pinopsida > Cupressales > Taxaceae > Torreya > Torreya grandis. The sequence continues at coordinate 2,183,776 of JARHVA010000499.1, read as the reverse complement.
TTCTTTTGAAATAATATGACCCAATAACTTACCTTCATGGACAATAAATATGCACTTTTTTGGATTAAGGGATATTCCATACTCCCTACATTTCTCAAACACCTACCTTAGATTTTCCATATGACCATTATCATCCTTTGAAAAAATAGTTATATCATCGAGGTACACAAGCATAAACTTATTGATCAAACCTTTAAAAGCCATATCCATTGCCCTTTGAAATGTATCCCTAGCATTAGATAAACCAAACGACACCTTCCTATAGGAAAAGGTCCCCCATTTTGTAGTGAAGGCTGTCTTGAAATGATCTTCTTCATTCACTAATATTTGATTGTAACCTGAATAACCCTCAAGAAGTGAGAAGCGTTGAGAACCTAAAACAATTTGTATAATTTTTTCCATGAAAGGTAGCAGATAATGATATTTGAGAGACACTCTATTAAGGTCTTGAAAATCCACACAAATTTTGATCTCTCCATTCTTGTTTCAGACAGGTACAAGATTAACCACCCAAGTTGAGTGTTTGATAGGAAAGATAATCCTAGACTCAATCAACTTGGTCAGCTCTTTCTTCATGTACTCTATCTTGGGATTGATAGGCCTTTGCTTTTACCTAACTGGTTTAGCTCTAGGTTATAACTCAATGGTGTGATGAGCTATAATTGGATTAAGCCATTTCAAATATTTATATTCCCAAGAAAAGATGTCATGGAACTCTTTGCATAATTCAATAAAGGCTTGCCTTTTGGAAAAATAATATACCTTACTAATTTTCAAAAGCTTATCCTTATAAATCATGAATATCTCATAGTTTCATTATTTTTTTGACATGCTTACTCTTTCTTTATTCTTTTGATCATATTCATTGAAAACACTCTTTAAAGCAATAATCCCCTTAGGTATCTTGTTTGTCTTTAGCTGAATAACTTGTTCTTCATATTTATCATGTAGTCTCTTTTGGTTCCTTGAGAAGAATCCTACCTCATTTTATAAGAAGTGTGTAATGTGTTCATCAGTTTTAAACACTTGCCATGAAACTTAATTATATATAATATAAGGCCTCACAATGACCTTGATATGGGAATGCTCTTTCTCCTTTCTTACATTAGCAACTGCATCAAACTATTATCCTATGGCAGCCAATCTATCAATGTGTTTATTTGAATCCCTTGGTATGGGTTGTATGTTGAAGGCATCAAAGTCTTAAAGTAAGTCCCATACCCTATGATTCTAGGATTTAATCAAGGTATTCTTTGCTATAGCTTGATTTCTCACTTGGTGGATGACCAATTCACTATCCCCATAAACCTTCAAATTCTTGATCCCTCTTTTCTTTGCCCATTGGAGGCCATGAACTAGGCCTTTGTATTCTACCACATTGTAGGTATAATTGAAGTGGAATATATATGAGGAGTAGTATTTATTTTTTGATGGATAAACTAACATAACACCTGATCCTACACCTACTTTGCTTCTTGAGCCATCAAAAAACATTTCCCATATTCCTTCAAGTTCATGGTCTTCATTAGTGAGTGAAGGGATTGAAACATCTTTTTCATGCATACAATAGAATCTAAAATTTTTCTCTTCTATGAATGTGTATGGATCAAGTCCATGTGTTTTAATGCTGTACTTATCAAGGAGAAGATCAAAAATACCTTCAAGGGAGGAGGATGCATCACCATCCATAACACCTTCTTCTTCTTCTTCTTTACTAATTAGACAATTCTAATTTGAACTTATCTCCATATATGTCTCAATATGAAACCTTGATAAGGGATGAGTCCTTATAGTCACCTTGGTTCCATATCTTGTTTTAAAATATAGAAAATACTAGTTAGTAGAAAGGTACCCTCCTATCTAAGCTATGAAGTCTCTTAACAAGCAGATAGCAAAATAAGCTGGAAGGTCGACCACCACAACGTCTTATAAAATAAGGAAACTTGGGAAATCATGTAGAAAGACTTTTAGACCTATGAAAAATCCCACTATCTTGGTTGTTTCTCATCAAGATACAACAAAACTTTACTATGTGGTTCATATTTTAATCCCAACTTATCAGCCACCACCTTAGGCATGATAGTGGTACTAGCTCCACTATCTACAATACAATTTTGAACCAACTTGTCTCCCATAATGAGTGTAAGGTATAAGGGTAGAGGATTTTTAGATTTGGGGGAGGGATCTAAGACATGACTTAGAGAATTGGTAAGGGCTACATTATTATGTTTTTAAGTTTGAGGGGCTATACGAATGTTTGCAAGCTGTTGTTAAAAGAGATCTTTTTGACCAAGCAAATGTAAGATTTCCCAAAGATATATGCTTGTCTTGGTATTCTTAAAATAATAAACAATGTTTAGAGGGGAAGTATTCAATTTTTATTGCATTTTTGAAGGTAGTGAGGAAGTCTAAACCTACTACATTATAGTCTTGACAACCCTACTTGCATTCTAACTTTGTTGAGGAGCATGACTGGTAGTATGTATTGTACTAGGATTCACACTTTGTGGCCTTGGAGAGGCATCACTTGGAGTCACATATACTCTTAGAACATTTTTTAGAGCTCTTTTCTTGGCTCTTATGTTGGTTGTACTTGATGTGCTTTGATTCACCACATAATCATCCTTCACTTAAAAGTTAGTCATACCTACACTCTAGATGCTACCTTCTCCATGAGTATCTTTTTGCATGAGATTCACTTCTTTTGATGTCACGTAAAGAGTATATTATTTTTGTGCCACAAAATCTTGGTTATCCTCTCCATCACTATGCATAAACTGACCTTGAGGTTGTCCCCATTGGTCTAAATGATCTTCTCCTTGGACTAGGTTAGCATGTACTAGAATAACAACCTTCATGGAAGGAGTGGAATTAGGATTATAGGCTACTTGTTGAAACCTTATTGACCTTGTCCTCTTCCTTGGTATTTGTATTGGGGTGGAGCTCTATAGCTTTGCTGAGGATAGTATTAAGGGTTAGGTGGAGCACTTTCCTAGAATTGAGCTTAATTGAGTTTAGCTCTTAATGACCAAATTTCCTAATCTTTGTAAATATCATTATCCATCTTCTTGAGAAAGTCTCTCAGTTTGACATTGGCATTAGGAACTTGTGTTATGCTTGGAGTTTTAATCAAACTATGAGACAACAAAGACATGAAAACTCTTAGAGGTAGCTTTCCAGCTTGTATCAAGCTATTCTCATCTTCAATAGCTATCTCATATGCATTTGGCAGAGTGAATCCTCCAATTTACTATAAAATCAATGCCACATTAGGACCAATACCCTTGAGATAAGTGGGGAACATAAAACTCGAAAGAGGTCTCATGATGGATTAAAATCTTCAATGCCATGTCCTTCAAAATCTTTTATTAAAATCTCCCATAGATTCATTAGGACCTCTCTTTATCACGTTCAACTGATGGATTAATGAAGTATGGTCACTCTTATTCTCAAATCTAGTTACCAAAAATTCCCCAAAGCCATCCCAATTTGTAATGCAACAACCTTCTAAAATCCTATACCAGTCAAGTGCCTTACCTCTTAGAGACATGGCAAGCAATCAAATGGCTATGTTGGCTTGGGTGACATTATGGAAGCTAAAAAAATTAGAGATGTCCCTAATATGCTTAGATGGGGTAATAGGACCCTCTCCATTAAAACTAGTGAGACTCTTTGGTAGCATTGGGAGGAATAGGGTCGTATGTAGGAAGGTCAATTGGATTTTGGGTGTTAAAGGCTGGGAAAGGTTACTACCTATCCATTTTTATTCTTCCCTCTTGATATCTTATCTCTTCAACTTCTTCTTATTTAAAAACTCCTTGTGTAGGATCTCTAAGTGTTAGGAATGGTTCATCATGTTGTTCTTCAAGAAGAGCTTCAGCTAAAGGGGCTTGGTAAAAAATCCTAGATAACCTAGTGAGGCCCATGAAGTATTATGTGGGACACTTGATCTAAAAACAAATATTATCACCTTTTAGAGTTTCCAAAAGTTGGATTAAGAATATTTCTACAACCTTAGGATTGTCAAGACCAACATTCACCTTGACATGTAAATAATTGGTCCCACTAGGCATTTCAAAACTATTGTCTCCAAATCATGCACTCTAAAAGAGAGTGTTCAATCCTCTTATATATTTGGGCAATGTTAGAACATTTCTAGGCATGTGGGTATGCTTATAGATTAAATTAACCTCTAGATTTAAAGGGCTAGCTCCTTGAATGTATCTCTACAAAACAACTTCTATCTAAACTAATTTTTTTAAAAGGAAAAGAGTTAGAGATTATAGAAAAGGAAAACTTACTCTAAGATTGGTGATACACCAAGATTATCTTCTACATAAATATCATATTCTAGTGCACAATACATCAAAATGCACAGACCATTCCCAATCTCTAAGGATTTATAAAACAAGTATTTTATTATAGAGGTGAGATGCATGAAATGGCATAAGGCAAATGAACTGAAAGGAAAATTTCACGTTTGAATAACAGTTATACACTTACAATAATTCAACACACTTGAACACACTCTATATGACCTATTAGACTAATAACTTTTTCTCAATCATGAAGGATAAAGGACAAAAGGATGGAAAATCATCACTTACTATCACTATATGTCTCTAATGCACCCAAAAAATTATTCAAAAAACTTGAAAGAAATAGACTAGTACCTAATGCTTAAAGGCAAAATGTGACATCAATCTAGTAGGGCTTTGCCATACACTATGTGGTTATTTTTACACTAGCCAAAGGGTTGTATTTATAGTAGAAAGGAAGTGAGAGGAGGAGGCCTTTGGCACTAGAAAAAGGAATCAATCTATTAGGAGTCTCCATCTTTAGCTGTAACCATCTTTTCAAATGATGCTCATTTGGTCCATTTGATTGATCCATGTCACCTCAAATGGTTACACAACTAACTTACTCTCTCAAAGATGCTTCCCCAATGGTTACACTAGCAGAAATAAGATGTTTTCAAGTTGAGTAATGGCATCAATCGATTATGCAAATGAGATCCCATTTATTGTAGATTTGTCTTGATGATAACAACTTATCATTGGCTTATTGAGGTGTGCAATGGTGTAGGGAAGAGTCACTTTCAATCTATTGGCCTTGGAAAGGCATCATTTAGAGTCTACATGCACAGTTGATTATTCCTTTGATTGGCCATCAAAAATGACTTGGATCATGACCTAATCAATGGTGAGATGAAACCTCTAATCTACTTTAGTAGATGGAGAACATGAGCCCTTAGATCTCTGAGCATTTGAATGAGGACCATCAATCTGCCTGGGACCCACTATTTAAATTCCAATAACTAGCTCATCACTTTGAAGTTAATGTTCATATAACCATAATTATATTGGGACCATTCTTTTGGGGTTTTTTATTGGACCTTTACTTTGAAATTTTCTCAAACAATCTTCTTACAAACCCTTTTCTCTAAAAGAATTAACCTCTCAGGCCCCTTCTCTTTTTGGTCTATTTGCTATTGTTTCTTTCTTTTAGACTTTCTACAGGTGTCTCTTCATAATTTTTATGAAGGACACTTTTTTAAAGAATAACCCTTCAACATTTTCATTTCACCTTTACTAAAAGCCTAAATATTCCCTTCGACATTCTTAAAGTGTCCCTTTAAAAAGTTACAAGGGGACTTTTCCTTTGATAGACCTACCTTTTAGGACTTTGAAAAGTGCCCTTTGAAAGGCTAAAACATGCCCTTCAACAATCTTGAAATGTCCCTTTAGAAATCTTGAACTGGACACTTTCCTAGGACAAGACCCTTCAAACTTTTTGCAAGTATCCCTTTAAGCTTTTGCAAAGGACATTTTAGACCTTTTGAGAGAGCACCAATTCTTTTTAAAAAATGTAAGAGCCAATTCTTTTGAAAATATTGTGTCGAACAAAATGTCTAAAACAATTCCTTCAAAAAATGCAAAGCACCGATTCTCAAGAGAAGACCCTTCAGAAAGATTGAAAATGTCCCTTTACAAGATAAAGAAGCATCTCTTTGCTTGAAAAGTGTCCCTTCAAACTTTTTGAAAGTGTCCCTTTAGAAGAGAAAATACCCTTCAACAAAATTGAAAATGTCCCTTTGGAAATACTATAAAGGACACTTTCATGAGAAAAAGACCCTTTGGAAAGATTGTTTCAGACAAAATGTCTAAAACAATTCCTTTAAAAAAGTTGCAAAGTGCCCTTTGGGAAACTTGAACTAGACCAATTATTTGAAAGAACAAACCCTTCAAAAAAGTTACAAATGACAGTTTTTCTTCAAAAATATTGAATATGCCTTTCAGAAAGCTTGAAATATACCCTTCAAACTTTTTGCAAAGGACACTACCATGAGAAAAGACCCTTCAGACTTTTGAAAGTGTCCCTTTGAAAGAAAAAAGACCCAATTCCTTCAGACTTTTTGTTTCATTTGAAACAATTCCTTTGAGACTTGGACATAAAACCCAAATCAAAACCTTGTTGAAAGAAATAACACTTGATAAAAAAATACCAAAATAACACTTGCAAAAATATTGAAATAAAACTTGCAAAAAGACTGAACAAAGGCTTCTGAACGAAATAACACTTGATACTTTCTATTGTGGGGATAAACCAATTTAAAATGTTGCACTTAGCCAAAATAAAATATGCAAAATTGGGTGTGAAAACTAGTTAATAGTAATCTCATCCTCTTCCTCAATCAAAGGATGTGGGGTTGAGATAGGTAGTTCCTATGTAGGAGGAGTAGACATGGGGGTTTCCTCCTTTGGAATGATTTCTAAAGGGGGAGTGGTTTTCTCAATAGTTAAAGGTGAAGGTGAGGAAGAGATGGTTATTTTGGTATATTAGTTAAAAGAGTAGTTAAAGACTCCACTACCTCAATAAGTGGAAGGGGAGAAGATGGTACTTCCTCAGTTTGAGTGTCCAAAAGAAGGGAAGATAAGTCTACTATCTCAATAGGTGGAGGAGGATCAAGAGATTGGGTACTAAGTGGTTTGATAATGAATACTTCAAGGACCATGTTAATTATATGGGTATCATGAGAACACTCAATGTTGTTTCTCTCATTCTTAGTAGGATCATGGTTTGGGAAGGGTTCCCTGAATATATCAAGGGCTTGGTTTGATGGTGCATTGGGGTTGTCCAATGGGAGCTCCCCTTTATCAATGAGAGATTGGAAAATACTCTTGAATGTGTTGCACCTACTAAAGTCATGCCCTACCACTCAATGGAAGGCACATATATCATTCTCATTGTACCAACTAGGTGTGGGATGCAAAGAGTCAAATTGCTAGGGTGGCTTGATAGGAGGAAGTTGAATGATGTTGGCTTTCAATAACTTCTCCAAGTGGAGTGAATTACTTTTAGTTATTCTAGGCTTATCTCTTCATGTTTTGTTTTGAGGAATTAGAAGAATTATATTGGTTTATAGAGGGTGGATGAGTGGCTTTTAGGATAAATGCATTTATAGTTCCCTTACTCTTGGTGTTGGTATTAGATTGGTTGCTCGACTTGGTGGAATAGGTCTCATTGATTTTGTAGGTTGAATTTTTATTTTTGAGATTTAGATTACCTTTGTCAATGGCTTGATTTCTAACTTACGTGCCATGGTAAAGGCTTCATAAAAGGTTTGGAAGCTTTAGACACATAGTGTAGAGGAGATATGCTTGGCACATGCTCAGGCAAAGAGCTCTATGAGTTAGGGTTGAGGTAAAGAAAAGGAAATTTAGATAATTAGGCTCCTCTAATGAGCCATAAAATTGGCAATAGATTCATCCTCAAACTTCCAAATAGAGTGAGATTGATAATAGAAACCTTCTTGGATATATTGATCAAAAAGTGGTCCAAGAAGGTTTGAGCCAGTTGGGTGAAGGAAAAGATGAAATGATTGGGTAAGGAACCATACCAATCCAATGATAGAATGGTGAGGGACATAGGGAAGGTACATATAAGGAGGGAATCATCATAGGTGATGAGACAACACACATGCTTAAATTTCCTAAGGTGTTTTTTAGGATCCTCCTTACTTTGGAATTTATATAACTTAAGAAGTTCCCATTGGGGAGGACATAACTTAATAGGTATAGATGGATGGATGGGTTCATTACAAATTTTGTCATATGATAAGATGTGATGAGCATCTAAAATGGATGACTCTAAGGTGGTCATCTTGTCCATAAGCATCTTCATTAAGTCTTCTTGGGGTTGAGCACCTGAAATGTTGTAAGATTCATATTTCTACAATGCTTTGGAGACATGTTGGTAATGGGTAGAAGGTTAGAAGGCTACCACATATGGGTAAGTAGATGTTAATAGTTAGGTGGAAGATATATAAGGGTAGGTAGATGTAGGTGGTTAGGCAGCAAGTAGGGATACATGGCCTTGTAGGTTAGGGATGTAACCAAAGTTTGGTGCAAGGGGTGCTTATTAGACATGAGCAATAGTTGGGTTGGTGATTGATGGAAGGGTGGTAACCCTTGTGCTGATCAATGGAAAGGTAGAGGGTATGGACACTACAAGGATTTAAAGTAGAGTAGTGGTTGATGGATTGGGGGTAGTTAAAGGAAGGTTATTAGTGTTAGAGATAGGCACTCCTATAGTGGAGGAGTGATTAGTAGGAGAGGAAGGTATAAGGGCATCGGTAGTTTGGGTTTGTTGGTTTTCTATGGTAGTCTTAAAGGGGTTGTTTGTTGATGAGGAAGCTTGGGTAGTCAATGGTTAGGTAGTAACCATGAAAATAGAGGTGCTTCCCATGAGGTGGAGAGGCATGCCATATTGTGGATCTACAGGTAGGGCTGAAGCTAGAATACGGTAAGACATGGTGGTAAGATAATATTGCAAGGCCACATGATTATTATCTAGTAAAGCAAAAAAATCCACATATCTTTGAGGAACCTCTTAAGGGAAGGTAGGACTTCTTGAGGGATGAGGGGAATCTACTGGTTCAAAAATGTAGTCCATGGATGAAGAGGTGGAAGAGGTAGGTTGGCTTGGTGATGGGTTTTGCTCCATAATGTGTCTTTGCTATTGGTGAGTGAGAATCATACAAATAGGGGAGATAGAAAGCACAAATAGACTTACTACTCAAACAAAGACAAAGAAATAAAAATGATCAAAAAAATCAAATCACACTTTAAAATATATGTTAAGCCCTAGATTTTTAATTAATCTCACTTTTAGCTTATGCCTTAAGAAGGTGTTTGATTGAAATTGGTTTGTAGAGCAGGGGCTAGAGAGGAAATCTAAGGTTGGTTTTAGGTTGTGTTTAGGTGATCAAAAAGAATTTGTATTAGAATCAATATGTGTCTTGGTATTGGGGCCTACCCCCTCACTTCACACATCATAGTGATAAGGGTGTCAGGTGCTTAGTTAAAATATTTTAAATTATTGAGTTTATACTTAACTAGAGAGTTGAGTTGGTTCTCCCCTTGGTAATGACCTCCAAGTAGGATCTCTAGGAAAGGGTAAGGTTACCTCTAGGTGATGAAATCCTAGTCAGGATTTGTATCAAGTTTGTTTGATGTTTAATTTATGAAATTGGTTTGGTTGAGTGTGTACAGCAAAGAGTGAAGCTACGATAAATTTCTTTACTTTTAAGTTAAGCTATGTGAACTAAACTTTCAAGTAGTCAATGCATACACTTGATTTTAAGCACAAAAGAAACTTTTGATTTCATTAATGAGCATATAGTAGAGATAATATTTAAGCAAACAAGAACCCAAGTAAAGACACAAGGGTCCCATCTAGCATGCTAAAATATTTCATTGAATTTATTGCTTATTATTAGAAAGAGGGAAAATAAGAAACTAAGTATAGGTATGGTTAAAAAACCTAATTAATAGTGCACGTGTTGAATCAAATGATTGTAAAGAGATCTTCTTTGTCTTGGGAGGATGACCTATAGATAATAAATAACTAAAATAAACTTGTTTCTTAGACAGATAGTTGATTGGATTGCCTAGCAATAGCTACATCTTGAAAGTGAGAGCTTCTTTATGGGATGTCAATCCACACATTTTTAAATAATTAAGTTTATAAAATATAAAGGAAAGTAATTGAAATAATAAATCAAAGATACTAAAATTGATACAAGAATGCTTGCTTATAAAATAGACTAAAAATGATTAAATTAGTGAAAAAATAATTAATACTAGTGTTAGAGGGTTGAGGTCTACTTAAAAAAATTAGATAGGGGTTTGTGAATAGCTAGGAACATAGAAAGTCATGTTTGGTTGTGGGTAGGTGGGTGAAAAAAACTTGCTAGTTTTTGCTACCATAGTGACTGTCGATGGTTGGGCTGACTGATGACGGTCAAGGTGACCATTCGTGGTTAGATAGATTGTCGATGATTGAGACAACCATTGATGGTTATTGTCTATAAATCTAGGTTGGTAAAATGTTGATTTAAAAGATCTAAAAGATGGATTTTGAGAGATGGGTAAGACATGGGTTGATTAAGAAATGGAAATAAAGTAAATGAATATTGAGAAACAATAACTTGTCTTGTTAGAAGGTTGATTGGGAGGTTGATTAAGGTGGTTGACTAGTTGATGGATTTTGGCATGATTCCAATAGAGTAATGGTATTTGGTACTTTTGTGGGGCTATGGCAAAAAAATGGCTCTCTAATGTGGTAGTTGGTTCACTAGGTTGCTACTAATGATTGAACTACAAAAATGAGAATTCTTGGTACACAAGCTCTTGATAATAATTATAGATGGATTTCACCTCCTTTCTCCTTTCTCCTTTCTCTTATAGACAAGGTAAGAGAGTTACAACAACATGTGAACTGGGCCTCCTAATTATAACTTTCACATGTAATATCTCACAATAGGATTTAGATGAGTTATTTTTAGAAAAGCAAGGTAGGTGAGTTTGCATGGTAGTGGTTGAGGTGGTGGACCCTGACTGTGGATGGTTAAGGTGACCATCAATGGTCAACCTAACCATCGATGGTCGATGGTGAAGGGTAAAATAGGTAAAATCTAGGGTAAAGGCTAGGTTAATCTAGTTAAGGTAAATTTATTATGGGTTAGGTTTGACTAAGGGTTAGAGGGTTGAATGGTCCCAAGGGGGTCTAGGGGAATTATGACATTCAAAATCATGGTGTGTGGATTTATAGTGTCTACACTATCCATTTAAATCATCAACATCAATGTGATATTCCTCAATTTGATTTCCTCAAGAATCACCAATGTATCCTCTGTCCATAATCTAGGTTGTCATAATATGCACGAGTGCCACCCATGAGCAATCAATATAGAAAATCACTCATGCCTAGTCATAAAAATGTTAGCACATTATGACACACAAATCTATTTAGATAAATTGATGCCTCTTTCATATCAATAAAAAAATTATCTTGCTTATCTAAATTAAACATTGATCATTCTCATTAGACCAACAAATTATTCTAAATTGAGTTTTCTTCCTCTTGGGCATTTTTTATAATTTTAGTGATATCACCATTTAACTGGGTGTTATCATCATTTATCAAGGTGATCTCACTATTTCATAGGGAGTTATCATTTTTTCCCAATCTTTAAGCCATTTTCATGATATCCCCAATTACTAGGGTGATCTCATCATTCTCAAGGGCAATCTCACCATTTCATGAAGTGTTATCACCATTTTGAGCCACTTTGACTATTTTAGCAATATTATTATTTGTCAGGGTGATGTTACCACTTGATAGGGTAGTATCACCATTTTTGTCACATTCTCACCATTTTAGTGTTTACTTCTTGATTAGGCATTCTCTCCATTTTGAAATTTCCAACATTTTTGGCAATATCGTTGATTTTATCATGATACTACCATTTTTAATAAAAATATCATTTATTTATTAGTGATATCACTATTTACGTGCACGATATCACCATTTCAAAAATAATGATATCACTTAATTCTTAATTCTAGTGAGCATTAAATGCATTAAATGAGATAATTTAAAAAAATTGAAAGTAATTATTGATACCCCACTCCCTACTAGTTGGTGGTACTCATAGAGTCACTCACCAAGGTGTCTCTATCATAGGATACATGTTATTTATCTTGCGAGTCTCACTTTCAAATCCATAGCTCAAGTTATCAATAGGGAAGGGTGAAAATGAACCATTTTAACCCCCTAGGGGTAAATATATAGCTCTAACATTTGAATTTTTACCCCCCACCCAACCATTGCATTATTTTTCTTCCCTTGAGGCCTATAGGTGGCTCTGTGGTTTGATTTTGCTCCCATTTTCTTCTAATTTATTTGTTGCTTAGCCTCTTCTACATGGGATGTCCTATTTTCTTCTTTTTGAGGGCCTATCTATTAAAAATATTTTTCATCCAATCCACAGAGGGGGCATCCAGGGTGTCCCAAACATTGTTAGGGACATCATCATAAACTCAATTTTTCATGAAATTGAATAAAAATACATAAAACATGAACAAATCATTCTTTAATCTTTATTAAATCATTTTAACTAATTTTTCATTATTTAAAAATCTATTGCTTCAATTGTGTCTCATAATGCCTTCTCAAATAGGGGTAAAATGTAGACACTTAATTTTCATCACTTTCATGTCAAAATTATAATCAGAATCAATTTATTACAATAACACACAAATCACTAAAACACCCAATTTTTAACACACACTTGATGTGTGTATTCTAAAACACACTGGGGTATATATGATTGGAGAAATGAATTGTAACCAACTTTCAACTTTGTCTAATTCACTCTTAGCCAAATTACTATTTTGTAAGTGATGTTTTGGGGTAATTAACTAAAACAAATAATCAAATTTTGATATCACATAAATCACATGGGGGATAATCTATATTAATTAAACTATCTAATCAAATCAAATGGCTAAGTAGAAAATCCTTAGAAATTGAATAATTTATTATTATGCAATATTCAATTATTCAAAGAATATTTGAAATGTGATATCACCATGAAATCGTACAAAGAGTTGTCAAACATTAACATAAATTCAAGAAATATAAATTTTTTGGACATATATCTTGATCTTGATTTGATTTTCACAATCAATCTGACAAGTCTATACATATAAGGATCACCTTATGCCTTCAAAAATCTTTTGAGTGTAAACTTATAATGCATAAATCTAGCAAGAGATTCAGTAATTATTCACTTTGATTGATTGATGTAGGAGCATCATATAAGGACCCCAAATTCAACTCAATTTTTTCTTTAAGTAGTTTACTAAGTGTTTCATACGCGTTATAGGTCCTAAGTTATCATTAGGTTGAGTCTAGGTAGTCTTAAGATGCACAAAATTTGAATTTTGGCTTTTCTTACCAAAAATCCTCTTTTAAAAATTTGAATCTTGAAAGCCTTTATAAGGATTGTTATATGGTTGTAAAGGTGGTAAGATGTTAAACACACATGCAAAAGTGGTTTTGACACTTTATAATTTTTATCAGATGATCACAAATATAAGGTTATGGTTCCATATAGGTCATTTTATGTCAAATCAAGAATATGCAATGTAACGAGGGACCTCTACAAAAGAAAAGATCCTAAGAAACAATTATGACTATTTTTAGGAGTTATTTGAGTCATTTTTGGTTTGTAACCTCTATTTATATTTGATAAAAATGGTGTGTAAAGATGAAAATAAAAACTTGTTGAAAAACAAGAATTTTTGTGGTGCAAGAATTTTGTATGCAATGAATTTGCATGGAGTAGAGTATGAAATGTGTTTGGAAAAATTAAAATGGTGAGTAAATTATTTTATGTTTTTTATCTTGTTCATGTTCAATTTATATACTATATATTTTTACAAGGAACCCAAATTGAGTTGGATACAAGTCACTTTAATGAGACAGTCAAGTCTGCTAACATGGAATGCAATTATACAACTTTGTTCAAGAAGTAGTTTGAGTGTCAATCCTTTTCCATTTATAGTTATGTGGAGTAATTATAAATGGAGAAACACATTAGTAGTTTTAACAATATTTTTATGATTTATATTTGGTAAGTATATTGTAAGTTCCCACTTGATCATAGTCTTTATTCATTGAAAACATACAGTCTTCAAATTTAAAATTATGTACACTATGGTATTTTGTCCTAAATATTTTTATTGATTAAAAATTATAGTAAGGGGTTTGAAATATTCATAATATGTGTTTATAGACCTAATATATGTTAATATTATTTTGGTGAGGATAGACAATGAAACTCTGTATACCCTTGTTTCTCTACAAGCAAAACACAATATTGAGCGACTGAGACACCCTTGTTAGTAATGTTCTAATAATTATGGGAGCTTGAGTATTGAATGAAAAAGTTTTGGAGACATCAAGTAGACATTTAAAAAAAAATTATATCATATTAGACCTAGTAAATCATTATCAATTTATTTTATTGCACTCTTAGGCTGAGACAAGGTAGAATAAGCCCTAAATTAGGGTTTGTTCTATTTGAAGAGTTTAAACAAACCAAAATTCAGAAAAAATTGTAATATAGTGTGTTTTTGTGTACCCTAAGTGAATAAATTAGTTACAAACCAATACAAACTCTTGTGTATGGATTTCTAGAGAGTGGTTTTTTGTACAAGCTAAAAGAGGCCTAATTGGGTAGGCTTAAAGTGAGAAAGTGGACCTATGGAAAGAATTAGGCCACAAAAATTGACACATAGGTGTGTATTAAAATGGAAAATAATAAAATATCTTTTTAAATCATAACTACTTGTACTTTTTCCATATAATTCCATTTAAAATCAGACAGGGCTATAAGGAGTGCAAGTTGTGTAGGCAGAGTTGCATATGTGGAAGGGGAAGTGTTAGATAAAAGTACAAGGGGGAAGAGAGTTCTTATGAGAACATTATAATTAATATAAATACTTGTTATTCCAAAAATAGTCTAGTGATATTATACCTTTGTATGGTGAATGGTTACATAAGTGTGTGCTTAGGGAAGTGATCTATTGATCAAAGATAAGCGTGAGAAAATTATGTTAATCTCTGCATTATTTTTGGTATCAAATCCTTAGTTTGGTTAGAGGATAAGATAAGGAGGATAATATGGCATATAGGAGACAAATACAACCTATTATAACTCATATAATGTAACATAATATAGAAAATATGGTCATAGAGATGAGGAATATGCAGGCAAGAATGGGAGCTATGGAGATAACCCAAAGAAGAAGGTTATAGCGAAAGATGATAGTGATAGAGAAGAAGAAGCTCCTAAAGTAGAAGAGGAGGAAGAAAGAGAAGATAGAGTGGAGGAAAGATCAATCAAAGCCATGATGAAGATGGGTTCAAAACCAAAGTTGGATGTATGTATGAAGGCAATCTCAATGTGGATGAATTGGTGGATTAGATAAAAACCATGGACAAATATTTTGAGTATGAAGAAGTGGATGACATAAATAAAGTCAAATTTTTAGTCAAAATATTGAAAGGACATGCTTCTTTGTGGTAGGATGGAATCCAGGAAGAGAGAAGGAAAAGAGGCAAGGCAAAGATCTAGTCATGGGATAGGATGATGATGAAGATGAAGATGAAGGGAAAGTTCATGCCTATGGACTATCACACTAACTTGTTTATGATATTGAAAAATCTTAGATAAAATGAGAATTCAATGAAATAATATACAAAATAATTTCATATGTTGACTATTAAAACAAACCACTTGGAAGAGGATGATGAAAAGGTAACAAGGTACCTACATGGACTTAAGTTTTCCATACAAGATGAGATAAACATTCTAACTCTGAAAAAAATATAATAATATTATAAATAAACCTTTAAAGTTGAGGAAAATTTGGCAAGAAGGCACCTGCAAAAAACAAGAGGAAGAGGTAAACTAATGAGAGGAAGAGGAGAGTATGAAAGAAGTGCACAAAGGCATGAAACACAACCAAGAGGTGGTTATAGGGGTAAAAGGCCATATTACAGAGGTGAAGATGAACCTAGAGGAAGAGTGACTATTGGATTCATAATAAAGTGATTCAAATGCAATAAATATGTAGGTCATAAATATTAGGAATGTCTAGAGGAGTAACAAGAAAGAACTCATAGAAGTGAGAGAAAAAATCAAGTGTGCAACTTACAGAGGAAGAAAGTGTTAGATATACTTCACAATTCAAATAACCTGAAGAAAGAGATTCAATCTTGATGAGGAGAACATTATTTAATCCACCAAAGTATAAATAACCTTCTAATGGAAAACACTCTTTGGAACAACATGTAAGTCCCATGGTAAATGTTGTAAGATGATCTTAGATTCAGGGAGTACAGATAATTTGGTTTATAATGAAATGGTTAGTAAGCTTACCATCAAAATATTACCACACCCTACACCTTAAAAAGTTTCTTGGCTTCAAAAGGGTTATCATGTGCTTGTCAATGAACAATGTTTAGTGGATTTTTAGATTGGCACTTATGATCAGGTCATATGTGATATCACCCTAATGGATGTTTGTCATGTACTTATAGGAAGGCCTTGGGAGTTTTTTAGGTCAACTAATAATGATGGGGTGAATAAAACTTACTATTTTGAATATAAGGGAAACAAGCACACATTATTGCCTTTGAATAAGGATGATCAGATTATTGGTGTCTATTCTAAAGTTTGATTACAAGTCACAAGGAGTTGGTGCAGCAATATGAAGATACAAATATGGATGAATAACCCAAGGAGATTGTGGCAACCCAAGAAGAGATGGATGTAACTTTGAAAATTAAAGTTTTTTCAAGTGAGTATGTACATGATTTGTTTTCAAATTTAACCTATCACTTGACAATGATTTCAAGTAGTGGATTCATAGAAGGAATGGTAGCCAATCTCAAATGCTTGAGAGAGAGTCTTGAACAAGAAAGAGATGACAAAGAGATGAGTGATATACAATATTTCCATAGAGAATAGTCAATTTATTCACAAGACAATCTTATGAGAGTGTCAAATCAAGAAAATGAGGTGTCGAGAAAGAACATGCAGTCCTTATATATGCAGGAGATAGCAGGTAGTTATGATGAAGATGTACAATAAAAAACCAAGAATCTACACAAGTATGTGACATGGAAGGACCAAAAAGATGATATACATGAGGTGAAGTGGAAAAAACAAGAATTATGGATGAAGGATAAATACTACACATTTGTATCAAAAATGTATCATGGAAATAAAGATATGGTGGACTAGTTTGTAGGAGTGGAAAAATAGTATACACACTTAAGGCAAGCAACAAATGACAATAACTATGTTTTTATTAACAATATTGTTGCATGTGTAGGTACACCATTAAATAATATGAACCAAATAAGACATAATTATGGGTCCCAAGAACATATTCACCTCTATGAGAGGCAAGTAGTCACATATATGTTCTATCAAGAGGTACATTGTAATTAGATAGGAGCATACACCAAGTCAACACTTATGACAAACATTCGTCAGCTTAGTAGTATGATGCACGAACATCCTATAAGGACAAAAAAATTGAAATTTTTCCTTTAAGTAGTTTAATGAGTGTTTCATAGGTGTTAAATATCCTAATTTATCATTAGGTGGAGTCTAGGTAGTCTTAAGATGCACAAAATTTGAATTCTAGCTTTTCCCACCAAAAAGCCTCTTTTGAAAATTTGAATCTTTCAAGCCTTTATAAGGAATATTATATGATTTTAAGGGTGGTAATATGTTACATCCACATGTAAAATTTATTTTTTCACTTTATAAGGTTTATCAAATGATCATATGTCTAAGGTTATGGTTCCATCTAGGTCATTTTATGTCAAATCAAGAATATGTAATGTAATGAGGGACCTCTATAAAGGAAAAGATCTTAAGAAATATTTATGAATATTTTTAATATTTATTGGAGTTATTTTTTGGTTGTTAACCTCTATTTACATTCAATGAATATGGTTAATAGAGATGAAAATAAAAACTTGTTGAAAAAAAGACTATTTGTGGTGCAAGAATTATGTATGTAATGAATCTACATGATGGAGCAGAGAGTGAAATGTGTTTGTAAAAATAAAAATGGTAAATTATTTTATGTTTTTTTATATTTTTCATGATCAAGTTATGTACTATATATTTTTACAAGGAACCCAAATTGAGTTGGATGCAAGTCACTTTAATGAGACAGTCTAGTCTGCTAACATGAAATGCAATTATACAACTTTGTTCAAGAAGTAGTCTGAGTGTCAATACCTTTCCCTTTAGAGTTATGTGGAGGAATTATAAATGGAGAAACATATGATTATATATAATAAATTTTTATTATTTATATTTGGTCAAGATATTTTAATTTCCCACTTGATCATAGTCTTTGTTCATTACAAACATACAGTCTTCTAATTCAGAATATTGTACACTGTGGTATTTTGTCTTAATTATTTTTATTGACTAAAAAGTGATAGGAAGGGGTTTTAAATAGTCATAAGAGGTGTTTATATACCTAATATATGTTACAATTCTTTTGGTTAGGATAAACAATGAAACTCTGTATACCCTTGTTTCCCTATAAGCAAAACACAATATTGAATGACTGAGACACCCTTGTTAGGAATGTTCTAAGAATTATGGGAAATTGAGTATTGAAGGAAAAAGTTTTGGAGACATTAATCAGACATTTAAAAGAAACCTTATAAATCATTATCAATTTATTTTATTGCACTCTCAGGTTGAGACAGGGTAGAATAAGCCCTAAACTAGGGTTTGGTCTATTTAAAGAGTTTAAACCAACCAAAATTCAAAAAAAATTATAATATATTGTGTTTTTGTGCACCCTAAGTGAATATATAATTTCAAACCCCATAAAGACTCTTGTCTATGAATTTATAGAGTGGTTTCATGTAAGGGCTAAAAGAGGCCTAATTAGGTAGGCTTAAAGTGAGAATGTGGACCTAAGGAAATAATTAGGCAACCAAAATTGACACATAGGTGTGTTTTAATAGCTAAAACAATAAAATATATTTTTAAATTCATAACTAATTTTAATTTTTTTTACAAGTCTATTTGTAGTCAGACAGGGCTAAAAGGAGTACAAGTTGTGTAGTCAAAGTTGCATAAGTGGAAGGGGAAGTGTTAGATACAGTCACAAGGGGTTAGAGATTTCTCATAAGACTCTTCTAATCAAGATAAAGAATTGGTATTCTCAAAATAGTTCAGTAATCCTATATCTTTTCATGGTGAATGGTTACATAAACCTATGCCTAGGGAAGTGATCCATTGATCAAAGACAAGTGTGAGAAAATTGTGCTAAGATCTACATAATTTTTGGTATCAAATCCTAAGGTTGGTTAGATTATAAGATAAGGAGGATAAGGTGGTAGATAGGAGACCAAGTTAACCTAATTTAGCTTAGATAATGTAACAAAATATGAAAAATATGGTCATAGAGATGAGGAATATGCCGGAAAGAATGGAAGCTATGGAGATAACCCAAAGAAGAAGGGTTATAACTAAAGATGATAGTGATAGATAAGAAGAAGTTTTTATATTAGAAGAGGAATAATAAAGAGAATATAGAGTGGAGGAAATATTTATTAATGTCATGATGAAGATGGGTTCAAAACCAAAGTTGGATGTGCCAATGTATGAAGGCAATCTCAATGTGGATGAATTGGTGGATTGGATAGTAGCCATGGAAAAATATTTTTAGTATGAAGAAGTGGATGACACCAAGAAATTCAAATTTTTAGTAACAATATTGAAATGACATGCTTCTTTATGGTGGGATGCAATCTAGGAAGAGAGAAGGAAAAGAGGTAAGGAAAAGATTTAGTCATGGGATGGATGGTGATGAAGATGAAGGGAAATTTCATGCCCAAGGACTATCACACACACTTGTTTAGGAGATTGAAAAATATTAGACAAAAGGAAAATTTAGTGAAATATTATACAAAACAAGTTCATAGGTTAACTATTAGAATAGGCCACTTGGAAAAGGATGATGAAAAGGTAACAAGGTACCTAAATGGCCTTAAATTTTACATACAAGATGAGATCAACATTTTGAATTTGAAAATAGTATAATAAGCTTATCAAGAAACCTTGAAATCTGAGAAAATTTTAACAAGAAGGCACACACAAAAAACAATGAGAGGAAGAGGAGAGTATGAAAGTAAGAATACATATGAAGAAGGTGAAAGCAGTGCAGAAAGGCATGAGACACAACCAAGAAGTGGTTATAGGGGTAAAAATCCATATTATAAAGGTGAAGATGCATCTAGAGGAAGAGGGACTAGTGGATTTATAGGAAAGTGATTCAAATTCAATAAATATGTAGGTCATAAATATTAGGAGTGTCTAGAGGAGCAATAAGAAAGAATTCATAGAAGTGAGTGCAGAAATCATGTGGTGCAACCTACAGAAGAAGAAAGTGTTGGATCTACTTCACACTTCAAATAACCTAAAGGAGAGTCACTCTTGATGAGGAGAACATTATTGAAGCCACCAAAGTAGAAAGAACCTGCTCAATGGAAAACACTCTACAGAACAACATGTAAGTCTCATGATAAATGTTGTAATATGATCATAGATTTAGGGAGTACATATAATTTTATTTTTAATGAAATGGTTAGTAATCTTGGCATCAAAATATTACCACACCCTGCACATTACAAATTTTATTGGATTCATAAGGGTTATCATGTGCTTGTCAATGAATAATGTTTAGTGGATTTTTAGATTGGCATTTATAAGGATCAAGTCATGTGTAATATCATCCCAATGGATGTTTGTCATGTAATTCTAGGAAGGTCTTGGGAGTTTTTAAGGTCAACTAATCATGATGGGTTGAATAACACTAACTCTTTGAAACATAAGGGAAACAAGCACACATTATTTCCTTTGAAGAAGGATGATCAGATTATTGGTGTCTATTCTAAAGTGTTGATTATAAGTCATATGGAGTTGGTGAAACAAGATGAAGATACAAATGTGGATGAACAACCCAAGGAGATTGTGGAAACCCAAGAAGATATGTATGTACCTTTAAAAAAGTAAAGTTCTTTCAAGTGAGTATGTACATGGTTTATTTAAAAATTTAACCTATCACTTGACAATGATTTCAAGTTGTGGATTCATAGAAGGAATGGTATCCAAGCTCAAATTCTTGAGAGAGAGAGTCTTGAACAAGAAAGAGATGAGTGATATACAATAGGTCCATAGAGAATAGTCAAGTGATTCACAAGACAATCTTATGAGAGTGCCACATCAAGAAAATAAGGTGTTGAGAAAGAACATGCAGTCTTCTATATGCAAGAGATAGTGGGTAGTTATGATGAAGATGTACAATAGCAAACTAAGAATCTACACAAGTATGTGGCATGTAAGGACCAAAAAGATGATATACATCAGGTGAAATGGACAAAATAAGAAGTATAGATGAAGGATAAAGACTACACATTTGTAGTAGAAGTGCATCATGAAAACAAAGATATGGTGGACTAGTTTGTAGGAGTGGAAACATGGTATACACACTTAGGACAAGCAATAAATGATAGTAACTATGTTTTTATTAACAATATTGTTGCATGTGTAGGTACAACATTCAATAATATGAACTAGATAAGGCCTAATTATGGGGCCCAATAACATGTTCACCTCTATGAGAGGCAACCATTATCAGATACCTTTTATCAAGAGGTACATTGTAATTAGACAGGAGTATACACCAAGTCAACACTTATGACAACCATTCTTTAGCTTGGTAGTATGATGTATGGGAATCCTATAAGGACCCAAAATTTGATTCAATTTTACCTTTAATTAGTTTAGTGAGTGTTTTATAGGTGTTAGAGGTCTTAAGTTATCATCAGGTGGAGTCTAGGTAGTTTAAAGATGCAAAAAAATTGAATTTTAGCTTTTCCTACCAAAAAACCTCTTTTGAAAATTTGAATCTTGCAAGCCTTTATAAGGATTCTTATATGCTTGTAAGGGTGGTAAGATGTTAAACACACATGTCAAAGGGATTTTGATACTTTAGCAGGTTTATCAAATGATCATAAGTCTAAGGTTATGGTTCCATATAGGTCATTTTAGGTCAAATCAAGAATATGCAATGTAATGAGGGACCTCTACAAAGGAAAAGATCCCAAGAAATAGTTATGCATATTTTTAGGAGTTAGTGGAGTCAGTTTTTGGTTGATAACCTCTATTTACTTTCAATGAAGATGGTGAATAGATATTTAAATAAAAACTTGTTGAAAAAAAATGATGTTTTTGGTGCAAGAATTCTATATGTAATGAATTTGCATGATGGAGCAGAGAATGAAATATGTCTGGAAAACTCAAAATGGTGAGTAACTTGTTTTATGTTGTTGATCTTGTTCATGATCAAGTTATATAATATATCTAGGGAAATAATTAAGCCACCAAAATTGACACGCATGTGTGTCTTAATAGGGAAAAGAATAAAATATTTTTGGCAAGTCATAACTACTTGTAATTTTTCCATACAAGTCCATTTACAATTAGACAGGGCTACAAGGAGTGCAAGTTGTGTAGGAAGAGTTGCATAAGTGGAATGAGAATTGTTATATATAGTCACAAGGGGGTAGATATTTATTATGAGATGCTTATAAGCAAGATAAAGACTTGGTATTCTCAAAATAATCTAGTGATCTTATACTTTTGCATGGTGAATGGTTACATAAGCCTGTGCTTAGGGATGTGATCCATTGATCAAAGACAAGTGTGAGAAAATTATGCTAAGCTTTGTATCATTGATAAAAAAAACACTCATAGAGAAGGGGAGATGTCATCATAGTAAACAATTGACATTGATAAAGACTCCTAGATCTATAATCTGGGCATAAACATTCTTACAATTTGGCTTTGAGAATGAATCCATTAGAATGGTATGCTTTTGGTTTATGTGTTTAAATTTATTTGCAGTCTCTTAGACCTTGCCACTCTGAAAGATCATGCTTGAGATGTTACATTTTTAAATTTATTTTAGTTTTCAAAACCATTAATTAAATAACCTCTCTTTTACTTGTGATCTACAAATGTCACATTATATAAACCATTAAAATTCAAAGTAAAGGGGATAACTATGAAAAAATCATATCAATGAGTTAATGCATATGATGAAGAATATTTGGATGATCAAAATATATATAATTTAGGGTAAATAGGAAATATTCACTTACAATCCTAATTGAATAAGATCCTTATGAAAGTCTAAGATTTATCCATCTAATTGAGTAAATATTTTCACACACATATCATAACAATGGAAAGGCATGAAATCTTAGTGCCAATGTTTGAGTCACAGAAAGAAGAGATGGGTGTGAGGCTCACTCTTAGACAAACAAAATGTCATGATCTAGATCATTTTGAGTTCATTGACATAGAAAACTTGAGTGGTTTTCATAACCACAAGTATCTATTTCATAACCAAGATCCCTTGGCCTAATGGATAAGTTGAGAAGATCAAACACATAGTAATTGGTTGGGATTTTCATATTTGGATAGCTTGATGAAGTGTTGATGACTCTATTGAGTCACTATAATGAAGGATACATTCACCTATTAAAGGACATCACCATATACATACACAAATAAATAATGATATAATCCATGGGATTTCCAATACATGGGAAGTAATTAACAATGTATGAAACCAAGATCCCTTCAATCTATTATAAAATCAAAGATGCATATGCAAATGCATTAAAATGAATCCCAATTGACCAAGTAATTAATGCACATGTGAATGTTTTGATAGAATTCATAATGAAGAGGTATTGGAAGACCACCAACAATGTCAGGCACACAAAAAAATGAATGATTGACATAACACATTGGATTATTAGGATTGAGAAAGACAATGATTGGCCAAAGTTACTAGTAAGAGAGCTCATCAAGAATATAGAGAAGGTCATTTATGGAACATTGTAACATTTTAAGTACCAATTTTTGGTATTGATTCCTATTTCACCCAGTGGAAATCACTATAAGGATAAATCACATTGAATTTAGATTAAGAGCTAGATAAAACTTTCCCTACCCTATTCTGGACATGAGATGGATAACACTAAGCATAGATATGGAAGTTTAATCAATGGTGGATTAATATTCAGTGACTAATTACCTTTCACCCTTGGGTGCATCAGTATGTTCTAAAGTACTTGGGACTAATAAAAATAGTAAAAAATGCATAAAAAGCTCCAAATTTTAATTCATGAACTCTTCGAACTACCATTTTTCCACTCCTATTTTTCATTGATCTCACGATCACCTAAATGGAAGTCATGTGAAAAATAATTTGGTAGCAACCAATATTCAACCATTATGATCAATGTTTCTAGGAACATAATAACCACTATCACATGCATAAATATAAGTATAAGAAAAACCTTATGCTTCTTCATCATATACATAAGGAGGCCCATAATTTCAACCAAGTTCATCTTAGCAAATAACATCAGTTCACACATCCCCACCACCTAAAAAGAGGAATCATAGTTTGGATCCATGGTTGAATGATAAGCAGATGCCAATGATAACAATCAAGTATAAATTAAAGATACTTTGGGTCTCACATCAGAATAAGTATACATGTTAATGACAGAAGACATTAAACATGATATCTACATTGAGGAAGTGAAATATTTATTATTTTGGAAAGCAATTCACACCTGTCAGTTATGAAAAAAAAAATTAACCAATTATTATGGTGAAAATACCCACTCTTTCAAAATCCATTATAGTTTATATAGTGAAGGAAGAAGTAGAGGCCAAGTGTAGAGTGAAGGATATATTATAGGAAGATATTTTAGGTCTCGATAAAACAATGCAATGACCCTCCACATAGAATGAAATTTCCTTGAGGCTATTGATAGGAAAACCTCACACACCAAACACTATAAAGTTATCTATGAATATCACATATTACATGAAAAAATTCACAATAATAAATGAAATCAAAGAGGCAGCTCAAGTAGAAGATAAAATAGAGAAACAACAATTGAGACATGAACAACTAATTTCTAAAATAAAATATTGGTACCTCTATCAGTGCATCAAAAATTACTAGTTTTAAGACAACAAGTCCTACCATCTTCGACTTTACCACCACCTTTGCCATACTCCCCAAAACACACTGAGTCATTGTCAATGGGTTCAAAACACAATACAATCTATTTGATTAGTCTCTATCACCACAAAAATAGTACCAAGATAATCCACATAATGAGACTATAGAATAACAAGTGTAGGAAACTATGAAGGCCGAGAAAGACACAAACAAGGCTAAGGCCAAAAATGATAAAGCTGAGGAGTAGAGGGATAAACAAGAAGAGGAAGAGAAAAATAAAAGAGAACAATAGGAATAACACAAGAAAGTTGAGATTGACATAAAAACCAAGGAAGCTAAAGAGAAGAAGAAGATTTGTGAAAGCAATAAGAACTATAAATAAGAGTTGTACAAGATTAGGCAACAAAAGACACCATAGAGCAAGTTACCAAGGAAAGTGCCAATCAAGATACAAAGGATGTGGTAGAAAAACTTGTGAGAGAATAGAAAAAACAAGCTACCAAATAAAAATAAGAGAAAGATAATGAGCATAAGGACACAAAAGAAGAAAAAAATTAGGAAGATGAGGGACAACAAAAAAATTATGTAAATGTAGCAACCAACTAAGGAGATAAAGGAAATGACAATTTAAGCAATAACTTAAGATTAAATCACATGTTCAGGATCGAGGTAACATAGGGAGGAGGCTAAGATGAAGCATCACATAAAAATGTTGCAACTACTAGGCATTGGATGTTGAATGTTCAAGCACCACCACTATGAAGAACAACACCACTATGAAGAACAACTTTCAACCTCCCAATTCTATAAATTAGACATCAGTCCAAGCAATAAAAAACTAATAAAACTCTATTGGAACTTACAAAACCAAGCCAAGAAGTATATTTGGATGTCTCCAAATTGACCTTGGAAAAGTATATGGAAGGAGTAGTTGCATTTTTGGAGTCCATTTCATAGAAATATTCTAAGATATAGTAGGATAACACTTAGTTGTGGGAGGATAATGCTAACTTATTTGAAATATTAACTAAAGCAATGGAAATTTATTGATGGTATGCACTCAATATTGGTCCTATAGGTTTTGGGATACTAGGTGATATTTAAAGGGAAAAAGTCAAGGCCTTACTCATTCAACTCAAAAAGGATTGGGATACCATGTAGATACTACAACTATGAGCTCAAGGTCAATGACTTCGATCTAAATCTAAAGTGATTTTTAAGATGTTTGAGGACAGTGTTTTTAAAAAAAAAGTTTAATGCATAAAATAATACAAATTTCTTATATTATGATTGACTAAAAGAACCAACTATCACACATAGGAAAGATGTCGCATATGACCTTACCAAAGCCAACAAATCTAAAGAATTCATGGTAAGCCATATATTAACATCAAAATAAATGAATACTACCTTGCATGAATCTATTTATTTAAGAGATCATTTGATGATGAGTATACACACTTAGGAACTAGAGATGTACAACACATTCATAAGATTTTAGACATAGATATATTATAAGATAATGGAGTTGATAACACATGAAATTAAACACAAGGTCCAACAAGAAAATATGATCATCGAAGATGCTAATGATTAGTATATCTAGACAATCATGCTAATACAAGCTCCACTCCATAAAATATTTATCTTGGTATGGGATGTCTAGGATGATTGAAGGTAGTTCAAGTAAGATTTGATGAACTTAGACAATTCAGTCCAAACAATCATGGGTGAACCCAAGTTTATCCCACTTAGTTCACACAAGTCTTACAAGGTCAGAAAGCATATCAGACTGCACAACAATCTCCTTTTCCATAACTATCTTTAGAAATAGGTTCCACATCAACATCCTCATTAGCGACTACTCTAGCAGCTCCATAGTCCAACACCCCACCATCACAGTAAGGTCCTGAAAGTTTCAAATTGTGTTCAAATTATGAAAATTGAAAGTTTAGGTTGGCAATACACCTTTTGAGTAGGGATATGAAGGTTAAAAAACCATAAAGTGGGGCCTCCTCATTACACAAATCTATTGAAAACATGAAAAGGGTGGTACATTGGTACACTACTTAGTTAAAAACCTAAAAAGGTGGCTAAATAGTGATTATGAGGTGAAAACTAGTAAACAACACTTTGAGTGATAATTACGAGCACTGTTTCTTGACCAACCTTATAGCTCAATGCATGAAACTCCATCAATCTAGTTTTGGTATGCTCCTTGAAACTTTGTCTCAGGACGACAACTATTTAGTCTGGTAAAGTGTTAGTAGTGAAATACGAAGCCTTTAAATTTCAAAAATATTTTATAAGTGACAATTATGCAACTAGAATAAAATTGTATAAAATATAACTTTTGATTGAATTTAAAAAGTCTGTACAAGATGAAGAGTCTCCTTAAACTCTAGAAGTGAAAAATCATGAAGATGAAGCCATAGATCTTCACAACTCTATAAAATCTCTATATTATAAAATATAACTAGTTTTGATGTGTGTTTCATAAATATAATGCTATAAAGATCACTTCATGATTACCTTGATTGTTTATATGTTATTATGCATGCATGAGTTTTCATTTAGTTTATATTCCTTCGATTATGTAAATGTACCTATCTTAATTAATGAAGATATCATATTTGAATAAGTAAAAAAATTTAAGAAAAAATTCTTAATTAAAGAGAAGTTAAATTTTTTAAATCAAAATTATGACATAACTTTCTTGAAGTCTTCCAAACATGTAACAACAATTACAAAATCTAAACATTAGCATGTTTTGATTAGGAAATATAGGAACCTCTACTAACAATGACAACTTTAAAAATTTGTATTTGGTATTTATACCTTACATTGAATCCTTATTTTATTTACCTTAGTGTTTACAAAATATGTTTTGGTTTGATTGTATTAACCTCTATTTGTATACTCAACCATTACATGGGTTAAGTGTAAATATAAATGACTTGGGTGTTATCCCGTGCTAGCTAGGAGAATTCAATTTTATTACTTTATAAGTCATTTTATTCTCTATTATAATGTCCAAGGATGGATGTTTTTCTAAACTTGGGATTTAGCTTATCTAACCCTTGAGACTTTGTGAAATGAAAAGGTGACTAAATGATATATGGTGTCATCTCATTGTATGGAGGAAACTGAAAAATAAATAAAAATTCAAATCAAAGAGGAAACAATATCTTCAAGAATTTATGAAACTATATTATGAAAAGTTGTATAATCTTGTGATATGGAACACTAAGAGAAAAAAACCAAGGACTATCTAAGAAGAACACCCTTTATGAGATGATATTTGAGCATATGTCACCATCTTATTTCATGGAGCGTATCAAAAAAGGTAAAATTTAAGAACTCATGTGATCACCAACCTTTGTAAAATAAGTTAACTAAATCACCATGTCACACAAAGTCAATAAAGGAATTAAATCATATAAAATTAGAACTTAACCCATAATGAGGTGAGTCCACAGGATCTAGACATGTGGAATCATCTCGCTTAATTGAGCATAGTGAAGATAAAACATGATAACAATAGTGAACACTACCACCTTGAATTAAATATGTGATAACATGACATATGGTATCATATCTCTTCATGGTGGAAAATTAAAAAATATCTCAAAACATTCAATCAACACAATCATCTATTTGAATAGTCCCAGAGATCATGAAACACAACATCATCTCAATTCATGGAGGTAAATTAAAACAATAAACCTTAAAATATTTAATCAACACAACCCTATGAGAGACTAGTGCATGAGACAATGAAACATTATGATATCTTGTTACCCAAAATAAGATTAAAAAATAGAGGTAAAAAGAGAACCATACCATTAGGAAAATTCAATGAGGAGGTGAGAAGAGTCATGCTTTCATTGAATGTAGATTAATGAAAGAAATATACATTACACTCCCAAGAGTCCTTGTGAAAAAATATTTGGATAAGTGATAGGATCTCGTTACCTAGAATTATGATATTAGGGGTGATACGATGTGGCCTTGGGCATAGACTGCATGAGGCTAACACATGTAGCTAGTAGTTGTGAAATTAATAAAATTAGAGACTTAGGTAAACAAATAAAATTAGAGATTGATAATCTAGGATTAAAATTAAAAAATCTAATCTATATTTTTTAGCTCGATATCAACTTTTTACTGAAGCCAAAATCAATTTTGGAACATAATGGGAGGTCCAATCTGCCAAAAATGTAAAACTAAAATTTATAAAAACCCCAAAACCTTGAAAACCCTATCAATTTGAGAAGATTTAAATTTAAAAAATTGTGAATCCAATCTTAAATGTAATAGATATTCAAACTACTACAAAGAAGGAAAAGACAAAAAGAAAAAAAACTTTCAACAAAACACTAAAAGACACAACAAACCCAACCTTAAACTCAAAATTTTGTTGACATCAAGCATCTACCTCTATCAAAGAGAAAAGTTTCCATTGTCCATTGAGTGTCATCGTGAATGTATTTTTGAGCATCAAGTTGATGTCTTTTTTCTTTCATTTTCCTACTTATTTTCCCTTTTTACCAAAGTTAGGACTCTTTAAATCATAATGGCTTTGAGATATAGTTAAAACCACCCTACTTTCCAACTCTTCTTCTTCATCTTTCCAGATTTCCCCTTCCTCTTCTGAGACTTCCTTCTACTGGAGGCTTTCTTCTAAAGGAAAAAAATATTGATATTGTTGTTCTGAGTTTCATTTATTTTGCTTCTCTACCCAGCTTAGGAGAAAATGAATGCCCTATCTCTAAATCAACCAAAAATTCTATTGCTATCATAATCTCACCCTTATGAGGACTATTTTGATAATCTTGTATAAATGCTAAATAAATCTTCTTAGTAGATAAGGATTTAGCTAGAAAATATAAACTTTGAACCAAATCATGATTCATATAGGCAACATTTCTTACCATTTTTTTAAGATCATAGATTGGGATCTTTTAAATTTTTTCCCTAGACAAGAAACAATCTTATGATCTCTTTTATTACATTTGAAAAATTGAGAGGACAGTCCTTCAAAATTAATAAATTGGTTCCACATTCCATGGGAAGAAGAAATCTGAAGAGTGATTTAGAGGTTTATAAAGATCAACCAAAACACATACCCTAACAAAATTCTGATTTGCCTCAATGAAATTATCAATTTTGACAAAGATACCCAATTTAGTAACCAATTGTTTGAATAGACCAGCATCCCTCAAGGCTAAGGGGAGATTATAAAATCTTACCCAAACT
The DNA here is from genome assembly GCA_037957365.1 of Torreya grandis. Classification (NCBI taxonomy): domain Eukaryota; kingdom Viridiplantae; phylum Streptophyta; class Pinopsida; order Cupressales; family Taxaceae; genus Torreya; species Torreya grandis. The sequence continues at coordinate 2,153,501 of JARHVA010000499.1, read as the reverse complement.
AGGGCTTGAAAAGTGATTGAATTAACTAGATCAAAGAAAGGATCCCAAGGACATAAAAACACACCTTCATTACCAACAAACAAAGCTCCTTGTGACCACACAAAAACTCTATCTTCCAAAGATTAAAACTGGATCAAAAAGAATCCATTTGATAACATTGAGAGAATAAGAGATTTTAAAGAAGACTAAGTTCCATTCAACTATTATAAAAGAACTTATTATGAGGGCCTCTTCCCTACACATCTACCTATCAATGACTTACTTCCCCTTTCCACTCTAATCACTGAAACATCTTAAACCTAAATTTCCAAAATTGAAGGAGAGTTATAAAAAACAAGGGGATATCACCAAAAAATTCCATTTCTAGGTCTCTTTTTTTATCTTTATTTACTTCTAAAAGCCCCTTAGAAACCCCCCTAGGTTTCTACAACCACTTCAATAAATTTTTCTGAATGAAACTAACTTATGAGGATCAAAAATAGGCTTTGAATTAGGATGAACCCTGAGAATAAGTTGTTTTCAAAATACTCCATAGATTTGAAAAGGATTCAAAATATTAATGCAATTGGGATAAATTATAGCCTTAATTGAAACCCTAGCCACCCCTCCTAATGCTTTCAAAGCTCACTTCCCCAAAGAGGAAACTTCATTAGACATACCTAAGTTCATTCCCTACTATTTCAACCCTAACTATTCTTCCTAAAGTGTAAACCCTAGATAAAGCAACCCAAATTGATTATTTTGATTAATAACTTTCATTTTAAGTTGATCCCTTCTAGGTCTTCAGTTGTCCTCTGGCCTCCTCTCCTCCAAGTATGCCCTAGTAGTGCCTCCTCCTTCAAATACATCTCCCTCTTATCTACTATTGTGCTCCTTTTCCTATGATTCTACTTGCTTAATCCTATGTGTTCCTTCCTAAAACTATATCACCACCACTATTGCTATTATTTGAGCTCTACTCATCATCATTTCCAACTCCTACCTATAGTTGTTCACTTCCAACATCATCATTCTCCTCATTCAATTTTTTTCATGCAAGGTTTTTTTAATAAAAAATCTAATCTATATTATTACTAACCTAAAGTGTGTTTTAATTAGTTGTAGAAGGTGGACATAATTTTTGAGTTTGAGTGTTAATTTATTAGAGCATAGTTCATAAATTTATTGGCATAATGGGCAAACCTTGTAAATATATTTTCATGTGCCTTTAGGGCATAATGTTTTAGTTTAAAAGTTAATTTATTAGAGGTAGGTATTTCTTTGAAGAGTGGTTGACACACTTATTTCTCTCATAGGTTACTAGAGATGGTTCATGATATGTATATTCATAGGGGAATTTCCCTAGCTGAGAGTAAGGAAGTCATTGAGGTATAGTAAAAATACCTAACCTTGAGGTAGAAGCACAAATACCTAATATTTAAGTATAAGAAAAAATACTTGACTTTGAGGTAGAAGTGTCACAAGAAAAATCTTGGTAGAGATAGGAGAGAAATGAGACTCCATCTTCTAGACCTATTGTTTTAACTAATTTTGGTCTAATGTAAAATAAGCTATGCATAATTGTAGACACCCAATTCTATCCACAATTGGCTTCCAACTAGACTTCAGGCTGATTCTTACCAACTATTGTAAATTAAGCTTAAAAATCACTAAACATCTTAATTTTAGCCATGCATCATTCATCAATGCTAATAATCATGTTGAGGCATCCCTATTTGGGATACTAGCCTATATATAATAATCTCTCATAGAATCACCCCTAATCGCCTTGCAACATAAAAATTGTCAATTTGGCCTATGAACACATTGAGTGGGGCACTTAATCAAATCTTAAAAGAGAAAAAAGGCTAAACAAAATTAATTAATTAAACAAGATTAAATGCTTAGTTAAATTATCCATTTGTAATTAATTTATATCTAAAAATGAAAAGTCTAAAAAAAACAAAATATCAAACCTTTTGTTATTACGTTTATGAGTTGTCAAAATATCTCAAAATATTCCAAAATATCCCAAAATATTTAATTTGAGAGCTATGACTAGTAACTAAAAATCATAATTGCATGATAAATTTTAACTCAACTAAAGTTAGTCTTGACTCAACCCCACTTTATTTATTTCATGTATTTTGGTTTGTAGGTGGGAGCTTGTTTCTCCCTCACAAGTTCTTTAGGGGTGCATTGATTTAGGGATTCATATCCCAGCATCATACCAACCCCACTCCATGGTGGGCTATATAAATTGAGGGTGACCCATTGAGATGTGTGTTTGAGTAGCTAAATAAGCTCTGTTAGTGGTACTCAACCTCAAAATGTAGGAGAAACTCAAATATCGCACTACACTGAATAATTGATGAATGTAGTGGTTGTGAAAAAGACAAGACCCTTTTCATAAAAATCCAATTAACATTGATCTAAATGATGTGATTATGCCCTAGTGTTTGCCACACATATGGGACCATCTATAAATGAGATAAAATTTATAGTTTAGAGAACCCCACTTACCTCAGACTTACTATTGATGCAGGGTGAGTAGCCAAAATTTTCAAGTCACTGTACAAACTCTTGAGAGAAGAGGGGGATTAAAAACCCTAATTTTCATGAACATTTATATTTTAGATTAAAAAATTAAAATCCTCTCAAGAACAATTATATAGATATAATTTGATAAAATAATTCAACCTTATTAGTTTTAGAATTTAGGACATTACACTTAGATGTTTCTTTCATTTTATCCTTTTTATTCACATGATCTTGATTCTAAACTATTTATTTGTTATATCACATAAAAAATGAGTCTTATTTTTAAATCACTCCTTTGTTTGAAGAGGCATTATACCATCCATTTAACTGTACAAATTTACCTTAATCATTTATCAAACCTTTGTGTGTGTCACTTGCTTGAAAAAGGCATCGTTACGCTACCCAATTCATTCTAAGTATTGTTCCTTTGAGTCTTGAATAAACCATTGCCATATCTTCTGAGCATGATAACATCATTACTCTACTCAAATAATTTTAAATACTTATTGCCTTGTGTCTAAAATTCTAATTATATATTTGAAAATGACGTGTGACTTTTGGGCCTATACCTAGTACCATCATGCCATTCATTCTTGTCTAGCTTATTGTTATTTTGGAAAACCTAGTCTCCTAAATCAAGTTTGAAATTAGCCTTGAAAAGTTCAAATACAAACATTGATTGCTTTATACCTATATCTCACATAATTTTAGTTTAGGTGTTCATCCTTCACTTTTAGGTTGTGTAACTTAGGTTAATTTCTTGTTCCATTTAAAGACTATTTTTGTGCCTAGATTTGGGGAAGTAGTTTATCTTTTATATGCCTAGTGTTCCATGTCTTTTTCCAAATGATCAAGTGTGTGTCTAAATCTAAATGCCTAGTTTGTGTTAAAGTGTTTCAAATTTTTTAGATTAAATCTCTTTACTTTTAGACCTATTTTTGTTTAAATTCTAGCTTTTGTGCCTTTTCCAAAAGACATATCAATACCTTTTTTGAGCCTAGCTTTTATGCCTTGTTTTCCAAAAGGCCTAGCAAATTTTGTTTCTTTAAACCTAGTTTAGACTTGTTTGAAACACTTTATACCTAAGTTTATAATTTTAGTTTTATTTCATCCACTTGACCATTTTTTTGAGACATTTGATGTTAGATATTTGACATTAAACTATTTATACCAAGTTTTAGCACTAACCTTTTTGGAAATACAACTCCAATCCCTTGACCAAGTTAGATCAAGTTTAGACCATTTGTCCTTCAAACATTATTTTTCAAATTTTTTAGACCTCTAGACCTTTTTGTGAAACATTCATCATTGATTTGGATATGTCTCATTAAACTCATACTGGATCCATGTACAATCTAGGTTATAATAACATTTTCGAATAAGATGACTTATTCAAGAGCCCTATGGTGTTGATGTTGTTTGTGAGACAGATCCTTATCCTCTTTACAATACTCAATTTGGAAAACAAATCCAAGACCCTCAAGCATAGTATTTAATGATACCTTATTTTGGATAATTAATGTACTAAGTTTTCCCTTTAAATTTTAATGGTACCTGATCCCCTACCTATACCATCAACCCTCATTTAGTCTACACAAGCAACCAAGCTCCATAATACCTTACCATTACTATTATAGGACCTCATCCTTTGGCTCATGATATCAAACAAGATTCAAAATGCCCTACCATTACCATTCCAAGACCTCATCCTTTGGATCTCAATAGCAACCAAGCTTCATAATGACCTACCATTGCCATTTTAGGCCCTTCCAAGTATGGTAGCTCGTTATCCTAACAAGGTTGTACAATTCAGACTAGATGAGTCATAGTTACCATCCTAGACCAATAACCAATATTTGTTAAGACCATATTAGATGAAATTATTTACAAAGAGTTCATTATCCAATCACCAATCATTATTCATTCATTTCCATCCATCCCCCACTTTAGCAAATTGATGCCAATCTTCAAGAAACAATAGAGCCAATAAGTACCTCTCAAATAGACCCAATCATTTGAAGACCAAATTATGTTCAAAATTCATATTTTACAACTACTTGTAAACCAAGGCTAAAAGAACCAACCAATCCATGATGTTTTTGTTGAAACATTTACTTATGACAAGTCAATCTATGATGAATCACCTTTTTATCCTTTACCCATTGTCAAGGAGTCTCGCTCTAATAAACTAGTCTTTTCTGAGTCACTTCATAATGATTATAACCACATTTGGGCAAATAATTATCTCAATCATTATCATATTTTAAATATCCTCCCTTTGACAAGATAGTATTAATGGAGTTGTCTCTTGACCTTTTTCCCATCATTGAGGAGTCTCACTTTGACAAGCTAGCCTCTATGAAACCCTTCTTAGCTGATCCTATTTTCAAAGAGCCCATTATGCCATCATAGGGCATTACTTATCTAATACCAAACATTCAACAAAACATCATTATAATAACATCCACACCAGATGAATAATAAACATTGAAGTTAGGTTATATTCTTGAACCGACATTAGATTTAACATCAGAAGTAGAATTAACATTAGTCTCAACATTAGATTTAGAGTCCCTTAGGTCAAAATTAGCTTCAAAATCATAATACATGCATGGTTGTTACAAAATTGGTTACACATGCCTTGTGGATCACTTTTAATATAATTGTGATCCTTCCACAATTTTTGAGGATGATTACTTCAGCATTGACATAATTTATCCTAGTATCTTTTATGAGGATTGTGTTTCCCCTTTCCATTCCATTACTGTTCCATATGCCATTCTCACCACCCAACATAGCTATTATATTGACATTCCACCTCCCATAAGTTTTGATTGGTATTGATAGAATCATACCTTGTTGAATTGCATCCATGGTAACATATTAGTTGAAGAATATTAGGGGGACCAAGACCACATTCATGCAGAAGAAGAATAATCTCCTAGTGAAACCTTTCTAAAGGTGTTAGGAGACAATCAAATTCTAATATCAACATCTTATAGGGAAACCTTTTTAGAGGCACTAGAATAAAATTAGATTCAAAATTCAATGTTCCTTAGTGAATCCTTTTTAGAGGTCCTATGGGATAATCAAGACAAATTTATTGGTGAAAACCTCTTTGACATGCCAATAGATGATCACAATAGTTCTTCACTACTTGATGATGATATTATTAAATATAACCTCAATGCAACTTCCCATCTACAACATAATCAGATGGTAGTTACACTCAGGCCCAAACAACATAAAAATATGATGATCCTATGAATAAGATATTCAAAAGTATTCAACCCCACCGTAACCAAAATTATGTTGAATCCTAAATCATCAAAATTGTGTGTGCCTAAAAATCCTAATCTTCATTGATTTCCCAACCATTATACATTCCATCTCTCCATCACCAAATTAGACCTATCATTTAATATTTATCCATGTTTACCATCCCTAGACACATTTTCCTTTATAGAGGCTACAAAGATATCTTGAATTTTGGAGGAAACATATTCAAATACCCATGAAGATCACAAAAACATTATTGGAGTCCAAATCTACAACAAGTTCTTGACAGAGTAATTATTTAGAAAAGGTGTGGGCTATAAATTTACATGATTGATTATTTTAGTTTATCACATACTAATCAAGATGTGTACCCACATCAATAGGAATAATAAAAACATTTACCTTGATGGAACCATACCTTTGCCTTGCCATTTACCTTGCCATTTTAATTTTCCATTCACCTTGCCTTGCCCTTGCCATTATTTCATACCCTACCATTTACCTTATCACTTGGGGGCAACCCTATTACCACTATAACCAATTAACCTCTTGTCATCTTCTTTATTCCATACCCTATACCATCCTCCCATACTATCACTATTGACCAAACTTGTTTTTAAATTCCATACCTAACCCTTTTGACCTTGGTTCCATTGGTTCTTCCTTCACCTTTTATGAAGGGATTTTGATCCAATTTTAGAAGTTTCAAAATTATGTGTTCAAATGGCAGTATATGAAAGTAGTATAATAGTGGATCTAAAAACGATATATTTTATTTATGCTTGACTGGTGTTATTGATTATAATCACCTTTGGGAAAATTAGTATTTTACCTTATGTTACTAATTATAACTGCCTATGGGCAAATTAGTATCATTGACCTATGCCATTATTTCCTAATTATAATTGCCTATGGGAAAATTAGGAACAACACCTTTACCATGCAGTGTTACATCACCTCATCTTTACTATTATCATTTACTTTTCCATTTACTTAAATTCATGAACTTGTTGCTACATAGTCAGATTTCACTACCTTTTGTGTAGGCATAAATATTGTGACTTGAGGTCTTAATGGGACTATGTAAACAATGATTAATTTACATTAATGTTAGCTTAGTCACCTCATTTCCAACACTATCACCATTTTATGAGTAAACTAAGACACAATCTCACCATTTTATAAGTTGTATGATTCTATGTCTCATAATTCTCAATTGAGTTAAGATACTTAGAAAATTTCAAAAACATTCAAAAACATTTCTAAATCCTAAAAATTATCAAATTGGCTTACAATATCCTTGAGCCATATAAAACCTCAACATCCACAAACATTTATCCTATTTAAACCTAGTGAGTCATCCTCTATCCACCCTACTGGGGTAAATCCATTGTTAGTTCCAATCCTTTACACTACCATTGTGGGTGTGACCTTCCCTTTGCATGTATCCTTGCTTGGGGGTACCACTTATTTATCATTTACTTGAGCCTTCATGCATAAATATTGACTTAGTTGATGACATGATTCTTTCTATTGCTTTTTATTTCAAGTTTTTTGTATGTTTATTTTCTTAGTTGTTTGTTATTTATTTATTTGTCTATTTGTTTACTTTCAATATTGTGCCTTGACTCAGTCTATATGTGTTAATTGGGTGATTCCTTATGCATTTTCTTGAGTTTATTCATATTCATACACCAACATTATCATCATGGTTTTTATCATTGGTACATTGTTTTCAATTATTTATTGAATCGAATGTCATTCATAATGCGCAATACATCTAAGTTATCATGGTGTTTTATATCATGATGTATACCATCATGTACTATAGCAAAAATTAGCTTTGGAAATTTTACAAGCAATGGTGCTATAGAAACTTCTTCTAGTTCACCTTAGTAAATTCTCCCACCCTCCTTGATCCAAGCAACCCCTCGACCATTCTAGTTGTATTAATTATAATAAGAATGAGCATCTCTGCATTGGTAGGTACAACCAAATCATTCACATTGATCACTTCTTATGCTTATATTCCCCATTTCATTTTCTCCCACTTTTAGGTGAACTACATTGGCCTAAGGTCCCTTTTGATTATGTAGGTAGCCCTTGGATACATGACGTATCTTGGGTCAACTCAACCACCTTTATTCTTCCAATCATCTCTTTCATCACTTTGTGCATCCTTGTGTGCCTAGTTATTTGTGTCTTCTCTAGCCATGAGACCATCACATCTACATTTATGCCCACTCATCTTTATTCTATACAACATGTTATATCCTTGAGTTATGCTTTCCAATCTACCCTATTAGGGCATAACCAAAAATCATTAATCAATCTAGGTCATTTTAATGATTATAACCACCCATGGGAAAATCATTATTTTGACTCATCCACCCTATTGGGGCATGTTATTGTGCCACTAATTAAAAATACCTTTGGGAAAATTAGTGTCTCAACCTTTATTTTTTATTATAACCACATTTGGGTAAATCATTAATTTTTAAATCAATGCATACAAGCATTATCCCAATTGGATTAATCTCACCCATGGATTAATTTCATTCTTATTCTTACTTAATTTTGACGGACCATCCATCAATATTATGTGTCAACCATTCCCCTAAGAGGGCATCATTATAGGCTTCCTAAATGTTGTTTGGAGCTTCTTATTCAAATAATTATATTCTTTCCTTATTAATGGCCTTTTTATTATTTGAGAAGATGTTATTATGCCTATAGCTTGAAATATCTTCCCAAATAGGGGTAAACTATAGACACCCAATTCTAGCCACAACTAACTTCCGATCGAACTTAAGATTGATTCTTACAAACCATTACAAATTAAGTCTAAGAATCACTAAACATCCAACTTTTGGCCATGAATCATTCATCAATGCTAAAGATCTTGTTGAGTCATCCCTATTTGGGATACTAGCCTATATGCAACAATAAACTCTTATGGATTCACCCCCAATCACCTTAAAACATAACAAATGTCAATTTGGCCTATGGACCCATTGAGTGGGGCACTTAATCAAATCTTAAAAGAGTAAAAAGGCTAATCAAAATAAATCAATTAATTAATTAATTTAGATTAAATGCTTAGTCAAATTATCCATTTGTAATTAATGAATATCTAAAAATGGAAATTTCTAAAAAACATAATATCAAGCCTTTCATTATTACCTTTATGAGTTGTCAAAATATCTCAAAATATCCCAAAATATCTAATTTGAGAACTATGACTAGTAACATAAAATCATAATTTCATGATAAATTTTAACTTAATCAGAGTTAGTCTCAACTCAAAATCAACTCACCTTGGGTGAGAGTTAATTCTTGTGGCTATAAATACAAGGCCATACCCATTGATGTTTAAGATACCTTGGTGTAATGTTATTGCATGTAATTTTTCCATGCCAAATTCATGAACCAAGCAACCAAATCAAGGTGCCAGGGAAAGGTGAAGCCAAAAAATCTCCATTGATGAAGATTTTTTGATGCACAAGTTGAGTAAGCCATTTATATAGGCCATTTAGAGCTCTAAGGAAGGTAGAAGAAGGTTTTCTTTTATATTTTAGTTGTGTTTCATATGTTTGCTTGTTACCTATGTTCTCCATAGTGTCTAGGATAGATGTGTTAGTGTTTAGTATGTTTATTTAGATTTGATTTTATCTTAAAAACACAATACTAATCTCCCCTCTTTGATTCCTTGTCACATAGTGTCTAGGCTAGAGATGTTAGTATTTAGTGTGTTTATTTGGATTTGATTTTATCTTAATAACACAATACTAATCTCCCCTCTTGGATTTCTCTCATAGGTTATTAGATATGGCTCATGAGGGGTATAAGCATAGGGGAATTTGCTTAGCTAAGAGTGAGGCATTCATTGAGGTAGACTAAAAATACTTAACCTTTTGGTAAAATTATAAATACCTGATCTTGAGGTATAAGAAAAAATACTTGACCCTGAGGTAGAAGTGTCACAAGAAAAATCTTGGTAGAGAGAGGAGAGAGATGAGGCTCCATCTTCTAGACTTAGTGTTTTAACTAATTATGGTCTAAGGTAAAATAATTTATGCACAACTAGATTAAACAATGAAAAAAGGGAGATCTAAGATAATACAATCAATGGCAACATTTAAATCTAATGTAGTGCATAAAAAATTAAATAAAATTAGAAATAAATGATTGAACAAGTAATATAAATGAATAAAATATAAAGAGATACAATACTAGAAAACATACACATGATGAATGCAATTGAATTCTAAGACTAAAACTAGGACACTAAGATTGGTATAACACCAAAAATTTATATTTGACATTGATATGGGAAAGGGACAAAAGTGGCAGATGATTGACTCTTACCTCGATCTATTGATTCTGACCTATGCAAATTTTTTAGGTTCTTTAACTTTTTAGATCACTTTGATATAGGCATATAAACAAGGTCCTAGTTTTGATTTGTATAATTAATGAGTATAATTTTTTGATTTACTTATTATTTGTCTTTGACTTTAATATCAACATCAACATAAGAGGAGAACATGTGCAAGGGTGTTTTAGCCTTAGAAACCTCTTAAGGAGTTTCAATTATATATCCCACACACTTAGAATGAAGGTTTAATGTATTTAAGATTTTTGGGATTGATCTTAAACCAAAGTAAGAGAAATAGCTTCACCTCCTCTCCCTATATAATCAAATATAATTATATGCTCCCTTATGACCTTGCCTTTATACAAGAAGTGTTGGCACAAGGTAGATAAGTGAAAAACAAAATCAATATATATATTCCTTGATGAAAAGTGAAGGCCTCTTGATAAGACTTTATAAATGAGCATGAGAGACAAATTGTAAGAGATCCAGATGATATGAGTCAATGATAAAATGGATAAGGATATATTTGTGTATATAAGCTTCACTAGAGCACACCTACACATAAGCTAAACCTTATGATACTATGATGAAAAAGTAAGGCATAAAAGACCCAAAATTAATGGGATAACATCATGGGCCAACTAGGACCTAAGCAAAGACCCTAAAATAATTTTTTTTTGACATTTCAGGAGCATCCAAGATCATATAAGGTAAAATGAACTCTCAATTAGTAGGTTTTTAGACATTTAAAATTGAGTGGAGGTATTATCATTGACTAATTATAAATATAAAGTTAAGTTTTAAGGAACACCTAAGTTGAGGGATGTTAATATGGGCCCCAACACAAGGAGATAATGTAACAAAATGAGCCAAATGTGTGCACATGGTCCAAATGCAATAAAATGAGATATAAAAGCAATGGAAAATGGGACTTTACCAAATCAGGTGTCTACATAGTGACCCACTTTGATGTGCATGTATGTGAATTTAGGTGTGTGTCAAAGTAAAAATAAAATGAAAAAATAATTCCTACATACTACCTAAGGGATGGAAGAATGATATTTAAACCTCTGAATTAGGTTTACTCACACTCTACCATTAATAACTCAAATGTACTTACAAGAAAACATGAATGATAATAAGTAGTCAATGTCTTATTAAATTGATAGTTAATATACTAAAAAATATATGAACTAAAAATAAGAAAAGGATGGTTAACAAGACTTAGAAGTAACTACAAGGGATAAGGCAATCAATGAAGCTTTTACGAATTATGATGGTGACAATGAGGGCCTCTAGAGGCATTCCACCCTTCCAATAATGATGGCAACAAAAACGCTTAGAGTGTAGGTGGATAACAAGGGATAAAATATGTTCTCTTCAGTGATAGAGGAGAATCAGAGGGTGTAATCCAAATAGAGGATAGATAAAGTGTTGACAGTAGTTAAAGAAGGGGTGGCTAGTAGAGGAAATGATGAAATAACCTTTATCTCATTTACTAGTAAAATAAATGGCTAAGGTTTTCGAAGAATCAATAACCAATCAAACTACGGTTTCCTTATTCAATTTGGTTGTTAATTTTAAAAAATAAGCTCTGTAAGATGTTTTGGAAGGAGAAGAATGGTTTTTAGATAGGGGTTTAGTCTACCATTTTGATAAGTTTTGGCCATTCCTTTCCTCCCTACACCAATGGCTTTTAGATTCATGAAAATCTATGCTGGAAGACAATATGGAAATTTTTCCATGTGTTAGAGGCTTTTTTAATATTACTTTTGATTCTTTAGCTGACTAGAACAAGATTTTTCAAGCTAAAACATGGAGATGTGAAAACCACATTTTAATCCTGAAACTATGGACTCCTAATTTCAACCCCTTAACTAAAAATATTTCACTATCTTATTTTGGTGAGACTATCATATATTTTGCTTTAGTTCTAGTATAAAATGGGTCTTTCAATCATAGGCTCTATGCTAGGGGAAATGTTGAAAATTGATGAATCTTCATTGAATCTTCTTAGGACTAATTTTGCCAAAATTATGGCATGTTTAGACATTTTTTAGGATCTACCTAAAAGTATTGAGTTAAAAGTACAAAATAGAAGCTAGTTTTAAACTCTAGATTTTGAAAGAATCCCCTTCAGATGTTGGAACTATTTTCAGGTTGGGCACCTCTTTGAATCCTACCAAAAAGTGAAACATAAGTGTGAATCTTCTTGGGGAAAAGATGCTAATGAGAAGCAACTAGAAGTTCTAGTGGATGTTCTAGTTCATCTAGAAGTTGAGGCTTGAAAAAGGTCAAAAGGAAAAAATAAGGACAAGGTAAAATTGCTAGCAAGAAAAACTCAAAATGTTGAGTCTATTGGCTATTTTGATAATAAGGTTAATAAAGAGGAAATTGTTAGAGGTAAACATATATAAAAAATGGCATCTTAAGCTTAAATTCAATCAAATAGGGGATGATAATGAATGAAAGTTGGTAAAAAGAAGGAAAAAATAATGTCAGAATCCTAGATCTCTATCAAGGAGATCTATGAAGGATGAACAAAGTAATCATGGATATTTAGTTTGATTAATTGGTTCTTAAGCTGTAGTATTTTTTACTATCAATAAGTGGAACTTTTTATGTACTAGGTGGCTTTATGCCTTGATGGTAATACTGTTAATCTAGTATTTTTTTAAATTCATATGTTATAAGGGTTAGGGAACCATAAATTATCTAGCATTGACAAAAAAAGAAAAAAAGCAAAGGAATAAATACAGTGGTATGTAAACCACACTATCACCCTTATAAAATCTGGAACTAGAATTGAAAAATTAGAAACTAGGCATTGATGTGTTCTAAAGGGATATTTGTAACTTTAAAAATTTTAGAGTGAATCCTAGAAATTAAAGTTTGCTTCTTGATCAGAGAAGTAGACATCTGACACTTTTTGGTAAATCATAGCCTATGTGAATCTAAATTTGGGTACTAAATACTTGGATATATTTCCCCATTTTAAAGTGAGGGATGTGTACATGTTATACATATCTCTCATCTCAAAAGAAAGAGTCACATGCATTACATATTATCATGTAACATAGATAGATTGTTAAAATATTTGAAACAATTTGTAAACACATGTATGCAATTATTTTAATTATTTTTTAGTTTAGGGATAAATAATATGTGCCAAAAAAACTAGAAAATTAGAACAAAATAGATCTATGATATAACAATAAACTAAAAAAATATGATATAATTCATGCCTAAAATAGTAACTAAAATTAAATAAAATGATTTAACAAGAAATGGAATTGAAAGACAAGTGAAGAGAGATAATAAATGTCACACCTATTCAATGTTATGGAATTTTGCAACCAAAAATAGGATTTGGAAGTTAGTTGGACTAGAACCCTAAAGTTTAGACCTATATAGTGAATGGGCACAAAATAGGTCACTAAATTTGTACCTATGTAATTATTGAATGTGTAACTTACTTATTTTTAGACTCTTACATTTTATGGGTAGGTGGATTAATAGATGAAAATTGGGGTTTTACAATTGATTCCATGATTTGGTAGAGAAATGTTAGATTTATTTTCTCTTTTTCCTTTGGCCTAATTCACCACAAATGAATGCAAGAGGAATATAAAAAGTGTAAGTTTAAATAGCTTAGTAAATTGCATCAAGGTAGTATAACTAATATCTCACATGCATGTAATCAAAGCCATTTTATATCTCATGCATGTGAGTTAATCCGAATCAAATGAGAGAAAGAACTCCTCTCTCTAGGAAATCAAGTGCAACTACATGACATTTGCATAGTTCTTATTTTGATACAAGATACATATAAATCCTTGTTATGAGTCCTTAAAAGTAGAAGTATATATATTTAGAGTGTGTCTTTAGATACTTAAATTTGGTATAAGACCCATTTCCATTTGTTTCATTTCCCTATTTTATCATATCTAGTCCACTTGTGTATATTTCATTATTTTTAGCACTTCCTACCTCACACTAGATAATCTCTAGCCTTTGATCCCTCTTGATGTCTAAAATATTCATCCAATTTAGATTTTAAGCCTTATTTATCTATATTCTAAGTTACTTTCCCTCATAATATGTATTAGTTAGTAAGCTAATGTCAGGAATCTAGAACCACAAACAGCTCTGATACCACTTGATAGGACCTAGGAAGCACAATTGATTACCATGTACAAGCAACTAAACGTGGAATTAACCAGAAGTAATAAGTAACTAGAAATTAGAAACAACACAGAATATGAGAGACAATACCCAATTGTATTAATACTCTTCCAGAAGGAAATACAACAAAGAAGATGCCATAGTCTTCTTCCTTACACACCTCTAGGGCTCCCACACCTCTAGGGCATAAACAGTAAATCTCTTCAAGAGCTCACTCTCTCAACTGCAATCCCAAAAATCAACTCAAACATAGAGTTGTTGTTCACCTCCAACCAGTCAGTATCACTACTGCCAATACCACTAGTCAGTGTCACTATTGCCAGTACACAAGTACTCCACGTATTCCACGATCGAGTACACATCATACTCCAAGTACACAATGTACTCCAAGTAGATCTCACCTGATCTTGCTACCTGTTATGTTGCTGACCTCCCTGATCTTGCACACCTACAAATCACCCTAGTTTTGCACACTTGCAAACCTAGATCACACACACACACACACACACACACACACACCTTTAGATCAACTGACCTTACTTACTCAGATAGAGCCCTTGTCCTTGCCTCACCAAGTCCTTATGATTCTACCATACCAGCACCCCTATGGATCTCTACCAGATCTTTCTCTCCTATAGATCTACCTGATCATACACACTTGGTACTATGGCACTATGAGGAGCCAAGCTTGCTCTCTCTATTTAGCACCCAGGGAATCCCTGCTTTGATCCCTCACACTTTACAATATAGCCCATGAATCTATTATATAGATCTCATGCAAACAATAATTAGACATCCAATTACAATAATTATATCCACAGCTCCAAGACTAAAATTAGCCTTTTACATGCAAACAATTAGTTCATTAACAAATTTTCCATGAAACTCACAGTTCGGAACTGCATAGGCGACTGACATCGGTCCCTATCTGGCTAGAGATGATCGATGTTGGCTGATACCTAATCGATGTCGATTGCTCTGTGCACTAGATATGACGAACGTCAGTTGATCAAACTGACATTGGTTACTCTGCAACTTAGCAACCTCTCAACAACCTCCTCCATGTTTGCATCAGTGAAGCTTTTAGCTCCACAACCTAACAATCTCCCACTTGGAGATAAATAGCTACACTTTACCTGCACCTGTACACCATCTAATTTGTTTCCTGGCTTGTATTCCTCTTCAAGATCAATTTTGAAGACCAACCACCACACATCCTATGGTGCAACTCCTATCATCCAAGTAACCTGCCACATCTGAAGTGCCTAACCCTGCATAGCGTGTTAACATACTGCTAGTCCCTCTCAGATACCTGAGAACCCACTAAACTACTTTTTAGTGCTTCCTTCCTGGATTGACTACAAACCTACTGATAACTCCCACTACTGGGGCAATATCAAGGAGTACACATGTACTCAACCTCATCATGTGATTGGGAACCCTATTCTATGAACTGTCCATCCATAGGTGCACTTGCCATTCTACATCCTGCACTACCTTCACACAATCATCCTATGACAACATCAATTTGTGATCTTCCCTGTCTCTAGGATTACTCATGCCAAAGAATTTCGTTGCTCCCAAATTCTTCATGACATACCACTAAACTAACTTTACCTTTAGTTTAACAAAACCCTATATGTATACACCTAAAACAAGCACATCATCCACATATAGTAATAGGATAATGTTGCAATCATCATCCACCTTGGTAAAGTAAACACAATGGTTATAATGACATTAACTAATGCCATGCTTTATCATACACCTATCAAACCTGTACCACTGTCCTGCAGCTTTCTCAAGACCATATACCCTGGCCTTTTGTCTCACATGTCCATTCTCTCTCTTCTTTAACCCAACTGGAAACTCTACCAAATCTAACATTTGGTTCTCTTCCAAAGAATTCATGCCACGCTCCCACTGTTTCCTAGCTCCTACCTGCTCTGCTTCTTTAAAACTTCCTGGTTCTTGACCATCAGTGAGCAACAAGTAGTGTAAAGAAGGGGAATAACAAATTTGAGGCTTACTTACACTTTCAGTCCTCCACATGGGTGTTTGAGACTCCTTGACAGCTTGTTGTCCACCCAAAATCCATTTCGTTAGTGATCGATGTTGGTAACCTCCTAGTCTACACCTGATCGACGTCAGTTCCCTGCGATTGACCTGACTGTCGACGTTGGTTCCCTGATCGATGCTGGTGTCTACCTGACTGACGTCAGTGTCCACCCACCTAAAATTACCAACTTTGCCTATTTGTACATGACCGGCATCGGTACTTGTATGATTGATGTCAATTCTTCTTGATCGATGCCAATAACTGTGTTTTCTTGTGAGTGATGAATTTTTACCCTCGAGCTCTCTTTGGATCAAAACCCTATCCAAACTGCCCTACTTAGAGATATCCAATCCCATCTACTGATCTCTATCCATCATCTCCTTTAAGAACACCAAAGCTTTCCAGTTCTTAAGTCTATCAAACACATTTGACTTCCTCTTAAGAACATGCATCTCCTTTTTGCTCATGTGACCAAGCCTACAAAGCCACGTCTTTGCAACAAAAGAAGAATCATTAATACAAGCAAGTAGATAACAAGTACCTGCTTTCTTACCACTAGCTAATTCAAGTGCATCCACTATGAGAGTTCCTATGCATCTCTCATCACCCAACTTTCTTGAAGAAATTAGCCTCATCTTCAGAACTAGGACCTGCATGACCTCCTTTAACACCCATGTGTTGGCCATCTACAATTTCAGCTGCACTTCCCCTTTGCCAATACATTGACAAGGCTCACCAACCCCTCTATTTGGGGCTGCATGGAAAGAGGCAACATAATCTATAAAACAAGATTCTACTTTATCCAAGGAACATACAAGAGCAATCCATGCAACAATACCTGCAACACATGCTTCTTCATTCCCTTTATGCTGATCCGCTATCAACCAAAATTTTTTCTTTTCCTGCTCTTTCTTTTCATAACACCATAATTGACCATTCATGCCTTTGAATTCCTCCATTCTTAGCTTACTTTCTTTTGCCATTGCTATACTCTCACTCAATCAGAAAACCCCTGAGAGTGCCCTGTAATCAAACACAAACCTGCTCCCTGCAACCTTAGCTCTGATACCACTTTGTCAGGAATCTAGAACCACAAACAGCTCTGATACCACTTGATAAGACCTAGGAAGCACAATTGATTACCATGTACAAGCAACTAAACATAGAATTAACCAGAAGTAATAAGTAACTAGAAATCAAAAATAACACAGAATGTGAGAGACAATACCCAATTATATTAATACTCTTCTAGAAGAAAATACAACAAAGAAGATGCCACAGTCTTCTTCCTTACACACCTCTAGGGCTCCCACACCTCTAGGGCATAAACAGTAAATCTTTTCAAGAGCTCACTCTCTCAACTATGGTCCCAAAAATCAACTCAAACACAAAGTTGTTGTTCACCTCCAACCAGTCAGTATCACTATTGCCAGTACCACTAGTCAGTATCACTACTGCCAGTACACAAGTACTCCATGTACTCCATGACTAAGTACACATCGTAATCCAAGTACATAATGTACTCCAAGTAGATCTCACCTGATTTTGCTACCTATTGTGTTGCCGACCTCCCTGATCTTACACACCTGCAAATCAACCTAGTTCTGCACACTTGCAAACCTAGATCTCGCACACACACACACTTGCAGATCAACTGACCTTACTTACTCAGATAGAATCCTTGTCCTTGCCTCACCAAGTCCTTATCATTCTACCATACCAGCACCCCTATGGATCTCTACCAGATCTTGCTCTCCTACAAATCTACCTGATCATACACACTTGGTACTGTGGCACTATGAGGAGCCAAGCTTGCTCTCTCTATCTAGCACCTAGGGAATCCCTACTTTGATCCCTCACACTTTACAATACAGCCCATGAGTCTATTATATAGATCTCATAAAAACAATAATTAGACATCTAATTACAATAATTAGATCCGCAGCTCCAAGACTAAAATTAGCCTTTTACATGCAAACAACTGGTTCATTAACAAACTGTCTGTGAAACTCAGAGTTCAGAACCGCATAGGTGACCGACGTTGGTCCCTGTCTAGCTGGAGATGACCAACGTTGGTCGATACCTGATCGATGTTAGTTGCTCTACTCACTGGTTATGACTGACATCAGTTGATCAGACCGACGTCAGTTGCTCTGCAACTCAGCAACCTCTCAACAACCTCCTCCATGTTTGCATCAGTGAAGCTTTTAGCTCCACAACCTAACAGTTAATACATATGGTTTATGACTAGTGGATTATTCATATTCACCTACCAAATAATATATATTATCCACTATGGTAATACATTATATATTAATGGTTTATTTATATTTGCCTACTAGTTAATAGGTTATATCTAGTTGACTAATACACTATATACTAATGGATTTTACAAAATGTTTTAACATATTATCCTATTGGTTAATACATATACATTATCACCTACTGACTAACATCAAGTGACATGGAATGAAAATTGCATTTAATGTTCATAACTACATTTAACAAATGAACTAATAATAGCAATTTATTAATAATAATTTTTAATAACTACAAATATTTAGGTTGAACACATGGATGCTCATAATAATCCATTTTATGAATTACCCTATACATTCATTGTACAAAGGTAGAATAAGGCTATAAGACATATATTTTTATACAACCCATTGAAGTATTTAACATGTGCATTTATAGAACCCATTGAAGGATTTAACCTGTGCATTATTTTATTGAACATAGATTACCATAAGAAAATAAATATTTTTATAAGAAACCATTGAATTTATTTTTATTTCAACAAAGTATATTGAGAGGCTCTAGAATCGAAAGGTAAAAATAATGGATGATAGAGTTAAACCTCCAAAAAATGGGTTAAATAAGTAAGATGAAGGAAAGGAAGACCCACATGCAATGTAGCTAGTTTTTTCTCTATAGGACATGAACTTGTAAATATTTTGGATATGCCATGATTATTATGTTCTACAAGAATATGTTTCAAACACATTGCCATTGAACAAAGATAAACTAATTTATACTCTAAATATAAATAGGGTTTTTTAAATGATAAACATGCCACTTTGTGTGTTAGATGATGACCAATTGAAGCTAATGGTGGATATTTTCATTTTTAAGGATGGGGAAATGAATTTTTAAAGTATATATATATATATAACTCTAAATTGTTTCTTTAGGTATTTGGTTTACCTGAGGAAGATCCATATATTGAATAAATTATGGTCAACTCAAGTAGTAAGGAATTTTGATATTTATGGATTTAATTTTTTCACAAGATGAAATCAGTAAGGAAAAGGGATTAATTATAGATAATTTAAAAAAAATAATTTATGAAATAAGTTTGTGAGTTTATACTAGAAAGATTATTCCTTAGAAAAAAGAATTGAGATTTTCAAGTGTATGATGGTGTGTGTTTTGAAAATTATGAAAGGGGAAAATTTAAATTGGGTTAAACATGTTGCTTATAGATTCAAATAACAATTGAAAAATATTTTAAAAAGGAGATGAATACATTTACTTTTTCATTATATGTAATGGTGTTAAACTATTTTATTCTATTTTTTTTTTTTAAAGAATAAAAACTAGATGAGTTTTCCATGTTTCAACTTATAGAATATGTTGGTTTGCTTACCCACCAATAATTGGTGGCTAGGCTCCTTAGAATAAATACTTGATGAGTCAACAAGAATATATCCATTAATTCATAGTATTGAGGTGAAGCTTCACTTGTGCAACAATTATAACGTAGAAGAAATATGTCATTTAAAAAAAAACATATAAAAATAATAGAGGATGAAAGATCAAAACATGAAGATGAAGGTATAAATAAATAATAGGTAGCTACGAGTTTTAGAATTAATGAAGTACAACTATGATTTCCTATTGTGGACACATTTTACAACATCCTTTGGACAAGTAGGGCTAAGTGGACATTTTATTCCATTGGAAACATGATTTCTACCTAGAGTATATGTTATCTTGCCTCTGGTTTAACCTTGACCCAAAATTTTCATACACATCCATGCATGGAGTGGAGCAAAAAATCCTTCAAAAAATGATAAACATAAAAAGTATGAGTTGAGATTCTAGTCTACCATTTTCTACAAAACATCATCAAACTATGGTGGATTTTAGTGAGTTTTATTTTTTTTATGTTGTGAAAGACATTAACATTCCCACTCAAACATTTATCTCACATCAAATAAGGTTGATTATCATGGGATTGAATATAAAGGGAAACATGTGGTTTAGGGATATGATGATCCATTGTATGAAATCCCACTCCAAGTGTATCAAATAAGGACCATATATTAGTATATAAAGGGAACATCAAATTTTGTTAAGTTTAATGACTCAAATTTGGACTTTAATGCTATAAATTTAGAATTACTAAAAAAAATTACAACATATATTTTAAATTATGCTTTAAGGATACAAATGCCCATGAGAGAATTCAACTAGGGTATGGGAAAAAGATGGAATCACTAGCTGATGTTATCTAATATGCAAGTAAAATGAATTTGTGAAGGCTTAAGGACTTAAATTAGAATTTGAGAAATTATGACAAATAAGTAGAAGAAAAAGTTCTTTAATTTCTTGATTTAAGATGGAATGATAATATAGCATAATAAAAAATATTAACTGATTCATACATGAATATCAATAAGTTTTAAATGGAAACAATGACATATACAAATTATGTACAAATTATTAATGAGAAGCAAACTATAGTGAATAATGTAAAAGTGAATTGGAAAAGGAAAATAATAATTGAGGGATAAGAATGAATAACAAAATAACACATTAAGGAAATATTCTATGAGCATACAATATTATAGGGTATTGAAAGACAAGTTATTGGATTCAATTGAAAATATCGTGAAGCACATGGGATTGTAGGATAAAGTAAAAAAAATTGGAGGAAAATACACATTTGAGGATGAATCTACTTTTGAACTGGCACCAAACTTGGGAATTAATTTTATTCAAATGTCACATTTTTATAATGTGGAATACGTTATTGATTCAATGACTTCAAAAATTTCACATGGATGACATGTTTCCTTAAGAGACCATTATGACACATCAAAATTTAATATGGACAGAAATAATTTGATTGAGTTCCAACTTGTTGAATAAGTGCACAATACATTTGAGCACATAACATAAATAAGAGTAATATTTAGAGAATCATAAGTAGTAGCATCAAGAGTTATATTGAGGAGTAATTGAGTTTAACTAAATAAATGGCCATGTTACTTCAATATATTTAGTAAATTCCCCAATTTTACCCACATAGGAACATGACACTTAGTTGAATTACCAACCATAGTTATAGATAGTGAATTACACTAATTTATTTCATATTTCAAATCATTATCTACTACTAACATATTAATATATATTCTCTATGTGTTTACATTCTATGATACACCATCTATAACTTTTATTTATACTTCATATTGTGTCAATTATTGGTTCTAATGAATGATATCAATCTAAAGGGGTAGTTTTTGTGTTTACATGATATTTTGTGCCACTTGTAACATTTTGGGATGAGATCATTTCACACACACACACACATAAATTGCATTTTTCTAATTAATTATAATGGGTTTTGATTATTTTTGTGGAGTTTATTGAATTTATGTAATGCATGCATTCATTTCAATAAACCATTATTTTATTTTTAATTATTATTCAGATAAAAAATCTGATTGTAATATAACACGAGATAGAAAAATTAGTATACACCAATAAAATAGTATGTCAAATTGATTTAAATATTTATTTTTCCAATCATTGAAAATAATAAAGTTTAGAGAATGATGTTTCATTTGAAATAAATTAAATTTTATTTTTACAAAGAAATTTATAAATTCTATATAACCATTTGGCATACAATGATTCATCCCTAACCTTATATGTAACTTTTATCTACTCATCTACATCAATCCACATAAGGTCTCACATAAAGAAAACTATCAATGCAACCACCAACGAGTGATCTAAGGCCATGAAATATCTACCCCCTATAAAGTGAGAGATGAGAAGTATGTAGTTAAAAACTAATCCAAACAACTTTGTTTACTTCTCATTAGGAATATTAATGAACTAAATAAAACTAAAAATAAATTGAAAGCAACAAAATCTAAATTGAAAAAAACACACTACTACTACCAATTTTTTTATTGAATCATTTTACCCAATTTACAAGAGAATAAATGATTGGAAAAGTAGAATCATCTTCCAGCCTCTTGTTGGATCCTCTAACCTCCATTTTGACACTTTGACTTTATCAATCAAAATGATCTTGATGGACCTATAATATATGACATATTTGTCTTCAAAATCTCAAATGATAAATTTGATAGCATAAACATGAGATTATGACATTATAAAAAAAATCATTTGTATGGTGTCAGTTTTCACCAAAAATGCATTCGTATATATGAAAATAACTTGTTTAGTACATGTTTCTCACAAATTATATCTAGATCCTCTAGTGATAAAATTTGTGAAAGTTGTAAAAAGTTACACCCTTATGTATTTAATTTGAAAAAAATTGTAACAAGTTACATTATTTGACTTTACTCCATTTTAAAAAGTACATAAAAAATATTTAATTTTCAACAAAATAATCTTTACTTAAAACTGGGTTTGACCAAAAAGTATTGTTGGAGAGATTTGATCCTTGTACCTTCCCACTTGCAAGTAACTTACAAAACAAACATAACCAACTCCTCTACAAGTATTTTTGAAGCATAACGAGAGGATATTTGATATAAATTATATTTTTTTTATTTTTTGAATAATATGCATATATATGTGGGCATGTAAATGTTATTCACCCAACTATTCACCCATGTGAAAATTGTGACTTATCTTTCTCTTCTGTGGGGTCCATATTGAACATAACAATTGGAAAATAAATATAAAATTTTAATTCTAGTAAGTTAATTTAGCTCATACACCATCCATGACTATAAAATACCATACCATTATTGTACCATGACTTTCCATTACTTAAAAACTATCTTTTAAACCTATAAATCCATACAAAAATTGATTTTTGAAAGATTTAAATATGTATGACATGAAAACATAGGTTTTCAAAATGATTTTTGGTTGTATAAATATAATTTAGATGCATTAGCACACTATAGAAATTCTTTCCTTGAATTTTGGGTCATATAAAGCATGAAAAATAGGGATTTTTTGATAAAAAAGACCGTAGAAGTGTGGTTTAGGGTGTACAACAACAAATGGAATAATTTTTCTAATTTTATGCATGTGAAAATAACACACTATAATTAAAAAAACTATTTTAGGGCATTAGAATGCCATACAATGCATTTTTGGGTTGTATTATTTCATACAAATGGATTATCATGACCTTTAAAACCATACAATCTCAGATTTGTGGAGTCTTTTAGGTATAAACACATAATTTTGGAGATATTAAATCAAAATCAAAATATTCACATCTTCATACCATCTAAAAAAAATTCTCTTTTGCACATTTTTAATTCACATTCACCATTTGGAAAACTTAGTTTTAATACCATTGTTAGGACCAAACACATGTAAATGTAAAAATATACATTTTATAAATTTGACAAAGCTTGCACACAAAGGCAATTTTTTTGTTATTAAATATTTAAAATTCCCAAGCTTATATAAGCTTTTACTTGGTGGTTCCACTATGGGACCCAACTAACTTTAAACCCATGAAACAACTAACTTACTAACATATATTTATTAACCTATTAAAAATTTGAACTACCAAAGCAATGTATGTGCCCCATATAAACAAACTAATAATAACTAACACATTAACATAAATAAAACAAATACAATATTTGGATCATACAATCTAACAATTTTGAATTGATTAATTTCCTCTTTATATTTATCAGCTTCCTCCTGTTGTTTCCTAGTTGTACACCTCTAGTATTCAGTCTTACACCCTTGAAAAAATGGAAAATGTAGATGATAACCCTGAATAATATCATTATAGTTAGGCAAGGGTTTAAAATCTAGAAGAATTGAACATAGACAATGACTGGAAAACACTGATAGAGGCTATGGTTAGTTCCCTACTGCTTTTCCCTGAACCAAGGTGAGAGGACCTATGGGGTAGCTTGCTCACATGTAGGGATACTATAGTTCAAACTCTAGGGGATTATTGGCATACACACAAATCTGACCAAAGCATAACCAAACTTGGATGGTCTACACAGGAAGAGTTATCACACAAACTAGGCAAATGCTCTAAAGTCAGACACAAGATACT
Source organism: Torreya grandis (assembly GCA_037957365.1). NCBI lineage: Eukaryota > Viridiplantae > Streptophyta > Pinopsida > Cupressales > Taxaceae > Torreya > Torreya grandis. Next base: position 2,128,766 of record JARHVA010000499.1, on the reverse strand, counting down.
AAAGATAGATGGAGGGTGATTGCAACATTCATTTCTATATAAACTATTAACAACTAGGATCTATATGGAAGATTACAATGTTAAACTTCAAGGATAAATTATAGACACAGTTCATATTTGCAACATTCATGCATCTATAAGCAAATAACACTTAGAATAGTCAACAACATGTAATATTTATAGGGGTAGGGTAGATAGGGTGAGTTAGGTTTATTAAAGTGGGTTGTGGTTGATTTCAACATAGGAAATTCCTTTAAAAATTATGCTATCATTCATTCCAGGATGTACAAGAACAGTAAATAAGGTTAAGAAAACCATGATGAATGGTTTGCATTCATTGATGCCAATCTAATGCAAACATTCAAATGACCCTTGAAATCTCCAAAGCATACCCTTCAAATGCAAACTCAAGCATTATCTCCTATCAACTCCATAAGTCCAGGGTGTCCATAAAAGATTATCAATAAAACACTCTCAAATCACAATGCATAAAGGAATTTATAACCTAGATTCATGCCTAGAATGACTACCATTAATAGACATAAAATTAAATACCCAATCAACAATATATGAAAAATGTACCATTGTACTTCATTAATGAGATACAACAAAAATCACAAATGTTTTCATTAACTTAAAAGTAGATCAATGCACATAATGTTCAAAATGCACAATAATGGTGAAAAGTAAAGCATATTTGCTCTAAAAAAGGGGAGATGTACACAAAATGCTCTCAGAGCTTGCTAATGACTATACAACTACAATCACCTTAGTAAGAGAGACAAAACACACATCAACCTTCTAAAAGTTAAAAATCTTAAACCTTAAAAATAAAATCAATAACCTCTATAAAGAGGATAGGCCATTTTTACTTATACAAATTTCTCACCTAGGATATTCCTAGAAGATGCCTTTGATCATGCCTGGAAGTTCATGCTCTGTAAGGAAATCATTCTGGTAGGTGGTTATCCATGTCATGATGAAGTTTGAAAACAAACTTTGATCTATTTGGCTAGAAGTTCATTACACTTGAGATTGAGGGAGAATATTCTCTTTGAGAGAAAAACTAATTTTGTCTTCATGTGAAACCATTTTTCCCTATTTTTAACTAATCATTTGCCCAATTAGAAACTTGTGGATGTCTACCCTCCTCCTTGTGCAATCCAAAGAATACCTTTAAATTTGTCATGATAGCATCAGACTGCTCCATTTGTGATGGAGGCAATGTGGGATCCATGGTTGTTTGAGTCAAAATATGCTTTTAATGGCCCATTTTTGCCTCAAAACCCTTGAAACAATTTTCTTCATTTGTGGAGATTTTTTGACAATAGTAAAATATTGGTATATAACACTTAGTTTATTATTTTTATCTTTTTTCCTTTGACTTTGCCCGTGCCTTTTCCCATTCACATTTTCCTTTTTTAATTTTTACTACCAAAACTAATAGTAATACATGCATATTTTTCTTTATTTTGCCTTGGTAGGTTTTTAGACTAGTTTCAATTTTGTACTTTTTGGCTTTGGAAAAATTTTGGACCCCAGCTACAATTTTGCACCCAGCAAGATTCTAGAAATCCATTTCATGTTTATAAAATTTCAATTTTAAAATTGCATTTTGATGTTGTAACTCTACTTTAAAATCCCACTTTAAGATTTTGACCTTGCATTGACCAATGGGTTTTAGACCTTGAAATGCCTATTGTAATTTGCAATTTTTTAAAGTTGCAAATGCATGTTGCATTCCCACTAGAAATGTCCACTACACCTTGAGCTTTTGACTTTCTCGCACTTCTAACCTTGTATGATTATTAGATCTAGGAATGTTCTTTCTTCATTTGAAATCAATCACAAATTCTTCTTTAGCTATGTCAATAACCTCAAACTCATTAGGACTATAGTAATCATCTTCCATAGCATTTTATGACTCATAATCCTATGCAAAAATACTTTCATCACTATGCTTTATCTCTTCTAAACTTAGGATTCTAGATCTCATGGTCTTTTTTGTATGGATTTGAAACCATTACAGAGAGACAAGACCATATAGTTTGTTTTGTTGAGTAGTTTCAATGGCTTTTATTTTTAACAATGAATTTGAAACAATTGTGTTCCTAAAGATTTTTGGAGATGCCATATATTTTCTCATAAAAGGCTCACTTTTTAGGTTAAGAACTGAAACAAGAAGATTATCCTTAAAGTGAGTAATCTCATCCCCATCTAATCTATGCATTCTTCCTATGTTGTGGAGTGATATTGTCCATGAATCAGCATTATTCATTGTATCTCTAATTTTCCCCAAGTTATTAATAACCCTTAATGACAAACAATCCATCCCTTCATTTGTCAAAGCATAGAAATTCCTTTTTATTGAAGCCATATCACCTTTCCAAACAAATTAATTGATAGACCATCAGAACAAGGCATGCCAAACATCAGACTTAAACCACCATTTATAGTATGATCAAGTTTTATGCTAGAGTCCTCTGATAGCATTGTTACCTTATGATGTGTAAGATGATACAATGTGTTTTTTAAATCAGAGTCATCCATTTTAGGTTTAATTCTTGCTATGATCCTTGATTGTGTTCCTTCTATAGATTTAACACTAACCATTCCTAAACCAATAGCAAAATCAAATGGCAAGCATTCACTAATATATTCTCCATTCACATCTTCAATATCAATTAGAATTTGGTCAATGTCCACTGAATGTTCCACAAATGATTAGTATTAAGATCTTCACTATGTCCTTCAGCGTGTTCTAAATTCTCATGTGTATTCATTTCAAACATTTCTAGAGCCTGATCAAGTCCAATTCATTTGTGAGTTTTATTGAAGAAAGCTTTGCATTAACCCTTGTTTTTTATCGAAACATGCTGAGAGATGTTATTGAAGTTTTTACCAAACATTCCAAGAGTAAACATAAAAATTTGCCTCTCATTATCACTCTTCCCACTTCAGTTGACCCTATAAATGCAATCTTATCAATATCCATATGAGTGCTTATGGATTCACCTATTGTTTCTCCAAAACTAGAGAGCACGATAAGGACATAAGGAGGTATTACTGCCCTTTCAAGTCACCACTAAACAAAACAATGACATGTATCATGTTATTCCTTTGGCATGACTTCACACTTTTGTAGGCACGCTTTACAATGCCATGGGTTTTTAGTCTTGATGTGCACATTTAAAAATTGAAAATGTGTATAACATCCCAAAAATCCCACTGCTATGTACCTAATTTGACACTCCTTTTTAAACACTTCCTTGCATTGACTATGGGTTTCATAATCCCTCTTGCATTTTACAAATTACAAGTGTAAATTTGCATCATAATATTGATTTACCGCTAAATATTTATAGCTTCAAGATTTAGACATTGGTTTGCATATTACAATTTTCAATTACAAAACAAATTTTCATCTCTATCGTGGATCTCCACTATGGACTACATTATAATTTGCTTTTGCCACCAATTTCAAAGTCTTAAATACAATTTAAAAATTGCAAAATGAAAATTTTTAATATGACATTACAATTCCTTCTTGAAATCTCTGCCAACCCCCTATGTGGACCCATTTAAGACTTTTTTAAGTTGATGCTTCATTTCCTTTTAAAACTTTGCTTTGTCTTTTTGACTTTTCCACATGGACTTTTCTCTGCTTGTGTGAATGTGGCAAGTTTGGGAAATTCATTTATAGAATGTATGTTAAATTTTTATTGTAAAGGGGTAGAATATCCCCACAAATTTGTATTTGAATGAATGCCATTATGAAAGATTTCCTCGAGTTGACCATGGGATTTTAATTTTAACTTCCAATTTGTAATGTTGAACTTATAAATCAACTTTGAATTCCTATTATGGATCTTCACAGACTTAACACTTGAGTTGGCCCTTAAAACTTCTACCATGGACTTGGGAAATTCAAATGTAAATTACAAATTACAAAATGCAAAGTTTCATTTGGATTTAAAAATTCTACCACTCCCCTTTGAAAATTTACTTTTTAGGTCAAGCTTTTGACTTTACATTTAACCCAAGACTTTCTACATTTGATTTACCCTTTGAGACTTTCACTACATTCTTTGTTGATGACATGTGTCCTTGGTATTGGATTTTTCCTTGCATAATGCAAATTTGCACATAAGAGGCTATGAGTTTCAAGATTTTGTGTGTATCTTACAAATTTAAAATTAAAGTAGCAATGCAACCTTGAAATCCCCTCTTGACACTCTTAAGACATTAATTCTTTTGAAATGTTAAATATAAACTTAATATTTGTAATATTTAGTCATTTTTTAATCTTCTAGGCTTAATTCCACCATGGACCCTACAACCAAAACACACCTAAAACATGAAAACACTAAATGTTAGTTAAAACCAAGTTTTGTAGGATTTACACAACATAAATACAAGAGCATGGTTTTTATAACTTAATTGCAAAAGTAGAGTTTCATTCTAGGTACACACTTGTAGAGTTCCTTTAAATGGGCAACCATTAGCCCTTCAAGAACTCACTTTCTTGAGAAGGGCACAAATTATTTAAGTAGATTTGGGCACTAATTATTTAAGCAGATTTAGGCACTAACATTGGATCCTACCCAGGGATGTAGACCCCTTACTAGTGTATAAAGAACCCCAAAAACATGACTAAGTGCCAATCCCTTGGGCCATAGAGTTAGAATTTAGATAATCTCATAACAAACACCCATGAAAACTAAATAAAACATGGGGAAAATGTCAAAAATAGACCAATGGGATCTAATAATGAACACACAATGAAAAATAATAAAGGAACTGTATAAACAAAACCCAATGTAGAAGGGAAATAAAATAATAAAACTATACACTTTGCATTACTTTACATAAAACATGGACTGAGTTGAGGAAGTTTTTAGATGTCTGCCATTAACTAGCAGTTCTAGAATCTCACCATCCAAGTCTCTTAAAAATAAGGTGTGTTCCCAAATTCTATAGTCAATAAAATAAGGACCCATCCAAAAGGCATCAAATTTACCATGTTTGCCTTTCTCCTAACGTCTATTTTCCCAAAGTAAAACCAAATCTCCTACCCAAAAATTTATTGGAGAAACCTTTATGTTGAATATTCTTTTGAGTATTTCCTTGAATTTGAGGTGTCTCTCATGAGCTTGTATTTTAGTTTCATCAAGCTCAATAATATGATTCATTCTACTTTCATAGTGGTTAATTTCACTATATTCTAGTTGTTGCATGAATTGATAGGTTGGAAATTGTAGATTCATAGTTAAAATAACTTGAGCTCCATAAACAATCTCAAAAGGGCTCTTACCTATATCTCTCTTAGGTGTGATCCCATCAACCCACAAGGCAAATTTTAGCTATTCACTCCACTTCTTCTTGTTAGCCTCCAAAGTCCTAATTATTTTGAGCAAGTTCTTATTGTTGGATTCCACTTGCCCATTCCCTTGAGGGTTGTAATTGTAAGTGTAAGTTAATGTGACCCCATACTCTTTACATAATGCCAACAAAGGTTTAGCTCTAAATCTCATGGCATTATCAACAATTACTTTGACAGGCACACCAAATCTATAAATAATTTGATTTAATAGAAAATTTATGATCACTTAATGTGTGGCCTTATTTTTAGGGACTACCTCAACCCATTTCATGAAGTAGTCAGTTGTAACTAATATCCACCTATGTCTAGTGATTGATGAATCAGTGATCTCCCCAACAAAATCCATTCTCCATTATCTAAATGGGCCTTCAATCATTACAGGTTGTAAGGGGAGAGAATCAGAAGCTTTCAATCTTCCAATAAAGTGCTAAAATTTCTCACGTTTTCTTACCTTTTATGCAACATCCTTGAATAGTGACAACCCAAATAACTAGCCCCCATAATCTTATGAGCTGTGACTTTAGGTGCAAAGTGACCACCACATGCTCCACTATGGAAGCCTTCAATTAAATTGGTTATTTCTTCTTCTACCAGGCATCTTAGAAGAATTCCATCTAGATTCTTTCATGCCAATCCATTTTCAATCAAGAGATGCTGTTGGGATAAAATTTTAAGAGTTATCATTTGATTCTTATCCAAATCAGGGGAACAATTCAAACTTTTCAAGTAATAAACAATGTCCTTATACCATAGAGATATGCTAATTTGACTCAAAGAATCATCAATATTAAAAATAACATTGTTTACCTCTACATCTTGTAAATTAGTCTTAACCATGAGCTTGGCTAAGCCCATCCCTCTCACCAACTTGGTGGTATGGATCTCAATGTCATACTCTTGCAACTTGTTGACCCACCTTCACCTCTTGCTTGATATTTTGATCTCAATTAAGATATCCTTGACTATTGTATGTAGGATGTATGAAACAATATTTGAACTTAGAATGTAAGGTTTAAACATCTTAACAACTTTCAAGAAGGAGAAAGCTTATTGTTTCATGATAGTATAATTTAGTTCATATCCTTGCATAGCTTTGCTAAAGAAAGCTATGGGTTACTCATGACCATCATCATTATTTTACAATAATACAATAGCTATAGTACTTTATGATGTAAAAGAGAATATTTCAAACTCTCTAGTGTAATCAGGACTAGCCAAGATAAGGGCAAACTTCAAGGCTCCTTTGATGTCATTAAATAATTGTATGGCTTTCTCCTACTAATTGATGGTTTGGTCCTTCTTTAGCATAGAGGTAATATTCTAAGTGATCTCTATAAAGTTAGACATAAACCTTCTTACAAAATTAATTTGTCCAAAGAAGGACTGAATTCCCTTCTTGGACTGTGGGATATGCACTTTGTCAATGGATTCCAATCTCTCATGATCAATCATGACACCCTCCTTAAACACTATATGTCCCAGTAATTTTGCCTTCTATACTCTGAATTGACATTTCTTTGGATTGATGGACATACCAAATTCCCTGCATCTATGAAATAGTTTCTCTAGATGCTCCAAATGTTCTTCTCTATTTTTGGAGTACACTATAATGTCATCCTGATACTCAAAAATAAAATTGTTAATTACCCTTGGAAAAGTAACATCCATATCTCTCTAAAATCTTTCACCGGCATTCATTAACCCAAAAGGCATCCTCATATGGGCATAAGTGCCTGAAGGCATTATAAATATAGTCTTGGGTCTCTCGGATTACATTGTTGTAACCTGGTTATACCCTTAGAAACCATCTAATGTAGACAACATTTATGATCCTATAACACTTTGGAATAGGTTATCCATATTAGGCGATGGGTATTATCTTTCAGAGAATCTTTATTCAAATTTATAAAATCCACACACAAGTAGATGTCACCATTCTTCTTTCTCATAGGGACTAAGTTCACCACCCATGATGAATACCTTATGGGCTAAATAATCCCACCATCCCTTAAATTCTTTAACTCTTCTCACATCTTGATGGCCAAGATGGGGTTGATAGGTCTTTGCTTCTTCTTGAAAGGTTTGTTATTAGGCTATAATGGGATGACATGTTGAAACAAATCCCCTTTATACACTTTCAGTTTAGAATAATACCAATCCAATAAATCTTGATATTTCTTTAGCAATTACATGTAGGCTTGTTTCTCTTATGTACTCAAGCAATTATCAAGCCATACCTTTCTTAGAGTTTCCTTAGAACCCAAATTGTATTTAGTCACATATTTTGAGATAAAGAGGTATCTAGTTTTGATTATATTTATTGCATCAAAAGATGCCTCTAAACTTACCAATCCTCTTGTGATGGTTTTTATCTTCAGCTAAATGATATCTTTCCCAAACAAGTTTTCCTTCCCATCACATGTTTGAACCATGGATTTCAAGTCTATAATCTGATCTTGAAATTCTACTTCATAATTGATCAACCTTTTAATCTGATCATCATCATCAAATACTTGATAATGATGAATATTGTCTAGGATTGAAGGTCTAACAAGTACCTCCACTTGATACTGATAGTGAGGGTTCAAATTCTCAATTTCAAACTAAACACCCAACCCTACAAGTCTGTCAACTTCCTCATTAAAACTTCTATCATGATAACAAATATTGAAAGCATCAAAGAATTCTAACAAATGCCATACAACATTTTTATATTAACCTTTTATTTTTAGTGGCATAAGCATTTTAGACCTATTTAACCACTAACTCAGAATCACCCTTTACAATCAAACTTGTAATTTCATGTTCTTAGGCAATCCTTAAACTAAGCAAGAGTGCCTCATACTCTGTAATGTTTTTAGTACACTCAAAGGACAACTTGAAGGAAAAATTAAAGGATTTCTTATTGGGGGCATAAAATACAACCCAACTCCATTTCCAAGATTACAGCAAGCCCCATCAAAATATATTGTCCAACCATCATCACTTTCCTTGTCAAGTTCAAAATCAAGAATAATTTATTTTCAACACAATCTATGTTCCCAACAAAATTACCCAACTTCACATTAGTGTACAACACCTCATTTAGAGCTAGTTTTGGATCTTAAAGCACATGTAACATATTAGGCTCTTTATGAAGTTTTACCATCTTACCCTCAAAAGGAATGGTGGCATAAGATAGGTCTATCTTAACACTACCACCCATGTTAACAGCCTATTTTATTTGTAATAGCATCGCCCACTTGGGAGGGCAATCTACAACTACCACATCCATATTCATAAACTTACCTGGATGAATTGCCAATTGCACTACTAATCTTTTAACTTGACCAACAACTGGAACCTCTCTTGAGTCCATGGTATATCACTTGCTAAAGCTAGATGTTATTTTTACTCCAAGCTCATTAAGGACACCTAGTAACATCACATTATAAGAGGCTCAAGAATCAAACATATAGTTATGAATAATTAAACCATTAATAAATAGGGTTGTATAAAAGGGGTCAACATCCAGCTGACTCTCTATTAATTTATTCCCCAAATAAACCTTCGGGGATACTTCAACAACCTCATGTGACTCTTCATCATCATCTAGGAGTTTTGGGGGTTAAGTAATCTCATTGGCAATTGTATTCTCATTAAACTCCAAAAATTCAAATGCCCTCCTTTTATATTTTGGTATTCTTAGTAGCTTAATAAGTGGCACATTGATTTTTAGTTAATTCAATACTTGGGCCATATCACACACACTGTACTCAAGAAGGGGAGTATTTACAAGAAGGGTGACAACACCTTCAGTAGGAATACAGTCTTTTAAAGTCAGATGGGGAACATGATGGGATGAATTAACATTCCTAACAACACTTTTAAAGGGTGGATTTCATATTACATCATTCATACCCTTAGGAATATTTGATAACAATAGTTATTTATTCTTGGTTGGAACACCTCTCTACTTGACAATTTGGGAAGCATGTGGGAGTTTGGAAGAAATAGGGACTTCTTTGGTTTTCTTAATTTATTTACTTTTATCCCCTACCCTTGGATCTATAGGGGTGGTCTCTTGAGGATTATTACCTTGTTTCTTACTTCTCAGACTATATTCTTTCTCTTGGGCTACTGTTGCATTAATTAATAGATCCTATCCTCAATAGAAGGAATTCCACCATAATACTTTTTAATCATCATAGATATTAAAAATTCAAATTCATGATTGGGTAACTCATATGTTTGTGTCATATTTATATCACAAATAATTTAGAGAGTTAGGACATAGACCTCTTTTAATGCACTCTAAAATTGATCAATGGTAGTATCACTCAACAATTCTATGGAGGTAGATATTTTACTTCAAAGGATTTAAAAATCAAACATTATAATCTAATCTTATTTAGACATAGACTCAAGTTCTTCTACCTATTCATCAATTCATTCAACAATATTACAAGGAGGATGGGGGAGGAAACATGTATCACACTAATCAATATCAAGATCATAGTCTACAACATTAACCTTGGCATTTAATAGATAAAGAACCTCCTTCCCAACTCCTCTATTTTTATTTGTCATTTTAGGCAAGTCTCTTCCCTTTATCATTATCTTGATTGTGGAAAGAGGATCTCCCTTGTGCTTGATTCTGATTTTGAGCTCTCTTGACTAGAAGATCCATGAGGGATCCCCTTCTTAGCTCTGGCCAACTTGTATGATATTTCCTTGATAGCAGTTGTGAAGGTTTTCATAGTCTCCTCAAGGTTGGCGTTCTTATTAGACTGAGTCTTTTTAGGATTAGTCAACTTTACATCAAACCTCTTGTTAATAGGCTTTCACATAGTCTTTATATTATTTTCAATTTAAATGTCCATATTGAATTCCAACCTCAAATTTATGGGAGACTTATCTCTCAATTAATAGGTTGCCTTCTTGTCAAATGCATCAAAATATTTGATCAAACAAGAAGTATCACTAGGTCTGATATTATCAAGCAGTCTCATCATAGTCTTATTAAACCTTGTATTGAACTCCTACACACACTCATCGTGGTTCTTATATATGTTTTCAAATTTATCAAGAAGGAATCTAGGATCAACTCTATCACCATGCTAAATTTTAAAACATTATTCATTTCTTCCCATGAATCTATGCATCCATGGGGAAGAGAATTGGACCACTTGCATGCATCTTCTTCCAGCATGTGCAAAAATAGTTTAATGTAAACATCCTTATGCTCAACATCATAATATTCAATGATAATGTGACAATCCCTCAAATACTTCTCACCATTCACTACATTGTTCCCTTAAAACTTAGGGTGTCAATTCCTTACCTCATTTGGAAATTCATTGGGATAACCCTCCATGTAATAAAAATTAATATGTTTAAATCTAGGAATATTGAATGTAGGACATTCATTATTATCCTGATCTCTATGTCTCATGACTGGTTCAATGTTTTGTTCAAGATCAAATGATAAAGGGATGTGAGGGGTTGAGTGAGGTGGACTTGGGGGATCAAACTTAGGAGGAGATTTAGCTTGTTGAGAAGGTGATAGGTGATAAATAGGAATATAAGGCTCTGAGTTATTAGGAGAACTATAATTATCTTTAACTAAAGGAAGCTCAACAAAAATAAGTTTAGGTATACCAAAAATTTTATAGTCTAGACATTCATTTACTATTGAACTTTGTCCTTCAATTGGCCTTCAAATTTATCTATTTCTTCTATGATGAACACTTAACTTAGAGAAAATATGCTTTGATGAGTCACCTTTGAAGGAGGATCTTAGTCCTTCCATCTTTGCAAATAAGAGAACACTCAAAACTAAATTAATTAAAATGGCCACTAATCTTTCAATATGAGATAAAATGTTAGAGTCACCACTAGAAGAAAACTTCTAAGATATAATAAATCACATAAATAGATAGTGATACATTCTAAAATTATAATTTCTTGTAATTAGTGATGAGATAAAAGAGCAAAGACACTGAAAAATTCAAATTCATGTTCAAAAGGGAAAATTACTTTAAAACATGAAAAATAACCATTTTTTTTCAAGAATCCCTGATAACACGAGTGCCAAGGTTCAATTCCATGACAATGGCATCAGTTACATGTTATGTAGTTGATGTCCTAAAGTATCAAATCAGACTCAAACAAACTCAAATTTCAAACTCATGAGAAAATATGAGTAAACACTACCTAAAACTACTCAAAAGTGGTTAATTGATTAAATCTTTCAAATAAAGAACTTCAGAACCTAAACATTTAACAACTCTTTTCAAGAGTCCCTAATAACACAAGTGCCAAGGATTAGTCCCTGATAATGGCTCCAACTATATATTGGTTACTAGTTGTACACCTCTAGTATTCAATCTTGCATATTTGAGAAATGGAAAAAATAGATGATAAACCTAAATTATGTCATTATAGTCAAGGAAGGGTTTAACATCTAGATGGACTGAACACATATAATGATAGAAAGACATCGACAAAGGGTATGGTTAGTTCCCTGTTACTTTTGGCTTTACATGAACCAAGGTGAGATGACCCATGGGTTAGCTTGCTTACATGGAAGGATACTATAGTTCAATCTTGAGAGGATCATTGGCGCACACACAAATATGACCAAAGCATAACCAAACTTGTATGGTCCACTTGAGAAGAGTTGTCACACAAACTAGGTAAATGATTTGAAGTCAAACATAAGCTATTAAAGATAGATGGAGGGTTATTGAAACCTTCATTTCTAAATAAATTGTTGAAAACTAGGATCCAGATGGAATATAACAATGCTTAACATCAAGTATCAATTATAGACACATTTTAGATTTGCAACATTCATGCATCTGTAAGCAAATAACACTTAGAATAGTCAACAACATGTATTATTTGAAGGGATACGGTAGATAATACAAGTTAGGTATATTAAAGTGGGTTGTGGTGGCTTTCAACATAGGGAATTCCTTCAATAGTTATGCTATCATTCATTCCAAGATGTACAAGACCAATAAATAAGGTAAAGAAAACAATGAGGAATGGTTTGCATTCATTGATGTCAATCCAATGCAGACATTCAAATGACCCCTGAAATATCCAAAACATATACTACAAGTGAAGACTCAAGCACTATCTCTTATCAACTCCATAAGTCTAGGGTGTCCTTAAAATACTACCAATAAAACACTCCAAAATCATAATGCAGAAAGGAATTTATAAAATAGATTCATGCCCAAAATGCCTACCATTAAACAATGTAAAAATAAATACCCAATCAGAAATGTGTGAATAATGTACCATTACAATTCATTGACGAGATACAACAAAAATCATAGATGTTTTCATTAACTCAAAAGTAGATCAATGTATATATGTTTAGAATACATAATACTGGTGAAAATCATGGTGGATTTGATCTAAAATAAGGGAGACATACACAAAATGCTCTCAGAGCTTGCTAGTAACTATGCAACTGTAATCACCTTAACAAGAGAGACAAAACACATAATAGCCTTCTAAAAGTTGAAAATATTAAATGCTAGAAAGAAAATCAATAACCTCTATAAAGAGGACAAACCCTCTTTACTTTTACAAATTTCTAAGCCAATATATTATTAGAAGATGCCTTTAATCATGCCTAGAAGCTCATGCTTTGCAAGAAAATCATCTTGGTAGGCAATTTCCTATGTCATGATTAAGTTTGATAACAAAATTTGATCTACTTGGATAAAATTTCATTGCACTTGAGCTTGAGGGAGAATATTCTTTTTGAGAGAAAAATTGATTTTGTCTTCATGAGAAACCATTTTTCCTTGTTTCTAACTAATCATTTGCCCAACTGAAAACTTGTGGATGGTTGCCTTCCTTGTGCAAGCCAAAGAATACCTTTAGCTTTGTCATTATAGCATTAGACTGCTCCAGATGTGATGGAGGCAATGTAGGATACATGGTCATTTGAGTCAAAATATGCTTCCAATGACTCACTTTTGCCTCAAAACCCTTGCAACAATTTTCTTCATCCATGGATCTCTTTTAACAATAGTCAAATATTGGTATATAACACATAGATTATTATTTTTATCTTTTTTCCTTTGACTTTTCCCATGCCTTTTCCCATTCACATTTTCCTTTTTTTTCATTTTAGCTCCAAACCTAATATTGATACGTGCATATTTTACTTTATTTTACCTTGGCAACTTTTTGGGCCCCAACTACAATTTTACACTTCTTGGCCTTGGTGGGATTTTGGACCCTAGCTGAAATTTTGCACCCAGTGAGAGTTTGAAAGTCCATTATACATTTTCAAAATTTTAATTTTAAAATTGCAATTTGATGTTGTATCTCTGCTTAAAAAACCCACTTTAAGCCTTTGACCTTGCATTGACCTAAGGGTTTCAGACCTTGGAATGCATATTGTAATTTATTTATTTTTTGTTACAAATGCATGTTGGATTCCCACCATGAATGTCTACTTCACCTTGAGCTTTTGACTTTCCATCACTTCTAGCCTTGTATGATCCTCAGATCCAGGAATGTTCTTTCTTTATTTGAAATCAATCACAAATTTTTCTTTGGGTCTGTCAATAACCTCAATCTCATTAGGACTATAGTAATCCTCTTCCATAGTATTTTTTGACTCATAATCTTATTCATAAATACTTTCATCAATATGTTTCATCTCTTCTAAACTTAGGCTTCTTGATCTCATGGTCTTTTCTGTATGTATTTGAAACCAGTGCAAAGATATGAGACAATATAGTAAGTTTCTTTTGTTGAGTAGTTCCAATGGATTTTTCTTTTCATAATGAATTTGAAATAGTTATGTTCCTTAAGATTTTTGGAGATGACACAGATTTTATCATATAGGGCTTACTTTTTAGGTTAGGAATTGAAACAAGAAGATTCTCCTTAAAGTGAGTAATCTCATCCCCATATACTTTATGCATTGTTTCTTGTCATGGAGTGATTCCATCCATGAAGCATCATTATTCACTATATCTCTCATTTTCCTTAAGTTGTCAGTGCCCCTTATTGACATAAAATCCATCCCTTTATTTGCTAAATTAAATAACTTCCTTTTGAATGGAGCCATATCCCCTTTCCAAATAAATTAAATGACAAACCATCATAACAAGGCATGCCAAACATTAGACTTACACCACCATTTATAATATGATCAGGTTTTATGCTAGATTCCTCTGATAGCATTGATACTTATGATGTGCAAGATGATATAATGTGTTTTTCAAATTAGGGTCATCCATTTTAGGTTTTTTGCTTAATACACTCCTTGATTGTATTCTTTCTATATATTTAGCACTAACCATTCATAAACCAACAATATAATTAAATGGCAAACATTCACTAATAAATGTTCCATTCACATCTTCAATATCAATTTAAATTTGGTTAGTGTTCACTGAATGTTCCATAGATGCTTTATTATTAAAATCTTCATTGCTTCCTTTAGCTTGTTCTAAATTCTCATGTGTATTCATTTCAAATTTGACCAAGTCCAAGTCATTTGTGAGTTTTACTGAAGAAATCTTTACACTACACACAAAGAATAAAAAAATTATCTTCCAAGAACAAGGCCCATACTAAAAATAGTGAAGAGGCCCATCTCAAAGTACACCATTTTAGAAAGCAAAAAAAAATCAAGGAGGAGAAGGAACATCAAAAGATACTATTTGGAGAAAATGAGAATTCTTAACTGTTTTTCCAATGAGTTAAAGACTTGTTTCACTACTTTAGTTGTGACACTATGAAAATAATATACCAACTCTAATGCCCTTTTGATAGTAATTTTTTTAGGGGTATTATCATATTCAACCCTAAGTTGGGTTTAAATGTTCAAAGGAATTTTTTTGCATCATGATTTGAAACATACCTTATGATCTAATGACTAGCTTGAATAGCTACACACACGTCTAATTAACTAGACACATTTTGCCATGCATGAACATATTTATATAATCTATAAAAGTGCCTCTTCCTCCATTAGATTTGGTATTCAAAATTTTCACCTACCTATGTTTATGCTCCATAACCTTAATCTTGATAAAACCAACATAAAAAGATGAACTTAATTAGTCATATGTAATGCATGGGCTCCTTAAACATGCATATAAGGAATTGTCTCGTCTCTTAAATAATAATAACACAACCAAATTCACTAATTGGAAAGGTTTACAATATTATGAATGAATAATGAATTAAATCATATGTGGTTTGAAACATATATGTCAACAAAATACAACATTCATTCACTCATGTTAGTAAAGCTGAGTATATTTTTACAAAAATTTCCTCATATTACATTATATCATCTCCTCTAGATGGTATTAGCTACAACATTTGTAAATCTATATAACAATACCATATTCTCACAATATTATTATAAATTTACTCTTTTGAATGCCTTCAATTACCCAAGTTAAAAACAACATGGGTTGAGTTCCCAATTAAAGTCACTAATACATGAAAACAATAATTTATATAATATCAAAAACCATTTAAAATGCTTTCATGTTGAATGAAAATCAATTATAAATTAAAACATATGATTAAAAATAGTTAATATCCTTGTAGTATCAACATTTATATTTGTGTTGTTGCCCTAATCTAAATGAAATCCACCTATTTTTTGTTTCATCCCAAATCATAATGAATTTATCTTTGTGGTTTTTCTTTGATGGATGTTTCTTATCATAATCTTGTGCTATTTCTAAACTTCATGAAGCATCTTGAAAATAATTAGAACACTAGCAAGCCAAACACAATAGATAATGTTGGCCATTATCCCTAGGGTAAGCTATAATTATTTATAAAAAGCAATTTTAGATGTGCTAGATAGATTTTTTATTTAAAATTAAAAATAATGTGACATCTAAGGTACTTTTTCATCACTAGTTCTATTGAAAATATAGTTCTTCATAACTATTAATTTGTTTCAAGAAAATGATGGGTCTATATTTTTAATATACTTGCCAAACATGTCTTCTGATTGTTTGCTTAGATTCAACTCAAGATTAATTTCCTAAAATTTATGTAATGCATTTCCAATAAAATAAGATAAAATTATTATAAGACTTAGTAAGGTAAAAATTATTTAATATAGTAAGGAACTTACCTAGAAAAAATTTGGTGTTAATGAGTATAACATAGAAATAGTATAAAAAAGTGTCACCATAAATTATAACATGTTTCTTTATAACCATGTTCATGTCATTTTTTAAGATTGTGCATGATGAACAACAGTAATTTCCCATAGATAAAACTTTATTATTTCATATTAGAATTTTTATTTCTATGTAATCATGAAATTCATATAATTTCACATTAACAACCCTATCATCACATATCTTAATACCATTTGTGGCAAAACAATAATACTTATTCATTATGTTATTTGATCTTAGATAGTAGTAGTAGTATGTGCTAAAAACCTATTTATACTCCTCTTTAGCATAAAAACTTACAAGGATTTTACAATACATCAAACCATTATCTTTCAGTATCTCAAGTAATATATCACATGCCTACTCATTACTATCATATTGGACACATGAATCAATACCAAGTTTGAAATAAATTTCACCAACTCTTTATCAACCTGTTTTCTCATATGAATCGACCATAAAATAATCATACACATTTATGTCCTTAACTATAACACCCATTATAACACCATTATTCATTATCAATCCAAAGTAAAAAAAAATTAGATTCTTCAGCCCACAACTTCATCTCCACACAAATTGAGGTTTATCTAACCCCGTCAAGCACTCTTTGAGTGTTGATGCATTTAAATTAGGTCAAGATATTATGAGATATTCTTAATTGAATAAACACATAAGCTAATTTCTAAGTCTTAAGGTGACTAAAAAACTCATCTATAATAACTGATCAATTTTTCCAAAACTTTATCAAAGTGCATATATGTATTCAATTTTAGAGCTCTCATCATAATTTTTACTTATGTAGTACCCCATTATATCAATATCATGATTTTATCCTACATCATTAGTGGATTTCTTAGAGAATCATGACCCTACATTCCTAAATAATTATTTTCCATCCACCATTTGACAATAATACCATCATGTTCCTCTCTTTATGATCACAAATATTTTATTTAATCATCTAATATGTGATCTTTTGGTATCCTTTTTCACCATTTTTTAGTTTCATCAAATACATTTAGTTCATCACTTAAAACATTGGTTTCACTACCTTCAATTTACATTGAAGGTTGAACAAGTTGAGTAATGTTGTTTTCTTGAGTTATATTGTGTGTATATGATGATTTGTTATATCTAAATATGCTTATCATAATAGGATGACTTGTATTAATGGTATATTTGTTTTCATCTTCTAAATAATTTTGAATAAATGGAGTATCTTGTGGATTTTAAATGTATAGAGGCTTATTCACGTGTGTAGTTTTAACATTTTATTATGTCTATTAGAATATTTTTTCAAATATTCTACTCTAAATTGGACATCTATTATATTACCTATTTCTAAATAAAAAAGGTTCTATCAATGTTTTGAACTTGAGATAAATCTTAAAAAATTGAATAATGTTGAACACACCATGCATATGTCCCATGTAATGAACTCATTTTAAAGACTATTGATTAATAATGTGATTTCTTTTTTACTTTTATGTTGTGATCAACATTTGGAAATAAAAGTTGATGGTCAAATTGCTTTAGAGAAACACCAATGTTTATAGTTTGATGGATTACCATGAATGGATTTTAATAGCCTACCACAAAGGGAGTTTGATGGCATTCCATGGAGGGAATTTTATGGCCTTCTATTAATGGAGTTTTAAATTGGGTTTGAGGTAAATTGTTAAGTGGTATGTATTTTTATACTAAACCTTCATTAGTACTTTATTCGGTGTGAAGAATATGTAGTGTAGACTCTCATACTTAAGTACAATTAACATCATATAGATTCAATGGTTTTCTTTCATTTGGGTGATGAAAAACATTTCCAACCATTATATTGGAATTTATAGATGAGAGTGGAGTTCTAAAAATTAACAGCTAAGTTATTTTTATCAACATGTTTTCTCATTGATGGGAAGTGAGAGAAACACATGAAATGACTATATTTACTCTAGGTTGAGCCTATTCTAGTTGGATATTACTTGGTAGAATTATGGGAAGATGATTGAATTCTCCTTAGGTATTCCTCTTCTTAGTAGAGGAATTTTTTATGGCTTTTTCGTTTGAAGAATTTTACAATGTAGAACAACAATGAAAAAAGAAATTAAACTAAACTACCAGAGAATTTAAATAAAAAATATATGCATAGAAAGATAATTCAAAGGAAAAAATACATTTTCTATAAATACGTTTATATTTTAGTGAATTTAACAAATCTGTATATTTCAAAGGAAATTTTGGTAAGTATTTTTTTTAAAAAGAGATATTTTTAAATCTTAAATTTAAATTAATTGTTAAAAATGACTGAATGGCCAAAAACATCCTATTAAGATTACCTTAATTAATGTACAATATATGAACCATGTGTTGTTTTATTCATTGATCGACCATTACCAAATTTTAATCTGCAAGTAAATGGTGATTTGTGTTAAGTATTTGTATTAGATGACTAGTAAAAAGATGATAAAAAGTTTCTTTATGTATTTTAAAGCCAATGAAAAAAAAAAGAAGATTTGATTTGTTTTATTTATTAGAAAATCAATGAAAGTTGATGAGATATATATATATATATATATATATATATATATATATATATATATATATATATATATATATATATATATATATATATATATATATATATATATATATATATATATATATATATATATATATATGTATGTATATTAGTAGATGACTAATGAAAAACATAAGCCAAAAAAGCTTTATTTTTTCCTATATTGGATTGAATGTAGAGCAAAAAATACAAGCATTACTTTTTATATGTAAGGGGTGACCTTTGACCACAAACTTGAATGAAAATGAAATTGTTATTATTTTATACAATGGATAACTAATGTAAAGTTATTTTTGCCTCCATTAGCCAGTTGATGGTCATAAAATTGACAAAAAAAATCATGATATGTAGTATTTAATTTATCTATTAGACAATTCCTAATCATAAAATTAATATAAATGATTTTTTGTGAAATTATTAAATTTACCCATGACAAATAAAATAATTAAGAAAATAACTTCTAAATAAACTTGGGGGTTTCATATTATTTACCATGATATGATGCACTTGATAACTAAGATTTTGAGTTAATATTTTATAACTGTGTGCATATAGCAAATTTTGGTACAAACCTTGTTATCATAATGCTTTAATACTTATTTTTGCATATGGGTTATCACCATGATTTAGGGATTAATTAGTGCTTGTTTGTGTGTCTTTTCCTATCTATTCAGTTTTATGGTTTTCTCTTCTTTTATTTTTTGTTTTATCATTTTATCCTTATGTTGATGGGTTTATTTCTCTCTGCTTTCTCTCCTTTATTGTTTTTTTCTGAGGTAGACTCTTAGGCTCCATGAGTTTGTCTTGGGTAGAATAGTATGACCTATGAGTTTTCCCTTTTTCCTTTTATGGGCCCTTTTGACCATCTTTGCATCTTTTTGATGTTTGGAAATATTTGTTTATCTTTTCTCTTTTGTTTGGTTATATTTTTCATGTTTGTTAGTCATTAATTCAAATAATGAGAAACCTATAAATATAAAGGGTCTATGAGAATTCTAAAAATAATCACATGCATAAAACACTGTATAATTCAATTTAATTCCAAATCTAGGCACACCTACAAGGAATTAATTTATACTATAAGGAATTGCATCACATCATTACATCTTGTACTAGGATAAGGCGTAAACAAAATAAAGTTTCATTTCAACCTAGGGAGAGGAGGTGGAAGCCATCCTTTAAACACATCCTCTACACATTATGTGAAATATAAGGGGTATGATTCTAACATGCTACAAATATGTATTTTGTAACTCCAATTTGGTGGTTTTCAAACCTAACTACTTTTCACTTCTCTATTTTGGATTGCCATCTCATTGTGCCAAGATAGGTCAAGAAGGAAAGATTTTTTTTTAAATATACCTATTAAATTATGAAATCAAACATATAAGAAGGTGTAACATAGAGCATCAAATATTTTTAAGGTAATTTCCTTTAAATCAACATGAAAAATGTACAGGGTACCCCATATAGAAAATTTAAATTTTGGAAAATGATTGTTAAAGGGTGGACTTACATATTTGGCACATGTGGACAAATACGTAGTGTGGCATTATATAAGAAAGCACAAACTTGTCTAGAGAATAAGAAAAATGATTTGAGATCAATAAATAGTTTGAAAAAGATACTAAGTTGTTTAGTCATAAACTAGGGAAATCTTCTGTAAAATCAATTGAAATATAGGAAGGCTGACCCATATATGGGTGAATGGCTAAGAAATAATGTGAACAAGAGTCATGTATGCATGTATAAATCTAAATTTTAAATATTAGACAAATTTGACATTGACAAGTGTGTAATACCAAATATGAGTCTCTAAATTTATCCCATTTTTATTTTAGTGATGGAATTTCTAGAGTAAAAGGATAGAAGGTGATCCCTGAGGATAACCACAATGGGTGTGTTCAAGTAGGTACTAAGTGTTGTGTCTTACTCCATACAAACCTGTAATGAAATATATAGAAATCAATTTTAACTTATGATATAAAATATGAAAGTGACAACATCAAACATATGTGAAATGAAATATTAAGGAACAAATACACTTGTATACATGAAAACCAAGATGTCTTATAGATACTTGTCATCTGAGACAATTGAGAATGGGATGATCATACCCCTTCGAGATATTAGTGTTAAGCCATGGGTTGAACTAAATATGTACCAACCTTCAATGAAAATGGATAATTGCCTAAAAGTTAAGTCACCCAAAACATCTTCTCCACACAACTTGATATATCTAAAAATTGAAATCCATTATGGTTTCCAATAAATCTAAGAAATGCATGAGAATCAACATAAATTATTTGAATTAGTCTTTGTAAAAAAATTATATGATTCAATTTGAGTGAATCCTAAGTAATTCATGAGTAATGCCTAAGTGTATTTTTATATAATGTGCCATATATTCCTCACATATGTTCACAATCCAATAATTTATGTAATCTGAGTTCAACGTATCATTTTATATGTGAAAGTGTGAACATATGCCTCATATATGCCCCTAGTCTAATAACCTATGTAATATAATTCATGTATTTTTTTAATAAAGGAGTAAAAATTATGGAATACAACTTAGAAACCTATAAAATATCAAAGACATGCCCTTCATATGCCTCCAATCTATATCAAATCTATCACAATATGATTAAAACATAAAATAATCTACATAAACCTATACCAATATAAAATAATATGTGCCCAAATATATAATATCTAATTGTGAAGACTTAGTATCTAAGAGAATCCACTATGTATCTCCCCCTTTTGATAAAAATTACTCATCTCGAAATAATGTTTTATATTCACCATGTTATATATAAAAAGATATAAGCAGTGTAAAGCATGTAATAACATGTGGAGAATATTTCATCATAGTAAGAATAGATCATCTAAGTATATATGAAACATGCATCTAGAGGCATACAATCATCATGTAAGAATACATATAGCAATGAGAAATGTATTGAATATTCAACATATGATCCGGACAACAATTCAGATGACAATTTGGGTGATGGGTCCACCCCAATTGATGGCAGAACTTCCGGGAGCCATAACTTTTGCACCGTAGCTCCAATTGACTCACCGTTTGAACCGTTGGAAAGCTAATAATGAGGGTAACATTGTGAGATGATAGGGATATTTGATCAATGAATTTTGACCCCATAAAACCCAACGGAAGTGTCCCAAATTTTAATTTTAGTAGTGCAGTCTAAAAATAGTAAGTTTCTAAAAATAGTAATTCTTTGAGTTCTATATTGTTGTAAATCATGGAAGTCAAACCAATTCATCTCCCTCGAGATTGGTGACCTTTCACATCCTCCCCACACCTTCAAAACATGTATAAATAAAGATGTAACCTGAAATGGAAATTAGACATCTCTTCTCAAAGATAAGCATATGTTTGGGTCTGCAAATTTGATCAATAAAACATCTCTTATCAGAGATAGCATTATTTAAATTGTTTTGTTCTTGTTTCTTGAATTATCTTTCAATCAAAGCTTTCAAGTTTTGGATCAACATAGCAACAAATATCCATAAACTAAATAATAACTATGTGAATGTGCATGATATATAATGGCACCATAGACAAGAATAAAAATGCATTATATTTATTAGGACATGAACAAACTTAGAATACAATACTATATTTATCCACACATATCAAATAGAGTCAAAGATACTTACACAATGTCATGGTTAAGATGCATATAATAAATCACAAGAAATAGTAGTCAATGTCACATAAGGTAAGAGCCACACACAATGGATAATAGAATTTCACACAATAAATACATTCAAACATAAAATATGTAAATATTCAATCAATGAAATATAGAAACAAGCATATCATCATGTAGTATGCAACATTATCAATAATGGATATAACAAGTAAGGTTAGTCTACACAATCAATTTATGTCATCATCATTTATAGAAAAATATTGTATCCTATGAAATAACACTATTAGTAGTATGAGTCATAGAAATCTATGTATAGTCATTGTAAATTATCTCAATGTGATCAATATAAATAGTAATAGAAAGATAAAACTTGTTGTATAATAGCAATATGCCCCCATAGTAGGAAGGTATCTCTTGTATGTAGGAATGTCTAACATCTATATGTTATTATCCTATGAAACATGTATGTCCTACATATGTATATCATAAAAAACATATGCATGGAATACATACATACATACATACATACATATATATATATATATATATATATATATATATATATATATATATTATGAGGCATTAATAATGTAAATAAACATATCATGTCATGCATAGGTCCCATTTCTTTTTAAATAATATTTTTTTTTATTTTTGATTTAAAACAAAATAGAAATTTATGTAATGTTAACCAATGATCTCGTCAATGGGATGCTCACATGTAGTTCTTCTGTCAAATGTGTCTAAAGTTACCCTTGTCGATCTTGTAGTAACATGTGTATCTATGTTTAAATATAAAAAATAATATTGTGTTGTGATATATCCATCATGATCATCATCATCCACATAATCCTATGTAGAATGTGTAGTTATATAAACCCTAGCACTATGTGGATTTTGATGCATAATAGAACAATGTGCATATGTTCATTGTAGAACATGCGAAGAAGTTTATAGCACTAGTCTAAGACATGATGGAGTAGATAATGTTTGTTATGAATATTGAATAACCCTCTAATGTAATGGGCACTAAAGTAATGGTTATCAAGGAAAATCCAATATCTTCCTTTGAGTTGTTTGAGTAGAACAAACCTTACTAGGTTGTTCAACTAACTATGGAGATGGTGGAGGTGGAGGAAGAATAATTTTATTTTGAAGAGGATATTTATATGGGTAAGTGCACAAATTTGGGGAACAAAAAGGGGCCTATCCATGGACATGGTTTTCTTAAAAATTGAAAAATATCAACTTCTGTAGATTATTTGAGATGGTTACACTCAAAATTTAAAAATGGTATAAGAACACGAATGGTAGCATTTTGAGTCTAGTTTCTAAAAGTCTTTTTTTTTTTTAAATATTTAAGTATAAGTAGGTCAAATATATAAAATTTAAATAGTAACTTCTTTTTGTTTAGGAAAATAAAGTAGATAGTTATCCGTATGGTGCAACCTTTTTAGAGCAAAGTTTAGTTTTTTAAAACCCTTTAGTGTAAATTTAGATAAGATCATCTAGTTTGTGACCTGTATTTTATTAGAAAAATTTAATGAATTTTTTTTTTTAATTTTACAAGTAAATAGATCTTAAAAACTGATAAAAATTTGATAGATGGCCTTATAACCTCCATATCTACCTCTAAAAAGAATTAATTGATTTTTTTTATGCATATATAATTAGGCCTAGTTTGTGACCATATAATATTTTTTGCATTTAGATAAATGAAAACAAAAATACTTAAACATATATAGGCATGTATATTTTTGGCATGTAGTGGCCTAAAAAATCCATAGTTATAAATAAACATGGATAGAAATCTTAAAATAGTCCAGAAATTAAACAAATCATATATTTGGAAAGAGGAGAGCATTCTCATCATCATGTTAATAATCTTATGAATTTGTACATTAAAATATAAGTGTATTTGGTAATGGAAGTTGAATTTTATTATTTTATGTCAAAGATCTTGGATTTAGTTGTGTGTTGATAGGTCTAAGCCTTTGTTTTGAGAATCCAAGCCATTTCCAAAATAAAAGGCTTGGTTTTTGAATTCAAACATAACATAACATGTACATATTATAATGTATATGTGATTTAATGTGTACGCTCTATAAAGCATAAATGTTATGTTGACATTTCACACACAAAAAAAAGTCTATTTATATGTGTTTATGTTTATGTTTATATTTATTCACACTCATAATTTTATATTTTTATATTAAAGTGGAGTGTATCAATATATACACTACCAAAAAAAAGATATAATTGATATAGTGATGCAATTTTGGTGTATTTTCACATGTGAATGTAATTTGACTATATAGAATATGATTTATGGTTCAAATAGGCATAATTTTAATAAAAATGAATGAAATGGAAATTAAGGCCAATTTGGACCACTTTCATGTAATTGTGACTATATGATATGATTTAGGGATAAATTAGCTTAGATTTCCTGATATATGTAGTGAATGAGTGAATTAGTGCAATCTGTGATGCATTTTTAGTAAAATTGAACCTTATGAACCTAATTTTGGATATAAAGGATGTAATTTGGGAATCTCTAGCCCAATATCATCAAAAAATAAATAGAATAGTCCCTTGGTTTAACTCAAAGGCAATCAAGGGTAATTTGAGCCCCTTCAACAAATTTGTGACTATAAAATGTGATTTGGGTCTTAATCATCTTCAATTTCATCAGAGAATGAAGAAAAGAATCATTTGGTTCAATTAAATATGCAAGTTTGACATGTATAGGAAATGGTTTGAGGCTATATAAACTCTAATGTCATCATGTAATGAATGAAATAGTCGATTGGATCAATTGTGAGGCAATTAGGGTCAATACGAGCCTTTTGAATCTAATTAAGACTATACACTTTGATTTAAGGATAAATTGACATTGATTTCATCATAGATTGAGCTAATTGGTCAAATGATGTAATCAAAGACATGATTCTAGAAAAAATGAACCATGTTCAAACACAGTTTAAATTGTATATGATGTGATTTTGAGTGAAATAGACCCTAATGTCATCAATGAACCAAATAGTTGATTCAATCAATAAAGGAGGTAATTAAGGCCAATTCTAGCCCCTCAACCTAATTAAAAGATTAGGACATGATTTGGGACAAAACTATCTTTGATTTTCTCATGAACTGATCCAAATAATCAATTAGTGTAATTATAAATGTGGTTTAGGCCAAATTAAGCCTTGTGGACCTAAATTATGGTTTATGGTTTAGGTTTTAGGGTTAGATTTATAATTAAAGGATGAAATTTAGATGAAATTGAACCCCATTAACCTAATTTTGAGTATATATTATGTAATTTTTGGGTCAATCGACTCCAATATCATTAAAAAATAAAGCAAATAATTAATCAATTAAATCATGAAGGAAATTGAGGTCAATTAGATCCCAAGTTGAACTTAACTAAAAGAGGAGGACATGATTTGGGGATAATTTAGTCATGAATTAATCCAATTAGTAAATTGGTGCAATTAGAGATGTGATTTGGGCTAAATTGAACCTTGTAAACCTAAATTATGGCTCAATCGATTGTATAAGAAGTAACATATGTCTTAATCGACCCTTTAATTATATCACAAATGTAAATATAAAGGTAATTGGGGACAATATGAACCTATTGAACCTACATACAAGCATAGGATGTGATTTGGGGCTATAAAATAGCTCATATTTCCTCACATATTGAGCTAATTAGTCAATAATTACAATTAGTGATGTAAGTTAGATGTAATTCAACCCTATGAACCTTGTTTTGACTATAGGATGTAATTTGGGGGTAAATTGACCCCACTAAAATAACACACTAAACCAAATATTCCACCTATTGATCATGAAGGAAATTGGGGCCAATTTGAGTCCCTTCAACCTAACTACAAGAGCAAGATGTGATTTGGGGATAAAGTAGCTTTGATATGTCATGAGTTGATTTAATTAGTTAATTGGTGTAATTAAAGATGTGATTTGGGCCATATTTAGCCTTGTGAACCTAAATTATGTATTAAGGTGTATGGTTATAAATAGTTGATGTAATTCGGATGAAATTAAACCCCATGAAGCTAATTTTAATGATATAATATGTAATTTGGGGGCCAATTGACCTTGATATCATAAAAAATAAATAAAATAGTACATTAATTAAATCATAAAGTAAATTTCAAATAATTTGAGCCCCTTTAGCCTAACTAAATAAGAGTAATATGTGATTTGGGGCTAAATTAGTCATGAATTAAACCAATTAGTAAATTGGTGCAATTAGAGACATGATTTGGCCCAGATTGAGCCCTATGAACTTAAATTATGGCTCAATAGATTATATAAGATGAAACATATGGTTAAATCAACCCTATAATTGTGTCACAAATGAAAATATGGAGGTAATTATATAGGATTGCATGACATAATATAATCATATATCATAACAATATGATTATATATATATATATATAACAAGTTCATGTTATAACATGTATGCATTATAATGTGTACGTGTGATAATGCATACATGTTATTGGCATAATAGATAAAAACTCTTTGTCCAATGTTTATTTTTAGGATGTTTCAATAATATTAACCCCACTTAAATTCTCTACATCATTTTATGCTTTACACAACAATGACAAAAGGAATAAAATTATTCTTTTGGACCCCACCATTAAAAGCAATCAAATTGTTCTTTATCTAGTCATGGGTGACAGTTCTTGTTCAAGTAAGAAGAAGCCGTTAAAACACAAAACACTAGAGTAATTACAAGAGTTGAGAGAAAAATTAAATGTATGAATGAATTCAAACATTTCACTCAAGATAAGGTAAAAATACTATCCCTAATGAACTAAATGTTGTAGATAATGATGAAATTGACATTGATGAATTGAATAATGATGATAGATGTTTACCTAACAGTCCAAGTTATGTTTCAAGTCCACATTCAAAGTACAATTTTTTTTATTTTATTGATTATGAATCCATGCATGATGATTTATCCCATAAAAATTAATAAAATTTCATGTAAACACATAATGATGAAAGTAACATTGAAAAAAATGCCATGGAAACACTAAATAATGAAGGTAATAATGAATAAACTAGTAGTGAACATAATGATTTTAAAACATCCTCTTAACAAATTCCACCATTAAAAACACATCTAAGTATTGTGCATATAAAATGCAATTACTTAATTGAAATTAATGAAAATATTTTAAAACCAATGCATAATAAAATGTCTAACTGCCATTCAAGAATACTAGCTAAAAAAATTGGGATAATTTCTTTGATAAACTAGATTTTGATAGTCAAAAATGTCAAATTTTTTTTTCATTGATGAAATTAATTAAAATGAGACCTATTGTACACCCTAGGACTAATAAAATCTAACATGGATGATAAAAATGTAGATACCTAAAAGTGACCACCAATGGCTTCATATCTAACTTTAGATCAATTCTTACCAACCATTAAACATCTGGCCTAAGATTTTCTAAATGTCTTAAATTTGGCTTCATCACATGTAATTAAATCAATTTGGCTCAAAAATAAATTAAATAGAGTAAATTCCCAAATAAATTAAATCAAAACTTGGAAAATATTCAAAATCCTAAAATGGATTAATGAACATGTAAATTGTAATCAAATCCTAATTGAATTCATCCTTGAACAATTAGATGAATTATCAAAAAGGAAAATTCAAAATCAATGAATATCCTAAGAAATAATCATTAGCTTTTGTGATTTGTCCAAAATCCAAAATCTCTCAAAGCACACCTATTCCATGCTAATCATGAAGTTTGGACACCTTCTAACCCTAATGGGGTTAATTAAACAAACCTAGGTTAGGATTTAACTCATTCCAAGTTGATTTCAAAGCCTATAAAAGCAATCATAGAGCTCTTCATTTAGAGAGCTTAGATAAAGTAATGTTATAATGTAGGATTTAGGGCATGAAGCAAATACATAGTATTATAATTATAAAATTGGGCCAAACCAAGCCAACCATAGTGCCAGGAGGAGATGGAGATAGGCAAGCCCCATTGATGAATACTTATTCAACACAATCCAAATAAGCCAAATGAAGAATCCTCTTAGAGCATTCAAGGAATTGGTAAGGAATTCTATGAGTTCTTTCCACTTTTAGTTATGCTTTGTTCATTTGTGTTTCTTCACCATGATCCTCCCTTTGATCTAGGCAAGATAGTGTTATGCATGTTAGTGTGTTTATTTTTCATTTTGGTTGATTTTCATTGTGAAGCTAACATATGGTCTAACCACCCTTCTTGGATTCCTTAATCAAAAATGGCACACCCAATAAGACCATGATCACCTCACATAGCAAGGATATCAATACGCAAGTCAAAAAATGAGAAATGGATGCTTGAATCTATTTAAAATTGTATTTCTAACCTTATTTTTTCCATATTCTAATTTATTTATATTTCTTAGGTTTACACAAAGATCTATGATAGTCAAGAGTAATCAGAATTAGTTTTGACTAAAATGACCATGATTCTGCTTAACTAACCCTAATTCTATGTAAATCATCGATGGTTAGATTAAAAGGGGAAAATGTTCATAAAGCTTAAATTTTGATTCCTTTTATAAATATTTTTCTTGATTTCTAGGTTATAAAGGCATTTAAACTCCTTAACTAAATTTTACCTTGAAAGTTTTCCTAATCTTTGTGTTAACCAAGGCCTAACTTAACATGTTTATATTTTTTGGTTTTACCTTTATGTCTACAGGTGATCAATGATGGTATTTATCGATTGATGTTAATTCTTCATGATTGACATTGGTTCTCTCATAAACTGACTAGCAACAGTTACCTTGAAATAGCATCAGTCATCTCTGACCAACCATGATCACTATGTTTTTTCAAAAAATAAAACCCAAAAGCTAAATTTCAAACATCATTTACCCATCCAATAAAGTGCTTCAAAGCATGATGTTATTATCTAACAATTTCAGGTTATGGGTGTGATTTGGAACACCAATTTACTTGTTTAGACTAATCAAACATTATATTTTAGGTGTTTAAGTAGTTTTTCATTTTCTTTGAATTGAAGTGTTATTTACTAAAAAATTAAAATAATAGGGTTTATGATGTTACCTATGGATTGGAAGATGTTTACATACCTCTCTATTCCAGTGATAGTGAGAACTCCTTTTTGGCTGGGAAGGCTATCCTGCACAAGATAACTTGGAAAAAAATAATTACTAATAAAGATGGGTAGACTGCCTGGTACAATATTAGTTTTAGGAAATGGTACACTTCCTTAGAGGGATGTCAGTCCACTATTTATGTAATTAAGGAGACAAATTTGATAAAGATTACAAGATACATATGATTGATACAAGAGATTACAAAATGATATTTAAAATATGCAAATCATATGAAAGATAGCTTGATAAGATAAATGATATAAATAGATGAAAATGATTAAGATAAACATATAAATATTCTTTTATTAAGATTAATTCATGTTGTTAAAACCAAATCAGGTTCTAAAATAGAATAATAAAAACATAGAGCTTGATTCTGAATGAATCGATGTCGATTTAGATGAAATGGTGATGAATCTATTATGACTATGTTGGGTCATAAATAGGAATCTAAAGGATATGATTATGGAAATTTAAGGTGATAGACAAATTTTAAATAAGAATGAATGAAGATTGTAATTAAAATAAACACAATCTTAACTTGTGCTCCAAGATTATGATAAGAAAATAATTGATGAACCAAACTAAATCTCTTTGAGAAGTGTTAGAGGTTGGATGTTGTAATGACTCTATGCTAATACACAGAGGGTCAAACAAGGTCTGTAGATGGTCTATAAATATTTATTCAAAGTTTCAATGCTAAAACTATTGTCTTTGAGAGTATTCCTTTAGCATTCTGGTAGAAAAATCACGTCCCTTGAAAAGAGAAATGCACAGGTATTTATGGATCGATGTTGATCTAGAGAATCATCATTGATCATGGATGGATTGTTATTGATTCACCTTTTTTAGGCCTAGGTGAGATTTGACTATTTTCAACTGAATGTTAAGCTTAATAAATGTAACCTAAATTTATTGTATAGGTTTTTGGATTGTGAGGGAGGTTGTTGGAGGGTATTAGTTATTTTTTTATAATTGATTTTGTTTAGATATTTAGGATTATGGGTGTTTAAAAGAGTTACCATGGTAAATAGTAATTACCATAGGTGAAATAGGTAGTATATATGTAAAATAAACATTTAATTATATATGGACATTTACTTTTTTATATTTTATGTATATACTTTTAGGATGTTTGAGAGGGGTTTCGAACCTCTAGGAGTTACAATGCAAAATATAGATTTTGGAGGGTTCTACCATATTTTAGACTTAACCTTATTTTAAGATACTAGACTTGGCCAATTTCAAGTTTTTAGGATACTAGACTCAGTTATGGTGATAATTCTAGTGTCTACATTGGGATTTTAAAAAGAATTAGTCAAATCTTGCATATTTCAATTTGGGTCCTAAAATGAACATGTTAGATCTTGTGCATTTGTATGTTGGTTTTTAAAACAAATCTATAAGGCTAAGTTTTAGAAACACTTCATTTTTAGTGCTTAAAACAAATTCTTAAATTTTGAACACTTACTTTTGGTGTTTAAAAACAAACTTAGGCTAAGTCTCGCACATTTGGACTTTTGGGCATAAAATGAATAGAGATGTTTTTGGATTTAGTTGGTTTTTTGTGAAATTATTTCAAGCTTTCACACTTAATCCAAGGGGGAAATTAAATAACATCATCACATTTCAATTCGGTGCCTAAAATTAAACTTCACTTGTAATTATTTGCAAACTATTTATTGATTGTTATTTCACAAAAATAATAGCACATGTATTCTCTCCCCCCATCCCCTATAGGGAACTCATGGGATCAAAATCACCTTTTCATTGCATTTATTGCCTATTCCAAGGTGTAGAAATAAAGTTTCCTAGGCTCTCCCCAAACCTGCATGGTATTGGGTGATTTAAAATAAATCCTAAATTCTTTCTACTTAGTCTTATTTTCATGCATTTTGGCTTGTGAAGGGGATGTCATTACCTCTCATGGGTTCTCTAGGGATGCATTAACCCACAAATTCATCTCTTAGTAGTGTTTCAACCACATTCCATGGTGGGGTATACAAATATGGAAATACATATTAATAGATCTAGGGGGTTGAGTGTCTAACCTCTCCTTTATTAACTAGGGGATACCATTGAGAAGTTCAATGATGGTATCATCATTCAAAGGAATAGACCCTTGCATGATAAGTTGATCAGTATGAACTCAATTGGTATGTTGCTTCTCTTGTGTTAACCACACTTGGGACCAATTTAGATGATCATAATTTGTAAGTTTTAGTTAACCCCACTTTACCACACCTTGATAGGATTAATGATGATATACTTATTTATATTTATATCATTTATTCTTTTATAGATTAATGTGTTATCTATTAAACTTTTTTATTTAAACCACATCATGAACAAATCTTGTGTCTAACATTACTCCATTGTTTGAAGAGGCATTATGCCATCCATTTAAAACCTTGATTTAACTTAGAAGACTTTCATGTCAAAAACATTGAGTATGGCACTTGATTGAGATGGGTAACATTATGTTTCCCAAATCATTTCAAGTCTTGTGTCTTAGAGGTCTTTGAAACATAACATTGTCACATTTTTTGGGAGCGATAACACTTTTACGTTGCCTAAATTATTTCAAAAGACTTGTCTTGTCTTGTGTCCAAATTATCATTGCCTTGTTAGATCTTTGTTTAGCATAGTCATGCTATTCAAATTTTCCTATCTTGTTGGTCATCAAAACCCTAGTTTACCTAAGGTGAGTCTTTTATTAACTTTTACAAGTTCAGATCCAAACATTGATTGATTTCTATTTAGGCCTTGACATGTAGGGGTTGATACACATATTTTTCATTTTTGGGTTTCATAATTTAGGTTAATTGATTACTCAAGTTGGAAAACTTTATTGCTTGTCCCTTTATTTGATAAAATCAATCCATATTCAAAGTGCCTTTGTTTTGTGTTTTATACCAATTTGATCATGTTTATGTCTAGAATCAAGTGCCTAGTATTTTCCAAAGTGTTCCAAGTTTGTTAGATTAAAATTTCATCATCATCCTTTATTTCAATTCTAGCTTTTCATGTTATGTTTGGCCAAAAATCCTAGCATAGCCTATTTGAGCCTATATTTTGACTCTGTATTTAGACAAAAGACCTAGCAACATTTCCCTTTCGTAGTTTAGACCTATTTGGAATGTCTTTGGACATTAGAGTTTGGCATCTTATTTTTAGGTCATTTTACTTGACCTTATTTTTGTGAAACATTTAACATTAGACACTTGACATTATAATATTTTTACCAAGTCTTTGCATCAATTGTTTGGAGATATAGCTCACCCTTGACCAAGATAGATAGAGTTTGAACACCTTTGTCTTTTCAAACATAGCTTTTCATAGTTTTCAAAACTCTAATCCTCTCTTGTCATGAAATATTTTCCATTTGATTTAACCATGTCTCACTATACATGTAGTGATGCCATGTATAATCTGAGATATGGAAACGTTGTCACACAAGAGGACTTTATTCAGGACCCTTATGGAGATGATGTTATTTGGGAGATAGATTCATATCTACCATACAACACTCAAATAGGGGAATAGAGTGAATATCCTTTGGTTAATTATTTGGTTAGCACTCCTCCATACACAGAATAAGACCAAGAATAGATGGCCCAATATTTGGCTAATGTATCTTTAGTTGCAGAAAATGTTCAAAAGAAACCATATTATGTTATAATGCCATCAATTTATGATCTTGATAGAGGTACAAAGGTATGTCATGATAATTTTCCAAGTCTAACAAAAGGCCCTTAAAACATGTCTTGTAATCTGAATAATGATTAAGCCTCTTCTAGAAACCTAAATTCCATAGTACCAACGTCATATCAATATTCACGTATGCTTATCACACAAAGAGGACTCGTGGAGGACCAATTCATTAAAATTTAGACAACATACCAAACATATCAAAACTTAGCTCATAACTTTAATCATATGGCCATGTCAAATGCACCTCTTATTTAGTCACTCCATTCAATAGGAGTCTTATTTGAGTTAAGAGGTCAAGAAAATTAGGGTTTTGACCCACTTATGAAAAATACTTCAGTTGAAAACATGTTCAATATACCAATAATCAAGGAAGTGTCTTCTATTTCTACGTAGAATATTGAGCAAAATATAATGGGATAATATGCCAGTAATGTCCAATTTCAACCAAAGTGGTGTTAGTGCACAAACACATAGTCAACAATAAAATGTGCCTTTAAGTAACACCATTAGTGGTTTGCAAACTTAGGGAGTAATATTTTATACTTCCCAATCTTAGCCAACTACCTCTAATCCTCAAAAAACTACTTCTAGTACCCAACAACAAGGATTAAGTATTCAGCCAATGACTAGTGCCATGCCATAGTAGAATGTGATGAATATTACTCCACCTCAATAGGTGATGAGTAATATTCCATAATAGTAGGCAACATAAAACATACCATGTATAAGAGGTAAAACATATTTCCACCTCAACAAGGAGAAACTAATGTTCCACCTCACCAGGTAATAGTGAACATTTGTCTTTAGTCATAGACTAACATGTTGATCCAAAACTAAATGACGTCTAACCAATAACATACCAATATTAGTTAGTGATAGATGTCAAATCTCCAACATACATCCACTTCCTAATAGATATTAATGCAACAAATAAGTTCTAATGTTACTCAAATACCTATTGGGCAATAGTTTTATTTCATGTAGAATGTGCCATAAGTCTAGTGATAGGGTCTTGGTTCACAAGTTCCTCTCAATCAGCTAGGTATGACTTGTCAACAACATGTCCCTATTCAACCTCAGTGGGCATAGTATGGTTATATTCCTCCATCCCAATTATATTATCAAACCTACATATTAATTCCAACCAGAATATCATAAAATCATAAGTTTAATTTCAAAAATTATACCTAATCCATGTATGCATATTCCTATTCCATTTCCTAGCCAATCCAACATTCCCCAAAAAATTCCTCCATCATACCTCGGTCAAAGTAATCTAATTATGATCACACAGCATCCACCTTAATAGGCCAATGATCCCAATAGTTTCTTTACACAAGAATTAAAATAAATGAAGGATGAA
This sequence comes from Torreya grandis, assembly GCA_037957365.1. Classification (NCBI taxonomy): domain Eukaryota; kingdom Viridiplantae; phylum Streptophyta; class Pinopsida; order Cupressales; family Taxaceae; genus Torreya; species Torreya grandis. The sequence goes on along the minus strand of JARHVA010000499.1, from coordinate 2,093,686 downwards.
ATTACCCTCATGCAAGTAGGGAAAAAGACCAAAAATTTCAAGTTGGATGATGTGTGTTTTTACCCTTTCAGCATGGAGTATTTGTAGATACCATTTCCTCTAGTGTATGAGCCACCAAAGTTTGATAAATATAAGGTGAAAGGTGACCCCAAGGCCCATCTAATATAATTCTTTATTGTGTGCCAACTAGTGGCCTATAACAACATCTACCTTTTGTTGTTTTTTCCATGAAGCCTAGTAGGGCAAGCATTATAATGGTTCCTAAAGCTTCCCAAGAATTCAGTACCTAATTTTGACGATCTCTGGAATAAGTTCATATAACACTTCTCTTACAATCTCAAGCATGAGACTTCATTGGTAGATTTAACACAAGAAAAATAGAAAGTCAGTAAAATATTAGCAAGTTATCTATAGTAATGGAGATACCTTACAATTCGATTCACCCATAATCTACTAGACAAGCAATTAGCCACCATGTTTACCAAAAATCTACATAATGAGATATCTTACAATTTGGAGTTGCAATGTGCACATACATTCAAAGAGATCATTGAAAAAGGTTTGGTGATTAAAATATCCCTCATTAACAAAGAGATCATTAAACTAACCTCATCAAATTAGAAAAATAGCTAGAACCAAAATCAGAACAATGGCCAAAATCAACATCTAGTCTAAGCACAAGCATTGTAACTAGCATAGTCCAATAATAATGAGAGACCCAAGCAATTCAATCATAATAAGAATATTTTAGGTAATGGAGTAACATATTTGCAACATGTCCAAATGATGTAAACACCATTTTCTCATCTTATACCACCTTTCTAGCTTACTCCTAACCAACAACCTTTTCAATAGCCATAACACACACAACAAGCACAAGAGCCTAGACTAGTGAAGCCAATTCAACAACCTATGCCTTTGCAAAACCCTCCTCCTCCAAGGATAAATGTGCCTAATTTTCATGCTTTTACTAACCTTGAAGAGCCTATTGAATTAGTCTTTCACAAATTCATAGTAGTTAACTTGATTAAATGGCCTATTCAGAAAGAATAAGTTCATGAGGGCACTAACATGCCAAACTGGTATAGGCTAGAATAATTCTACAATTTTCATAGGGTGAATGGCCATAATTTGTACTATTGTGTGTAAATTAGACATGCAATTTAGAATATGTTGGAAAATGGAGATATCACATTGGAATGTGGAGCTTCCACCTCCAATCAAATCCTTGGCATTTATCAAAATCCTTTTCCCTAACATAACAATCAATAAAAACAACAAAAATAGTATCAACAACTAAGGCCAAACCAATAGACTCAACAGAACCAACAACATCAAAATAATGGGTAGAACTAAGGATATAACGGTGCAAACAAACAATAGGCCTACCATGTAGTTACACATGACTATAACTCAGTTGTAGGCCATATTGTAGGAGGTCATGTTACTACCATTTATATTAATCCAAGACCAAGTGTTAATCAGATAAGATAGTTGCTAATCATACCAAATCAACCAAGCCATTTTGGTAATCCTTCCTTGACCTGGGACTACATACAGGTGAATTAGCAAGCAAGTATTCCCATGTTAGGACCTTATACTGATAACTTGTCATTATCCTATGACCACTCATAAGTACATTGGCAATTGAGACTTATCTTATGTGGTCCCCTTCCACCATCATTTGTTAATAGTAACGGTTATGTACCTAATCCTAATTATGAAATCATAACTCAATGGTTAAGGATTACCATACAAGGCCCAAAACCATCCACCACTTCACCCATCATCCAACCAGCCATTCTACCTTGGAACAAGCCATTTACCACTATCTAGTAAAGGATATTTGACATTGTGGAATAATTAAAAAAGATGCTAACACAAACCTCTATTTTATATATTTTTCATACATCAACTTTCCACAAAAACATCTTGATAGATTTCCTTGGTCAATCCATAGTTCTAAATGACATAACTCCTAACAAATTTCAAGCTTTGGTTAGACACCTAGCTCCAACCCAACAAGTAACCTTCAACCAAAGTGATATGTCATCCTTTAGCCCAATGCACAATAATCCATTATACATTAAATTTTATATAATATGGCCCAAAGTGAAATGTGTCTTCATAGACAATAGATTAGGTCTGAACATAGTGTCTCTGAAGCTCATCAAGCTTCTTGAGTACATGAAAATAGATCTCCAAGCATAAATAATCACCATCAAAGCCTATGACAATGAAGAATGATAATCACAAGGCACCACTAGCTTGTTAGTTATCATTGGGCCCTTGACCCATGATACACTTTACCATGTGTTAGCTCTTGATTTTCATACAATATGCTTTTGGGTAGACCTTAGTTACACAAGATTCATGTGGTCCCATCAACATTGCACTAGTATATCAAGTTCTCCCATTTAGGGATGAAGGTTAGTATTCTAATAGATTTTCATCCATATGAACATTAAAAACATCTATAAGTGGATTTAAAGAGCTACAATTACCATTTTGGCATGAATATAGTCACCAAGATAAAGGGAAAGCAATACTTATTGATTTACCATAGGCCAACTGCATTGACCCTCATACCCTTGATTCATTTTCCAACATGCAACCTCTTGAGATGTCTAATAATTACACTATCTTAGATGATGGCCCAGGAGAATACTTGACCCATAATACCTTTTATATTATAAAGCTTCCACAGAACCCTGAGTCCTTTAGAAGACCAAAATCCAAACCACTAATGCAATGGTAAATAAAAGGGAAGGGCCATCTGCATAGTCCAACACCTATCACTTTCATACCGGCTTCTATCCAAGCATAAGACCCTCTTAAAGGTGATGAATCATGGTTTTACAATGAAAAATTAGCTTATTTTTATAAGAATTCCAAGTATCACATTCCTAATCAGATTATGGATAACCAAGACTATGAAGGAGGAGGTCTCGGGCCAAACCAATAGGGAACATTTGAGCCAATTTCTATGATTAAGTACAAAGGTACCTATGGGCTTGGCTTTAAACTACCTGGGGGTGACCCCACATATATTATTTGATTTCCATTTCCAATGACTAGTGATGATGATGTCAACAATAAAGTAGAGTCCAATCATAGCCATTTTGATGCCTTAGTCCAAACTAATCTATTTAAAAATAATGCCTGTTATCGCATAAGATTACACCTATATTTATTTTTTAGCTTGTTGTGCAAGTGCCTAATGATACAATGGAAAAACATCCAAAGCCATGGGACCTTGGGAATTTGTGGTTAATATGCAAAGGAGGCCAACTTCCTTTCACTAAATTTGATGCAAACTAATAGAATACCAGTTTTGTGTAAATCTCACTCTTTAGTGATTTTTTATCCTAAACTAGGGTTTAGATGGAGAAAAGGATTAAATAATTGAATTTTATAGAAAACTAAAAATATGGTGATTGTACCAAATATTGTATATTGGATCTAGATGCTTTCTTGACAAACACAATGGAGTAGAAAATAGATTGAATTTATTTAAGCACAAACTCATGCAAATTTGGAAATTAGAGGTAATATTTTAGCTATTTTTCACAAAAGGGAAAAGATCCTCATTCCAACCAATATTATCAAAAGGTAAAAATACCATAGATGAATTTTATTGAGACTGTAATATAAGATTAAGCTTTCACAAATAATGAAATAACTTGCACACACACAAAGATTCCAAAGACAAGGGCAAAAATTCAACTTTATTTTTCTCCAAAGGTTACATCTTGTAGTAAATACATTCAAAATGCAAAAAAATATAACTAATGGAAAAAACATAAATTGGGCCACAAGGTCTACCCATTTATATTCAAAATATGTCATAAAAAACATGTAGTTGTTGAATCTTGAACACTCAGTTCAGAAAATCATGCAAATCTAAAAATCTTCATGCAAAAAGAGATGATCTCTTCTATTTCTAACATCTTGGACTTCTGGAACATTTGGAACATGGCATGCATGAGTTGGTCATGATCTTAGGTGTAGTATGGCAAGATATGGCATGGATGGAATTGAATATCTTCATGCAAGGCTCCTTATCTGATGGTGGCTAAAAATAGTTCTTCATGCAAAAGTTGTGGCCAAAATAGAACTTGGAATTTTTAAATAAAATATAACATTGAAAATCAATTCCAAGTTTATTTCCATGAAAACCCTAGCATGCAAAACCTAAAGTGGGAATTTTACACCATTCTAAGTCTTTATCACTTTTTTCCAAAAGGAACTGTGTAATTTTCACTTCATGAGTTTGCACCCTTTTAAACAATTCACATTAATCAAAATGGAAAGTGTAATTTGTACTAGTGCTTTTTGCAACTTCCACATTCAAAAATGTAAAGTGTAAAAAATATGTATTTCTCTTTCTCAAAAGAGTTATAAAAAATAAAGTTGTACTTTTACAATTACAATTTACAATGTCTTTGAAATGAAATTACACATGATAATAATGTTTGAAAATATTCAAAAGAGAGGGAAAATTAATTAATGTCTAGAATTTCCTCAGCATTCTTATCATTCTCAGCCCATAGCTTCTTTGTATATGTATCAAAGGCTTTGAAAATATCTTGAATTCATTTTGAATCTAGTGTGTACAAATAAATGTTGGAGGTTGCACAATCTACTTGGACATCAAATAATTCTCTTCTGAAGGTTCTTATGCCTTGTATTTCAGTTCTCATCTAATCAATTACTTCTTCTTACTTGAAGAACCTATGAATGGAACATAAGACAAAGATTGTGTCCTTCATATAATCCTTCTCAACTATTGCCTTGAAATGATTTTGAACCTATTCTACTTGAAGGAGATTATTTGTATCATCCATTGGTTAGCATGACATTAAATTCATCATGTTGTCAATCTCATATAGCACATCAATTGCCTTGTCATGAGCCTCCTTGGATCACTCCACATACTCTATCAGTAATCTTTTCTAAAATTGAGCATCCCTATGTAGTTCCTCATGCTCAGCATCATCCTTCAATATTTTTTTAGCAACAAAGGTATTCATATCAATTGATTTTATGGTTGTTAATTTGAGATAATACATATTTAATAGTTGAATCTCTCCTTTGTAGCTATTATTCTATTCCTTCAAAATTTCTTTTCTCTCCATGATGACTCCATAATGCTCCATCATGGCTATAATAATTCCATTACCTTTTGTGATCAATTCCTTAGACCATTCTTTTTTAGCCCTTCCCATGTGATCTATCTCTCATATAGAATCAATTGTAGCTTGATCTGGACTGATTGGATGCATTGTCTATGGTTTTTGTAATGTTTCACCAAGATTTATGAACTGGTTAAGTGCTTCAGTAAACTGATAAACCTTCCTTTTTAGCTCATCCTTGGTGTATTTATCATGATCAATTCTCTAGAAGAGATATTTCATACCTATCTTCACATCGTGCTTAAGCCCTTCTCTTATTTTTTGACCAAGGTGTGTATGATAAACCTAATAATCTATCACCACAAGATCCTATTTTCATTTTTTTAGTGGGGGAACTATAATTTTAACATATCTCTCTCCCTTATCATTAGTGAATGTCCTTGAGAGGGTCTTGGGAGTGGGTTTTAAATTCTTCTTGAAGATCTGACATGTTAAAGTTTAAAGTGATAGCATTATCACTTTATTTTTTGCTTCTTACTTACTGATTGGGCTAACCAACTAAGGGTAGCCTTTTATTGATCTGACACTATCACCAAAGAATCTATGAATTATGTAGCTACACTAATTGATAGTGTGACCAAGAGTGACTCCTAGGAAGATGATACCAGTGGCTACTCATGAGGTACCTATGAGGATCCACTCTCATTAGTAGTTTGTAAATAGAAATTTACTCCAAGTGTCTGGGTTACTCTAACCTTAACTAATGGTAGAGATGAAATAGTAGAAATGGGGAGAGTGGAAGCAATGGAAATAAGAGTTGTGAATCTAATAACAAGTGAAAGAGTGGAAGCCAAAACACTAAATGTGTAAATTAGGTGTGTAAGACCACTCAAGGTTGGTGATGTGAAAATAGTGGGTTGAGATGAAGGGGAAATAGTACTTATAGGGGTTGAGGTGGCCTATGAAACTATAGTTAAGATGACTGAATATGTGGCAATGTACTATTGGGTGGTGTTGGGAATTAATGGTAATGAAATATAAGGAATTATAAATGGAATGGAAAGCAGGAGTGGATCATATAAGGAAGGTGAAGTGGGAGAAAGGGAAAGTGGAGTGGAAATTTGAAATTCCACTATAAGGGGACCTTGAGTGTCCACTTGAATCATTTTTGTTAATTTCACTTGGCTTATTAAGGTGGATAGAATGGTAGATTTAGTGGGGACAAGTAGAGCGATTGACACTAGAGGTGGAGTTGAAACTTATGGAGAAATGGGATCTTGAGATACTTGAAAAGTGGAGACAGCTTATGGAGGTGTTGAAAACTCCTATACAATATATGTAGGAGAAGGGGGAGAAATGGAAATAGGAGTTAGGGATATGGGATCTAAAACTATGGATAATTGTGTTGCTTCTACTATGTCTTCTGTTGAAAGATCAATTGGTTCTTTTGCAGTTTCACCCTATCTTCTTGATTTTGCTTTTCTTGCCTTTGTCTTCTTCCTGTTCTTTCCTTTATTAGGATCCTTAGATGATTCAACAAGGCCCTATTTTGAAGGAATGATACCTCCTACTTTAAGATTCAGAAGCTTCTCCTTAACCCTTATCATCTCCCTTATGACTTTCACACCCTTGCTTCATATCCAATTTATCACTCTATTAATAATACGGGTTATTCTATCAAATAGAGAGAAGGATTCCAGAATTGACCACCTCACTGGTGGTAGAGGTTTGGAAATGATATATGTGAGATAGATAAGATCTAATCTAGATTTTTCATCCACCAAGTCATTATGGACTAGTGCTAGATGATAGTCTTTTATTCATTGTAGGGATATATTAGAATATTCCCTCATTTTGATCATTTATTCATCATTATAGTCTTCCCAAAAATCCTTATAATATGGCACATGCTCATATGTTACCATCTCTAGTGAAATAGTGACCTTATTGTATGGGTTAAAGTAAGGTTTGGACTCTAGAGTCCTCAATTTTACCCAACACATCTCCATCTCCATAGTCCTGGACTTCAAGAGAGATTGGCATGTATAATAGCCAATAGAAATATGGAAATGTATCCCTACCTTGTGTTTTTCTGAAAGGAGCTTATGTGTATCCATAAGTTGTCTAACCAACTCCAACAATGCCCATTTATTACTTACATATTGAGTAAGGGTGTAAGGACAACCACTAAAAATAGTTGCCCTAATGTAAGAGTAGGTGGGGAAATGTATGCATAAATAACCCCATTTGGCGATCTCATCTTTTGTCACTTGGGTGAACCTTATTTTTCCAAGCTTTTGATCAAACATGATGATGATGTTATAGATGAAAGCATCATTCACTCTCCTAAATTACTATCTAATAGCCTGTAAAATGAGATTAGGGTAGTATTTATAGACTGGTTATTTCTTTAGAGACTATATTAAGGTTCAAGAATAATCTTCCTTTAGCCAGGATATAAATAATAGATGATGTCATATAAAATGTGTTTGTCATTTATACCTCCATCAACTAGTTATGGAGGGAATCAATTATTAACTGGGCCCAAAGTATCTATTATTTTTTCTCTCTAATGATCTAGATATATTGGTACATCTAGTCTTGATAATACTTGGCATAAAGATTGCCAGTAACTATGTGGAAAAATGTTATGATATCTCCCACCTCCTATATGAAATTAGATCTATACATAGTCTTGGGAAGTCTTGTGGAGGAATGCTTGGGAGTCTTGATCCATTACTTTTTTATAATATTTTGACATCCATATTTATGATCCTCATAAAATTATGTAGATGTTTATGGAGTTATATCCAAATAACTCTTGAACTCAGGGATGGCAAACATTATGTCGATGAATTCAGGATCAAGATCTAAAACTTTCTCCCCTTTCTTAGTGAAGACTTGTCTCCTATCATAGTCATAATGTTGGGCCATTGTGAGGATAAACTCAAGGCTTTAATTAGAAAGAGGAAAGGTTGTATCTTTTAATAAACCAGTCATAGATACTTTGGATCCAGTCACTTTTGAAATTTTCACCTATCCTAGCCCAAAACTCTCCTAAGTTAGTGTGACCTAAATCAGTGTCTATTATCTTTTCTATATTGGACTCCAAATAAGAATTCACTCTATGGCACTTATATTTGAACACTATTTCCTTAGGAGGCATGGAAACTGAAGTTACTACTTGAAAGAAACCAACTTTGAAAGTTGGTAGAGCTTATAGGTGTCTAGAGCACTTGTATTCTCTAGCAGAACTTGGAAGTGCTCAGATCACATGCAGTGTCTGTAGTGATTGAGGCACAATAGATATCTGGTGAAAGTGGAAGGTGATCAAAGCATGCCCACTCTTCATAAAGGCTTAGAGGCTTACAAAATTCTTAAGTACATGAGGTAGGTCCAATGTTTGTAAGGATGCTAGGGGGAATATTTAGAAGGAATATTTGTTATTTTTTATTTAAAGGTATATACTTGGGAATATTTTCTTGAGGAATCCCTAATTTTTAGTGCAAAAGCTTGGAGGGAAAAATAAGGGATTCTCTTGGATAATGGTGTATGTATGATTTAGAAACCCTGAGATAAAGTTTTCAAGAATAAAACCCTAGATTACCCTAGACTACCATAGACACACTAATATAAACAAGATAACTACATAATCTACCCTCTAGTGATTTAGATGATGGTTTTTAAGATAAAAACCCTAATCAGGTAAGACAAATGAGAATTCCAATAGGGAATTTGGTAAAAAATGAGAGCAACTTGAAAGATTCAAATAGAAGGAAATTATCATATAAAATCAAGGTAAGTACCATTTTATGAGTGTAGGTGATGTGGCTTTTAATATTTATAGTCATGGTTCAAAGTAAAGGTTTGTATGCATGAGGCTCAAGGTTCAGTGATTAGGGCGTGAGTAGTTGGAGCTTCTAAATTGCAATTATAAACTTAACAAATGATAACACTTTGTAAAAATGACTTGGTTTTTATAGGAAAACCTACAATTAATATGATCTCAGGTGGTTGGTGGTGGATGTTAGATGTGCTTAAAGCAAGTCCACTCTCTACAAGAATATTGGGATTGGTGAGAAGTGGGACTTGATGTGCACTTTGAATATATGAAAACATGTAACGTGCACTTCAAGTTTCACACTCTGTAGGAAGAGAATTGATGAATTGGTAGAGGTTAGACCTACTTGAAGTAGGTCCACTCTCCATTGATGAGATGAATGGATTTGGAAGGAGGTAGAACCCACAAGGCAATTTACATGTTTGGAATGTGTAAAGTGCACTTGAGATTTTAGGTCTCACAATGTATAAAGGTAGATGTTTGACAAAATGTAAATAACATGATGCACTTTGCATGTTTACAAACATGCAATGTGAACCTAAGGTTATAGGTTCCATATAAAGGGGTATTAATGATTTGATAAGATCCAGAGCCTATTGTGCACTTTGCACATTGTGAAAATATAAAAAGTGCACATTGAGTTATGGATTCTGTCAAATGGGTGCATTATAGGATCCAAAACTTGCCATGTATTTTGCACATTTGAGAATGTGTAAAGTGCATGGTGAGTTCTAGATTCCCTAGTTTTTTGTTTGGGTGAATTTTAGGATCCAAAACCCATGAAGTAATTTGTAAAAGTGTAAATTTCATCTAGAGTTTTGGATTCTGTAAAGTACATGGAAAGATGGGTTTTTTTAAGAATTCAAGTTTGTTCCTAAAAATAAAGGGGGTCTCCCTTAGGATGTTATATGTAATGATATTTTTGGGACCAAAAATCTCAAAAATTCCATTTGTACCCTTTGACCAATCATTTGTCATAATCCATTACAATTATATTATCCTTAACTAATAGACTAGGGCCAACAAGAATCTAGTGTGCTAGTTGATGAGTTTCAGAACGATGAGGCCTTTTATGATTTCTTAGGCCTTAGGGATAATGTCTCATTGGGAGACCACAAAAAAAGGTTCTCAATCAATTTGGATTTTTAATCCTATCTAGGATAGCAGGTGAACACCCTTAGCCAAAAATAAATAAATAAAACATTGAGGTCCTCAAGTGAAAACCTCTTTGAGACATTTTTAGACCTAGTTAAAAGTAAAGATAAAGGCTAGTCTAGTGGTGAAAACTTGTTTTAGGCACATTAGATGGGGGTGTTCAACATTATTTAATAATATACTAGGATAACACCAGTGACAAACTTGTCTATAGGTCCAAGTTTAGCCTTGAAGAAGAATAAGCTTTTGATCATATCATTCAGGATACCAATGATGGTGAACTTGCCTATGGGTCTAAATTCAGTCTTGAAGAATAAAAAGATTTTGATTACATTATCTAAGAGTTTACAATAACATTTATTACATGGCCATCCCTCTCATTAGGATATTTAGATTCATCATGCCTAGGAGAACTTGAATAACTAGTCCTAATAGAGGACTCTAACATAGCCAATCAATTCAAATCTCTACTCACTATTCTTGAAGATGGTTCAACCCTTCTAGTGGAAGACATAATAGAGGTAAAAATAGGGTCTCCAAATGACCCAATGTAGATTAAATTAGATATGTCCCTCACTGAAGAGGAGCATAAAATATTAATTTCCCTATTTAGGGAATTTTTAGATATATTTGCATGGGTATATTCTGACATGTCTGGTTTGGACCCCACCTTAGTTGTTCACCAACTTGTGGTACATCCTAATGTTAAACCAATGAAATAAAAGCTACACAAAATGCATCCTCAATTTTTTATATTGGTAAATAAAGAGTTGTATAAGCTCTTATAAGTGATATGTATTAGGCCAATTGACTATTCTAAATGGATTTCCAATGTACTATTAGTCAGTAAAAATCCAAAAGGAATTAGAGTCTACACTAATTTCAAGGACATTAATCAATCTTTCCAAAAGTATGACTTTTTATTGTCAAACATTGACATGATAGTCAACTCCACAATAGGTTATGAGATGATTTCACTAATGGATAGATTCTTAGGTTATAATTAGATCAGAATAGCACTAGAAGACCAACTCAAGAAAGCATTCATGACTCTGTGGGAAACATTATATTATTAAGTTATGCCATTTGGTATTAAAAATACATGGGCCATTTATCAAAGATCCATGATAGTCATATTTCATGATATGATGCATGATATTATTGAAGATTACATTGACGACATATTAGGAATATAAAAGACCAAGTCGGATCATCCAACAACATTGAGGATCATATTTGATCGACTACGTGAATACAAAGTTAGGCTCAATCCTAATAAATGTGTGTTTTTCATTACTTTAGGAAAATTTGTTTGCTTCATTACATCCCATAAGAGCATAAAAGTCAATCCAACTAAAGTACAAGCCATAACAAAAATGCCACCACTGACCAATTTGAAGCAACTCCATAGTTTTTAGGGCAAGTTTAGACTATTAAACACTTCATATCTCAATTGGTTGATAAGTATCATCATTTTACACACATATTTTGAATAAGGGTGTCACATTTCTTTGGGATGATGATTGTCAAAAAGCTTTTCAACATCTAAAGGACTATCTAGAAAATCCACTAGTTTTATTACCTCTTATGCCAGGGAAACCATTCCTTTTATACTTATCAGCGACAGATCAAGCCCTAGGGAAAATTCTAGCTCAACACAATGACAATGAAAAAGATCATACAGTATACTATCTAAGTCGTACACTCATAGCATATAAACATAATTATATGCCCATTAAAAAATCCTATTTAGCTATGGTCTTTATAGCTTAGAAATTTTGACATTACATGTTGAACAATAAGACCATGTTCATTTCAAAAGTAGATTTACTCAAGTATATACTATCTAAAATAGATTTACAAGGCTGAATAGCTAAATTTATCATGCTTCTCAATGAGTTTTAGATAGAATATGTGAACTATAAATCCATCAAGGGACAATTTCTTATAGATCCACTTGTTAAAGCACCCCCTGTAGATTTAGAGCCACTCACATTCCAATTTCTTGATGAATCCATCATGGTCATCATTGACACACCTCTTGAGGAGCATCACTAGAAGATATATTTGTATGGTTCATTCACAACACGTGGATTGGAGGTAGGCCTTTCATTTATCACTACACATGGGGATCTAATCCCTAAGTCATTCAAAATCAGCTTTCCTTGTACCAACAACATGGCCAAATATGAAGCACTCATTGTAGGTATTTTATAGGAAATAAAATGGAACATATCTCATATAAAGTTTTATGGTGATTCACATTTAATCATCAATCAGGTTACAGACCATTTTCAAACCAAAGATGACAAGTTGGTTCCTACAAGGCCATGGTGAACACTCTCAAATAGTAGATTGCTAACATCCAATTTGAACATATACCAAGAGCAAGTAACAAAATAGTATATGTCAAAAATACTATGTGATCTATGATTTGACAAGTAAATATAGAAAAGGACTACCAATTTCTCATTAAAAATATGTTAGTACCAGCTCATGAACCATCAATCATCACAATGATCTATGATATTATTGGTCCCAACTCTACTTGGTATTCAAACCTATGTGTCTATTTACATGGCCATGTTTTACCACAAAAAATATCCTAAAAACAAACCAAAGCCTTCATCCATAATGCCCAATGCTATACCTTACTCAAACCAGCCCTATACCATCATAGTTTTGATGGAACTTTCTTCATTTTTTTCCTTCGATAAAATCTATACTAGCATTATGAGAAGTTAACGAAGGGGTATGTGGAGCCCACACTAATGGGGTAGTCTTGTCTAAAATTCTTATGCATACTAGTTATTATTTGTCAATGATGGATGTAGATGCAACTACATATGTGAAAAAATGTGATAAATGTCAATGGCATGCTAATCTAATTCATGCCCCATCTAAGACTTTGAAACCACTATTGACACCATGGCTATTTATTACATAGGTCCATGATCTCATTGGGAGGATAAACTAGACCTCATATGATGGCCATAAACATATCCTTACCACCATATAAAATCTCACTAAGTGGATTAAAGCTATACCCCTCACTTATGTGACTGGAAAGCAAATTTCCAAATTCATCTTTAACCATCTTATTTGTTGCTATGGTATTCCCTCTGACATTATATATGATAATGGTGTATAATTTAAACATAAGGATGTCAAATCATTATGTTCCAAGTTGAAGATTACTCAAAAAAATACACAACATATTACCCTCAAGATAATGGCGAAGCAGAAGCCTCAATCAAAACCATTATCAACATCATTAAAAAGATTGTCAATTATGTCAGCTATGATTAGAACCTTTAGATATTTTGAGCCCTCTAGAAATATCGTACCAATCACCGCACTCCCATAAGTGCCACTCCATACTTGTTTATACAACTAAGGTTATTATTCCCATTGAGGTCGAGTTACCTTCTTTTCACATCTCTCTAAATCATATCCTAGATGACAAAGACTATCAAGTAGCTCACTTTAAAAATCTAGAGTTACGTGATGAGAAATGCATGGATGCAGTAAATAACCTTCAAGCATATTAGAACTGATTCTATGGTCACTACAATTAGTGCATGAAACATAAAAACTTTGAACTTGGTGATTTTGTCCTCAAAGAGAACCAAAAGAATACCACAGCTAAGAAGAAGCATAAAGGCAAGTTCAAACCCAACTAGGTAGGTCCTTTCATCATTATTGTAGACTATGGCATAGGAGCATATGGGATTTCCACACTAGATAGAGATGAATTTGATGAGCGTATAAACATTATACACCTCAAACAATACTACGCTTGAGTGAATTGGTGTATTGTCTATGAGGATCATTTCAAGTTATACCATATTATCAATATTCTTCTTTATATTATACCATTCTATCATCCTAATCAGTCTACCATCCTATCACTTTACCTTCCACTTATCTATCCTACCATTCCATTTTATCAACTTAACATGTTTTGATCACTCCCCATCTATCCTATTTGACCTTAGTTTATCCATTGGTTTCACACTTTTAGCATGAAGAATCAAATTAGTTTCAGCAATTATTTCAATAATTCTATATAAAGGCAATATTTTGGAGTAGTATGACAGAAGTTTTAGTAGTTTCATCATTCATTTATTATTTCATTATAATCATGTTTTTGTATGTGAGCCTGATTATATCTACCTACATGGGCAAATCAGTGTCTCACTAATATTACTACTAATTATAACCACCTATGGAAAAATTAGTATCATTGATCTGATCCATTATATCCTAGTTATAACCACATATGGGTAAACTAGGGGTAATATTTATTTATTATGCCTTGATATACCAATTAGCCATTCATATGTCATATTGTGCCACTGTGCCAACTATGCCTATTTTATTTGAAATGACTATTATACTAGTCAGATTCCTCCACTGTCAGGTGAAAAAACTATGACTTGAGGCCATTTTGGGACTATGTCAACCATGCTCAATAATTTTTGAGGTTAGCTCAGTCCCCATTTTCTATGCACTCTCACTATTTAATAAACATCCATTCAAGTTAGCCAGACTCTCACCATTTTATGATCTTGAACCGTTTAGTATCTCATCATTCTTGATTGAGTTGAGATGCTCCAAAAATTCTAAAAACATTTGTAAAACCATTTATAAAAACCAAAAACATTGACCACTTCTTTTCCTTAAGGAATTTGGGAACCCTAACTAAGTCACAAGAAATCACTTGTCACTTAGTTTCTCCATCCTTTTTGGATTTTTTATCCCACCTTCTTGTTGTTTTATGATTTCATTCATATTCTTCTATCACATCTATCATGCTTGCTTTCTATCATCATTTTCTTCTATCCCATTTCTTGGGAGAACTACATTCAGCCTAAAGTTTTTGTTGGATGTTATGTCTATGAAACTATGCAAGCAACATTCACTTACCTAGTGCATATGGAGATAGCTCAGCAACCCCCTTCCTTTTCTTTTATTCCCCCATATTGTTTGTTTGTTAAGTTCTCACCTATTTTCTAGGGGAGATGTTTGTCATATTGTTTATGTCACATTGTTTGTACTAACATTGTGGCTAACCATTGTTTGTTTCTTTGTTTATGTTTGTTTGTTTATTTATGTGCCTACCTATTTGTTTTCAATATTTTTATCTCAGTTCAATCTACATGCATTCATTGAGTGATTCCTTGTGCACTTATTCTTGAATCTATTCATATTCATATGTCAACATTATCATCATGGTTTTTATTATTAGTGCATTATTTTCCCTTGAGTATTAGATATCGAGAGTCAGTCCTTATGCATATTTCAGCCAAGTCCTCATGGTGTTATATCATGATTCTTAAAATTTAGTGCTACTACAAACAGTAGCTTTAAAAAGTCTACACAAAAATGCAGTATCGATATCTCCTCATCACTAGCCCCAACAACAATCCCAATCATATCCTAAATAGAGTGAGTAAACAATGAAATAATTTCAAACTTTGTTAGTTTGGATGAGCTTATCCTTACTATAAGGTTGTCCCAATTAATATTTATCCTCTTTATCAAGTTTTCATCATCATGTTTTCAATCATCATCCATCAATCTTATTTACAATAATCAAGGTACAATGCTTATAATTCCCTTTAGGCAAACTATTGTACACCATGCCACCTAAATTCTCAATGATTCTAACTGCCTTTGGGTAAATCATTATGTTATAACTAATTGAAGGCTTAATGATTATATCCTCCTTTGGGTAAATCATTCACTTTCTTCTACTCAATTGAGGCACATTTTTATCCTATTTATTTGCCCTAACAAGGGCAGCTCTGAATTCTCAATGATTATGACCAAATTCATCCACATCATTGTGTTATCATATCATGTTTGGCACTATTGAAGTACAATGTCTATAACTACCTTTGGGAAAATTATTTTATACCATCCCACTTACATTCTCAATGATTTTGACTAACTGTGGCCACAGCATTATGTTGTCACCCCATCATTTTGGTTTGTTTGGTCCACTCATTTCCTTATTTTAAGGAACTATTTTTTGACCCCTTGTTAATTTCTCCCTCGAGGGGGTAACTATAGTTCATTCATCACCATTCAAGTCATAAGCATAAAAAACATTTTTATTCTTTGAGAAGATGTTACTATTCTTACATCTTACAACGCTTTCCCAAACAGGGACAAACTATAGACACCTAAAAGTGGCCACCAATGGCTTCATACCTAGATTTAGATCAATTATTACCAACCATTGAACATCTAGCCTACGAATTTATAAACATCTTGAATTTAGCTTCATCACATGCAATTAAATCAATTTGGCCCAAAATCAATTAAATAGAGAAAATGCCCAAACCAATTAAATCAAAACTTAGAAAATATTTAATATCCTAAAAGGGATTAATTAACAAGCACATCCTAATCAAATTATAATTTAATTCATCTTTGATCAATTAAATGATTTACCAAAAAGGAAAATTCAAAATCAATGAATATCCTAAGAAATAATCATTAGCTTTTGTGAGTTGTCCAAAATCCAAAATATCTCAAAGCACACCTATTCCATGTTAATCATGAGGTTTGGACACCTTTTAACCCTACTAGCATTAATTAAGAAAACCTAGGTTATGATTGAACTCATTCTAAGTTGATTTCAAAGCCTATAAAATTAAACCTAGAGCTCTTCATTTAGAGAGCTTGGATAGAGTAATGTTATAATGTAGGACTTAGGGAAAGAAGCAAATACATAGTGTTATAATGCCAAAATTGATCCAATCCAAGATATTTACAAGACATATCAAATCCAAATCCAAGCCAACCATGGTGCCAAGAGGAGATGGAGATATCTAAGCCCCATTGATGAAGATTTATTGAGCATAATCTGTGCAAGCCAAATGAAAAAACCTCTTAGAAATTTCAAAGAATTGGTAAGGAATTGTGTGAGTTATTTTCACTTTCAGTTATACTTTATTTATACTCCCTTTGATCTAGGCAAGATAATGTTAAGCATGTTAGTGTGTTTATTTTTCATTTTGACTGATTTTCATTGTAAAGCTAACATATGATCTAACCACCCTTCTTGGATTCCTTGATCACAAAAACCAATGAAATTATTGAAAATTTACATGATTCATATCATATTATAGGCCCAAAATCATGAAACAAATATTTTAATGTTGTCCGACATATAATTATAGCTTATTCAATAAATGGTCAAACAAGAAAAAAATGATTGATTTCAAAAACTAGCTGAACACTAGACATAAATATAAAAACATTAATGAAAACAATTATAATATGCCAAAGACTTAATGATGTCGATACCACTGATATTTGGGAATTCTCTAGTCTACTTCCATGAAATTATAAAGCTATAATTGATGCTTTCAAAGGTTTGATTGCACAATTTTGGAAAGATAATACAAGAGTTTCACCCAATACAAGAGATGTAGCAAAAAGAAGAATTGGTTTTCATAATCATGAACCGCATACAAAAAAAATATTGGATATGACCCAAACACAATTTTAATCTAAGTTTTTATAAAAATATCCACAAATTTATATTATCCAAAGATATTTTGATATGGCCAAACCATTATATGTAAAAATAAATCACACATGCACCACTTATTATAGGAAACATGTTGACTTTTCAATGCACTATGATGTTTTTTACCATATAATTTCTACTTTGCATACTAACAATATTTGTGGAGTGTGGCATATAAGTTATGTCAAAATTAGCTAGGAAATTTATTCCATCCATTTTTTATGAAAGATCAGATGGATATTTCTTTTCTAATAAAGCATGTTTGGATGGAAATTATAGCATTTATGGTGGATTAATAGAATTAAAAATTGTATCTATGAGGAGACTAAAAGTGTAATTGGACTGGAATCAAGTGGTTTAAATAAAAAAAAATTAATGACTTATCAAGTAAAAGACGGCAAAAAATCTAAAAGGTGTGAGCTTGTTATAAAATAGATTCATGTTTTAGAATTTATGGTCAAATTCAAGGAAGAAATTATTTATGAGTATACAAGGTGCACACATAGGGCTAGATGGTTGGATGAATATTTCAAGATAAAAAAGGACACATTCCCACTTGGTTTTAATATTTCAATAGTTGACTTTATTGATAATTACACATTCAAACCATAAATGGAAGTTTAGTCAGAATATTACAACTAAATATAGGTTACCATAATCATGTATATAACATTCATGCATACTCTTGATAATACATAACAATATCAAAAAATATTAAGGGAGTAACATTTGTATGTTAGTGATGATCAATCACATTGTATAGAGTATGTAAAAGGTTGTTTTGAGATGTTCTATAGACAATTGACTGAGAGGAACATTACTTTATATCAGTTTTAAGTTTGGTCAAACAATTTCACATCATAATTTAAGAATGCATGGATGTTTTATTGATTGAATATGTTGCACATTACCACTAGAATAGAACATATTTTGAGTTTCACTAAGGCTATCCATGGAAAAGGGGAAAATGATGGTGATGGATCATGTGTAAAAAGAGTCATTTCAAGAGAGGAGTTGATGTTTAAATATGGTGTTGTTAAAAATGATGCAACAACCATTATTGAATGGTGTAATGAGAAAATAGGTCATGGTGTTCAAGAAAATTATACTATTTGTAGATATTCTTGGTTGATGGAAGAAAAACACTTGGTAATATATGAGGATTGTATGAGTGTAATGGGATCAAGTGAGCTCCACTCATTTCATAGCTAAAATTTAGGTTCTTACACTATTCATACAATAAACATGGCATGTTTATGTTCTACATATATGAACTCTATTTGAGATGAATGTGAATCACAAGGGTGGGTGGATGAATGGAGTTGTAGACATCTAATTCTAATTGACACATATTAGGTTCCACCAACATTATAACTTATAGATATGACATCATCACATGACTTTGACCTTGTATTTGATCTAGTGAAACTAGGTAAAAGATTAATCATTATGTATTATTTATTCTCATTATCTATCTTGATAACATCATTAAAAAATTTGAGATATAAG
Organism: Torreya grandis; assembly: GCA_037957365.1. Lineage (NCBI taxonomy): Eukaryota > Viridiplantae > Streptophyta > Pinopsida > Cupressales > Taxaceae > Torreya > Torreya grandis. The sequence goes on along the minus strand of JARHVA010000499.1, from coordinate 2,074,500 downwards.
ACATGTTTTTATAGTATTTTTTATGAGTACAATGAAAAGGGAACATATAACTACTTATGTCACTGTGTAGAGGAACAAAACAAATTGACTTCACTAATAATAGATAGAGAAAACATTGACTATCCAACTAGATCTTTGGTAGTCACTAGAACTTGGCTTCAACAATATCTTATAAAAAATTAGATGTATGTTTGTTGTAAGACTTTGAAACACATAGGATGATACTACACTATTAAAATTTGGTTCTTGCAACAAATATTCAATTAGTCAAATATCATGGGAGGCTATTAAATAGGAATCTATGAAAAGTTCATGAGTTAGGCCATGAAGCTATTCTTTTAACTATCAAGATTAGAGCAGATCATAGTGGTTCATTGGATTTAAATTCTAATGTATGATAACTTGTCAAATGTAGATGTATTTAATTTTACCAAATTTTTTGGATTTTTTAGGTAGTACATATAAATTTTATTTTTAATTATTTACTAACAATTTTTTTGTAGGTGAGCGGTGCCAAATAAGCTTCCACATTCACACAATTAAAATTATTAGTAAATAATTTCATATTTTAAAGCTAAGAGAAGATTAATATAATAACTCCATTATCACAAAAAAGGCGTTCTTGAGGCTAGAATGGGGATTGGGTCTCTTAATCGGGCATGATAAGAGGCCAAGAACCTAGTCCTAGGCATTATTCACCACCTTGAATGTGTTGACAATACAAGTTTTAAACCACAAAGCACTAAAGGTGGGGTTCTCTAACTACAACTTCAAATTTAAAAACATTTATTGTTAGTGTTTCCATGCTCTTGAATGGTAGTGAAAACATGCATCTTAGTATATTTTAAGGTCACAGTCATGGTAGCACATGTAATTTACCTATCTAGACATGGTCAAAGTAATGGACTTGCACTTAGAGGTCCCAGAGGTGTAAATGTCAATTGGAGGATAAGAAATTGTCTTTTCACTACAAAAAAGTTATATTTTAGGACCCATTAAGGTAGTGTGTGCCATAATTTTATATCCAAAGTTCTAAAAGCATGCTTCAAGGTGAAATTATAGGGTTTTAACACTCACATGAAGGTTCTTTTGGTTTATTCCAATGATTTATTGTTTTTCATTTTATATGAATCTAAAGTTAGGCTAAAAAACTACAATATTATTGTATTAGGAAGGGCGTTCTTTAGGATAGAATGGGTAGTGGGTCTCTCAACCAAGCATGATGGGAGGCCAAGAACCTAGTCCTAGATATTATCCACCACCCCATACATTTTTTAAATACCATTTTTTAGCCATGAATTACCAAAGGTAGAGTTCTGAAACTATCACTTTAACTTTGACATTATTTGTTGTTAGTGTTTTTGTGCTCTTGAATAGTAGTGAAAATATGTTTCTTGATGGATTTAGACATTGAGGTCATGGAAACACGTGTCATTTTCCTATCTATATGTGCTCAAAGTAATGTATTTTCACCTATAAGTTTTGAAGGCATAAATTCTAATTGGATCTTAATAACTTATCTCTTCACTATAAAAAAGTTGCATTTTAGGACCCAAATTACAATTTGTGCCACATATTGATATCTAAGGTTACATTGACATGCTCTAGGGTGAAATTATATGGCTTTAACATACATCTAAATTTTCTTCCAATCCATCCAAATGCATTATTGTTTCTATTTTATGCACACCTAAAGTTAGGCTTTAAAAATGCATTTTTATTGTATTAGGAAGGGCATTCTTGAGGCCAAAATGGGTGGCAAGTCTCTCAATCAAGCATGATAGGAGGCCAAGAACCTAGTCCTAGATATTATCTACCACCTTGAACATTTTTAAAATACCATTTTTGAACCACAAATCACAAAAGGTGGATTTTTCCAATTGTAGATTCAACTTTGACATTTATTGTTAGTGTTTCCTAATAGGACCTAAGTTCCCCAAAGCTCTAACACAACTTGTCAGAATTAAGAGCACACATGATTACCATTGTATAAGCAACTTAAGATTGCAAAAATAACCAGAAGAACAAATAACTATCAATGAAAAAACACATAGAATATGAGAGGCAACACATAATTGTATTCAACTCATTACAAAGGAAATTATAATAAAGAGATCACACTCTTCTTCCACCTCTGTGAGGCTTCCTCCTCAAGGGCTCCCAATAATCTTCCCACCTAAGTAATCTTCTCTCATAGGTCACAACTAACAACTAACACAAGCTGTTGTTCACCTCATTGTACACCTGTACAATCGAGTACGAACCGATACTCCAAGTAGATCTCACCATGATCCTGCTCCTGATGTATTGCTGTCACCTTGATCTTGCTCCCCCGTTGATCCCCTTCTGACCCTCGCATACACACATCCCTGCAGACCAACCTGATCTTACTTATCACATGTAGATCTCCACCATGATCCTGCAACACCCTGCATATCAAACTTGATCTTACATACATGAGGAATCCTACTTGATTCCACCATGGGAAGAACTCTCCAAGTTCTACACTTGGGTTCTACAAGTTCTACACTTAACAATATAGCCCATGAGTCTATTATATAGATCTCATGCATACACTAATTTAGACAAGTGGATCAAAGACTCGAACTGGTCTTCATCATGCAAACTACGTGTTCACTTAACTAACTATTCATCAACAGCAATTCTGAATGCCACAGGTGACCGACGTCAGTCCCTGCCTGACTGGAGGTGACCGACGCCAACCGATATCCTGTCGATGCTGGTTGCTGTAAGTTGATCCCTGACCAACATCGATTGTGGCCTGTTGATGCTGATGACTGCATACTTAGCATCCTCCTTCTATTTGCAACAAGGTGAAGCTTTTAGCTCCACACCCTAACAATCTCCCACTTGGAGATAAACAGCTGCACCTATACCCATACCAGTACTCTATCTAATCTGCATCCTAGCTTGTATTCCTCTTCAAGCTCCCACTTGAAGACAACCCACCACACTCCTTGTGGTGTTAATCCTATGCCTAAATTTCTTCATTCTCAGCTTACCTTCTTCTGCCATTGCTATACTCCCACTCAATCAGAAACCCCTGTGAGTAACCTGTAATCAACACACACTAATTAGATCTGGGCCATCTATTAGTCAAACTCGCTCTGAGAACATCCAACCTTGCTCTGATACCATTTAATAGGACCTAAGTTCCCCAAAGCTCTGACACAACTTGTCAGAATTAAGAGCACACATGATTACCATTGTATAAGCAACTTAAGATTACAGAAATAACTAGAAGAACAAATAACTATTAATGAGAAAACACACAGAATATGAGAGGCAACACATAATTATATTCAACTCATTACAAAGGAAATTACAATAAAGAGATCACACTCTTCTTCCACCTCTATGAGGCTTCCTCCTCAAGGGCTCCCAGTAATCTTCCCACCTGAGTAATCTTCTCTCATAGGTCACAACTAACAACTAACACAAGCTGTTGTTCACCTCATTGTACACCTGTATAATTGAGTACGAACCAGTACTCCAAGTAGATCTCACCATGATCCTGCTCCTGATGTATTGCTGTCACCTTGATCTTGCTCTCCCACCGATCCCCTTCTGACCCTCGCATACACACATCCCTGCAGACCAACCTGATCTTACTTATCACATGTAGATCTCCACCATGATCCTGCAACACCCTACATATCAAACATGATCTTACATACATGAGGAATCCTACTTGATTCCACCATGGGAAGAACTCTCCAAGTTCTACACTTGGGTTCTACAAGTTCTACACTTAACAATATAGCCCATGAGTCTATTATATAGATCTCATGCATACACTAATTTAGACTAGCAGCTCAAAGACTCAAACTGGTCTTCATCATGCAAACTATGTGTTCACTTAACTGACTATTCATCAACAGCAGTTCTGACCACCACAGGCGATCGACGTCGGTCCCTGCCTGACTGGAGGTGACAGACGCTGGCCAATATCCTATCGATGTCAGTTGTTGTAAGCTAATCCCTAACCGACGTCGGTTGTGGCCTACCGATGTCGGTCACTGCATACTCAGCATCCTCCTTTTGTTTACAACAAGGTGAAGCTTTTAGCTCCACACCCTAACATTTCCATGCTCTTGAACATTAGTGAAAACACGCATCTGGGTGGATTTAAAGGTCATGATTGTGGGGGAACATGTAATTTTATTGTCCATATTTTTTTGAAGTGATGGAATTTCACTTGGATTCATCTCCAAGGTTTCATTAATGTGATTTGGGGTAAAACTATAGGGCTTACACATGCATGTGAAGTTTATTTTGGTTCATGCTAATAACTTATGGTTTCCATTTTATGCACACTTGAAGTTAGGATAAAATTATAAGTGTCTTGTGTTGGTAAGGTAATTATTGAGGCTATAATGGGTATTGGGTCTCTTAACTAGGCATGATTACAGGCCAAAAACCTAGTCTTAGACATTATATGCCACCTAAACATGTTGGCAGTGTCAATTTCAATCCACAAAGCATTAGAGGTGGAGTTCTCTAATTGATGCTTCAATTTTGATAACATTTGTTGTAAGTGTTTTCATGCTCTTAAATAGTAGTGAAAACATGATTCCTAGTGGATTTGAACATTGAGGTCATGGGACAACATGTCATTTGCCTATTTATACCTGCTTGAAGTGATGGATTTGCACCTATAGGTCTTGAAGGCATAAATTCTAGATGAAGCTCAATAACTTATCTCTTCATTACAAAAATGTTACAGTTTATGAACCATTACTAAAACTTGTACCATATATTGATTTAAAATATTACATGTGCTCCAAGGTGAAATTAGATGGCTTTGACATATAAATAAAGGTTTTATGGTTTACATTTTACACATGCCTAAAGTTAAGCTAAAAAATAAAAAAATTATTATATTGGGAAGGGCATTCTTAAGGATAGAATGGGTGGTGGTTATCTTAACCGTCTTTGATGGGAGGTCAAGAAATATTGTATGTTATCCACCACCCTAGACATTTTGATAGTACTAGTTTTGAGCCAAGAATTATTAGAGGTGGAGTTTTCCACCTGTCATTTTAACTTTAACAACATTAATTTTCAGTGTTTTGATGTTCCTAAACATTGGATCAAGTATATGATGAGAAGAGAATAAATGGCCAAGATAAGTGTAGTGGAGAGGGAGAGAACAAAGTTTATGAAGTGAAAAAAAAAGAGTTATAACCACCCAAAATATTTCAAGGCCTCATGAGACATAATAATTACATTCTTGCACCACTTTAAATGGCCAAAGAAGAGTCTCTAAAAGAAGGTCAACAACTCTATCAAGAAATATATATCACAACATAACTTCATGAATAAATAGGTGAATGCAAGTTGACTCCAATAAGAGGACAACCTTTCAATAAAGGTGAAAGCATAAAACAAGAATGTAAAGAATCTCTAAAGAGAGAACATCCCAACAGAGGAGGTAAAACATAAACATTTCATCAAATTTACACAAGTAAAATGTATAAGGGCATCCAAATAAGGTATGCAAGAGATGAATATTCCATTATTTGTTTCAATTGTACTTATAATATAAATTCAGTATGTCTATAAATTTAATGAATAAAAAATGTGAATATAAATTCCTAAATGATATTAAACTAGTGTAGCAATGGTATCCACATTAGAATAGTGATAAATGGTGTATCCTAATCATGAGAGGCACTTCCTAGTTTAATATATGAATCTATCTCAAATATTATACTATTTTCTCCCATATAGTTTTAATTGCAACACATATTAAAAGATTGTAAGTTATTTTTATTAAATTACATGAAATAAATATTAAAGATGATCATATCTAAATATGGCCATACAACCATCAAATTTAGTTTTTCAATAATAATGTGAATACAAAAAAGATGATCACCATAAAATGTGTACACACACACACACACACACACACACACACACACACACACACACACACACACACACACACACACACACACACACACACACACACACACACACACACACACACATAATGCATAAAGGCATATAAAATTAGAACATAATAGAATGTCAAGAAAATACCATACATACATACAATGCCAATAATACATACATTACCATATAGGCATATGAAAATTTTCATCATCCAATAACATCAGGTGAATGCCATATAAAATTACAATTCCAAAAATGCATACATTTCCATATAGGCATACAAACAATTACATCAACTAAGAAATCCTACTCATCAAATAGTCTCTCTCTTTGCTTTTATCAAAGAATATTCTCTTTGGGATACCCTACTCATAGATGGAGATCCCTCATATTCCTTAGTTTCCTCTAAGGACTGATTGTGGGTCTTTATATGCTCATAGCTCACCTGTAGTTGAACCTATTCAAATACAAATATTATTATAAAATTTACATACTATACATGAAATCAAGTTCAAAAATTAATTTCAAAATAGAATATAATCATAATTTAAATGTGTATTTACTAAAATCTTATGGTCATGTTCAATCTACATCTGATGCTCAACAAGGTTAGTGACAGGTCACGGTTCATGAACAACCATGTGAATTGGAGATAAAACATGAAAAGGCTCCCTACTAATCATCTGAATGGGACTATCATATGACATCAAACAACCCTGCATAAACAATACATTAACATAATTTATATTTTCTCAACTGTTTATTAAAATTATTAAAATATATATATTTACAATTCAAAATTACAAGTTAGCATGTCCCTCGGTGAGTGCATGCATAGATGACATTGTAGCAATAATGTATGTGTCTATCTTAGCTTATAGAGATGAAGGAGTCTCCAATGTGGTCATCAACTAAACAAATAATCTCGCTTAATTTTCTATAAAATATAGAATATATATGGCAAATCTATCTCCTTTTTTAAATTCATAATCATTTAAAATAAATTTCAAAACCCTTTTCTCTCTATAAAAAATAGAAACTAGCAAGCAATTTAGATAAAAAAATAATTTATGGTGATGTAATACATAATATGAATTTTCACATTCATAATCAAATGGAAATGATGTAATTGAGGAATCAAGATAATAATTTTCCCTAGCCACTTCAATTCAAGTTTTATACTTGAAAATTTATCACTCTTAACCTCTGAAACTCTACTCACTTTCTTGATTTATTCCTTATCCTATATACATGCATTGTGCACTTGTGTGTTTCTAAAATTATCTATCTTAAGTTAAGACCTTATTGTCATGGAAGTATACACACAAAGAGAATAAATATACAAAAAATACAAGCACAAAATTAGGGGGAAATGGTCAAAGGGACCTAGGAATAAAATAGATGAAGAATGTACTATTTAATAGCAATGTATTTGAATTTTGAGATCCTTGATAGATAAATTTAACTTAAGTTATTATATAACATGCATTATTCACACAAAGGAACTAACGTAAGAATTTGGAAGATAGTAGTGGTACTATAGGTATCGATGAAAATATTAAGTACTTAATAAACACTATGAAGAAGAGATGATAATCAAGAAAATTGTGAAGCATTAAAATAAGTTTGAGAAGGTGAAGAAACACCAACAATATGAAATTAAAAGAAATGGGAGGAAGAATATATTTTGAAAAAAAAATGGGATAAAGGCATCATTAGACATTGAAGGAGACTCTCTATAAGGTTGATCATTATTAAAAGCATTCAAAGATCCATTATTCACCCTATAAGGTATATATTTAATTAGGCATTCTTAGGGTAGGGATTTTCTCTCTATATCTTTTAACATCTCACACATATAATTTGCATTCACATCACTATTATTCAAATTTTAATTTGAAAATGTATGATTGTTATTCAAGAGCATATATCTAACACAAATAAAAACATGTACATAGAGTATAATATTAACTCAAAATTACCTTTGTATATGTGAACATTGGCCTAGTAACATCAAAATATGTAGTCATAGATGGCCCATAAACTAGTTATGCATATGTAAACATTGGTTGGCCCAAAAATGCAGTAGTGGACCATGAAGATGATGTTACCATCTCCTCCTACAACATAAAAATTATATATATATATATATATATATATATATATATAATTCAAATTTCATGTAAATTAATTATTAACTTTTAAATATAAATATAACTAAAATTTAACATGTTAAATATAAAATATACCTTTATATGTGTAGTGAAAAACATATGCACACCAAAGGTATGTGCTAAAAACTCATCACTCAAAAGTATATCAATTAAGCCCTCAAAATCACCACCATCATCATTCAAAGGCCCAGTGCATATAACACCATAATATCTATAATGGTGAGCTTAGGTATGCACATTGGGTGGAGTATCTCTAGCATCAGTCTCAAAAATTCTACTTATATGCTATACAAGTGAGTCAATAAGCACACTAAGCACATGAAAAGTGTCAAACTTCATGACATCCTTCACCATAATGGGGATCTCATGATGAAGTGGATTTTAGATAAGGATCCTTGCAGGCTGATTAGGTGCACAATGTGCACCTGGTTTATCTTACACAGAGCCTTTCCATCATCCATAAAACTTTAAGTATTCAAAATAGTTTTCAAAAAAAATACAATGGAACCTCATAGTTATTAAAAAGTGGTTAATCAAATAACATCCACCATTGGTCCCAAAATTTATTTCTAATCAAATTGTGTTGGCATTAGTGGATTGGGAAGTATTTTGTAGATAGTATAAATGGTGCATTGGTTTATGGGTTGATGAATAAGTCATAAATTAATAATTTTGATATTTATTTGTCCTTTATCTCACATGTTAAAAAATTTAAGCATAGTAATCCCTACATCTATCCCTATATGATGCTCGTCTATTAAATTGACTCATTATTGAGTAAACTTGACCTACTACTGACTCTAGGGTATTGGCCAAATAGGTGCAATGGGTTTTGGTCAAAGTGGGGTCCCTCATTATTTTAATTTTTTATTTAATTTCTATTTTATTTTCTATTATATGTGTAACCAAATCCTCGTGATTGCCTAGGGGGTCTTGTGGAACTATAGGAGGGCTAGGATGGATAAGAGGTTTAAGTAGAGGGTTAGGAGGGTTAGGAGAAGGGTTAGGAGGACGTTACTAAGTTGTTTTCTTATAGTTGAATGGGTTGTTAAAAAAAGGGTTTAATAATAAAATAATGTAAATAAAAAAATTGGTAAAATCTAGTGTTAATAGGTTTGAATTTTTATTGCTTACCTCCCCTCCATGGTGGCATTGTCAATTCATCAAGGTAAAAGGAGATCATATCATGTTTTCTCCTAATCCAAGAATAAAATGAACATAGTTTAGCGTAGATAAGGGTAAAGAAAATTAAAAAAATAATTTAGAATGACAATACCTATGGGTTTGGGTCTTTTTATTTTTTGTTTCATGTTAATATAATGTGTATGCATTATAATGTGTACACATTATGTTATGGTGTTTTTTATCCTAATTTTTAATATGTATAGGTTAGGGTAAATGTCCATGGAACTATCCCCCAACTATATGCACTTACCTTTATGGAATACCTTAAACTGTGACCACCCTAATTACATGTATATAATTCACATATCTATGTATTTAAGGAGATATTACATACATATTATGTATCTAAGGACATCCTAACAATATTTCAAATGCACATGTACTTGGTAAACTAATAATAAAGTAGAAATTATGGTAGGGCCCACTTGAAGTGCTAGTACAATCATCCTAAGAAGGTTTTGCTTTCCCACTAAATCCCTTAAAATCTTCATTATATCCCAAAAATATTCCTATGCATATCTACGACTACTAAGGAGTGTCATGGTGCAAATATTTTTAATTAAACCATTATATATCATGACATTGTGTATAGGTTGTGAATCAAAGAATGTGCATCAATCAATGCCTCATCAAAATAATCATCATCAACAATCTCATGCTCATAAAATGTGATAGGATTATGTGTTTGTAAAATTTGAATTTTCCCAATAATAACATCTATAGGATGTTCTTAGTCGGTTCTAGAAATATAATAGGTCAAAGGAGTATGTGTATTGTAAGTCATATGCAATTCAGGCTTAGTAATAGTCTTTTGTGTTACATGATTGGGATATGGATTACAAAATATTTTTAACTTATGATTACCATTAGATTTTACCTTTGAATCATATGTATATGTGTTCATATTGATTGTGTTGTTATTAATCAAATCTTGTATTGATTCATCTATTAGTTGAATGTCCTACACACTTATGATAATCATAATATGTGTTACTATCAAATCCCATAGATTAAGGCTTATTCATATCAACCTATTTTTTGGGAGGGGGAGATATAATATTTTTCCTTGTGTAAATTCTATAATAACTTATGAGGTTATGGTAAGTGTGAAAATTACCTCCTTGGAGAAGCTGATAGAATAAGTAGATTAGTTAGCTATGAAATTACATTAATTGTTACTTTTGCATCATTATTATTATCAGTTAATTTTGAATTTAGATTTGGTCTACTTGGAAACTTTTCACCATAAGTGGTTGTAGGGTTAGACCAATATTTTAACTTATTCATTGTAATAATTTTAATTTCTCTATCATTAATTATGTAACATAGGTCATCAAAATATTGGAATCACTTGAACAAAATAGACTCATGTAGAGGATAAAATAAGTTTTTCTTGAATATATCTTGTAATTCATTATTGGCCATTGGATTTGTCAGTTTAGAAAGCATAGTCTTGTAATGGATCACATAATCACTAATAGTATTTTTGGATCCTTGCCTAAGTTGTACAATTTGAGCATAAGATAACTTCTTATTGATGTTGATTGAAAAGTATGCTAGAAATTGATCGGCCAAATGTTTGATGACGTGAATTGATTGGTAAGGGATGTTAGCTCATGTGATCTAAAATACATTTTTTTAATATGTTATTTTTTTAGTTTTTGTATGGGGGAATGTATCTTTTGTACAAGGCAAACCCTTAAAACTAATAAAGTTCTTTGGTAGTTTGTATTTAGGAGTTAGACTTTATTAAATGTTTTAATGTTATTCATGAATAACTTGTTAAAGAGGTTATTTGGTTTAGGTAGTTGAGCTCGTAATTGGTTGGGTTAGGTTTGAACATAAGCTTATATAAAGCTTTTATGTAATGTGAATGAACCCTAATCAATTTTATATATGAAAAGCTTCTTTTGAATAGTAAAATATTTAATTATTTTTCAATTTCCCTCTAGTTGAAATCCCAACATTGGTATTAGAGATAATGGCTTTAGATCCTTGAATAAATTATGGAGGCATTGTGAACCATAGTTTCCATGAATGAGTTTGTTGTAAATAAGGATTGGTGAATTTTTTTTTAATTATTTAATTTATTTTATTACCTAAATATTTGTATTTTATTGGAAAGAAGCATAATAATGGCATTGAAATGTGTTAGGGTGCTATTTAATTTCATTGGGGTGTTGAAAATTTTCCAAAGCATTAAAATTTATTTTTGGCATTCAAAACACTTGTTAAATAATTAAAATCAATGTTATGGTGCTAAAACATTTCACGTGGTATTTGAAAAAATATTCTAATGGCATTAAAATTTGAAGGAAGGCAATACAAATTGAAGCATGGCATTGTAAATGGCTTTAAAAATTTGTTCTAAGGTTGATAAAGTTAATTTTGTTCTTTTTTTATTTAAAATAATAGCTATGTGGGTCCTTTTTATGAGGTAAATTACTTTTCAAGTGTATTTAGTCTTATTGCTAGAAATTGAGTGATGCATAAATTGTCATATCATATAAAAAAAAATTAATATAGGCATATTGAGAAAGTGTTTAAATTAAGTTTGATTTCCTTAACGTTGAAAATAAGTGTTTGGGTGATTTGGTTAAGATAATGGTGAAAGGTTATTGAGATCATATAGGTATTTTATTCAATTATTTACACATTTTTTTGTTGGAAGTGTTCTATGTATTTATATCCAAGTAAACCCAAGAAAAATGGATTATATAGAATATATTAAGATTATGTTTTAAATGAATGTATAGATGAGTTGGACATCAAGTTTTTTGTAATAATATAACCATAATAGAGGTCAAGAGTGATGAGGCCAATAAATGGCACTCATCTTACACATTATTATTCCATAAATTCTTCCACTTTGACCATTATTATAACCTTCAACTATGTCACTTTTTTAATTTATATTTGTGTTGCATATATTCTCTATTATGATAGAAAATAGTGATCTCTAAATAAAAGGGTGTAACTAAATGATTTTATGTATGGATTTATTAATGGAGGAATTCAAGGTCATTTGAGATACTTATAGGAATCAAAGGAGGATAAATTTAGTATGACTACTACATCTTGTAAAATTTATTTTACATCATGTAGAATATGTCTTATAGCATTTGGTAGACTTTTTGTAGCCACTGGATAGACTTCTTGTAGCATCTAGCAGACTTCATATAGCATTTGGGTAGATTTATTGTAGTAATTATTTTTTATTGGTAGTAAGTTGGTAGTTTGGAATAGGATCCCCTACATGATTTATGGAATAATTATAGTGTCATTAATCTAAGGAGGAAAGATTTTCCTAAATGACTTCTTATCTCTCCATTGCAATAATTATTATTCTCCTTTGTATATTTTTGTTATAATAATAACTACTATTATTATTTATTATATCTGGGTGTAACCATAGAATTTTGGTTGCAATCTCCTGGATTATGTATCCTTTAAATAAGGCACCTATCTCTCCTATATAAAGGGAAGAGATTAGGTTACAAAGGATTTAGTGAGGATTCAATTACAAATTTAGTCAATAGATTAGTTGCAAAGTTAGATGTGTGAGTATAATCATCCTATAATTATGCTATAGTAGAACTATTATGTTATGAAATAAATTCAAGTTTCAATAATTCAGTTATCTTAATGAGGAGAGGAGTCATCTCTAGTATAAATGAGGTAGGGTTCACTCACATGGATTAGTGGACTTATTTCTCATGTGTTAGCTTCATTATTTATGCATTATTTGTATGTATTTATTATCTTCTAATTAATTGTTATAATGTGTGTGATTTGATTTCATGTGTGGTTTTTTGTTTAAGCATTATTCCATTATATACATTTAATTAATTTAGTGTAGGAAGCTTCCAATTAATTCTAATTTCCCTTTCATGTAAGTGTGATTTTAATTCATGTCATTTCCATTTTTTAAGTGTGTTTTAATTATGTAAATATTAGGACCCCAACCTTCAAGAAAAACTAGTGTTGTATATATAATGCCAACGTCTTACCAAATTTAACAGACCTAGTTGATAATTAATGAAAATAACATAGTCAATCAACCAAGTGGATGCCCCTCAGAATAGGTATGTCGAGTTGAATGTGAGACATTGGTCTTGAGTCATTTTAATTGGTGGTTTGATTCTGCTCATCAATGAGGTCCAATCCCACTAAAATTAAAATATATTTTTAAAAATTCATATTTTTAGTGCATTTAGTTTATGCATAAGCATTTTCTATCTAATACATGTCTTGCATAAACATAGTGGTGTAACCACTCATTCCCTAGGTTTTATAACATTCTAAGTCCATCAAAAAATCTAGTTTGTTAATTTCAAGGCTACACTTATAATTTTCAATAAAATTTTATAAAAAATAAGAGAAACGAGGTGTTCAAAATGTATAATGAGTGCATTTTTAGTGGAATATGAAACCTATTATTATTCAATTGGGAATTTGTTGCTTAAAAATTATTAGTGTAAAATTGTTTATGATGGCTAGTGCTATAAAAAAACAACCACAATCCATTTTAGGGTTTATAGGACTCTCAAGATCAAACACACTAACAAAGGTAGATACCCACCCATTTTGAGCTCATTACTAGCTCTAAGATTGGGATTTGTTGTAGTGTAATTTTTATATAGATAGGAGTTTGGTGTTTTATGTCTAAATTTTGGTTATTGAGTTATTTGATAAGTAATGTGAAGTTGGTTGGCGATCTAAGACTACATGGACTTCTCAACTCTCATTTGATATAGGGAAGGGTGTTTAGATCATTATCTAAGGTGATTGTATAGATTGAAAAGGGTTATGAACATCATTTTTTTTTATAAATTGATTAGGGTTACTCAAACATTAGTGAAAAATATTCCATACATGAGGAGATACTAAATTATCACTAAGATAGGAATCAATAAAATTAAGTATTCCAAAGATGATGCTTATATTATAGTAAAAGTATTGTATACACCCAAAAATTATATGATGCAACATTTGCACAAAAATATAATGATAATGCAGGGGCATCTACCTATATATGCTCATACCTCATGTTCTCTTGATCATTTTATCTTTTATACTCTTTCTTCCCCTTTCTAAACCTCAAATTTTGTAATTTTTGAATTTTTTAACCTTGACTTTTGAATCCATTTCCTTCATGACAAAATCACCACCTTTTATGATGAAACCACCCATTTTCATCATGAAAATGCCCTTTCCATGACATTTCTACCATGGTGGTTTTATAAACCATTATGATGAAAATGTTATAACATCAACACTTTCATTATTTGTCATGGTGGTTTCATCTTTGACTACAGTGGTTTCATCTTCACCACCTGCATAAGGTGGCACTTTCATCACCATTTGTGTATTTTTTAAATTAGTATCTAAGACTTCAGTTTTCATGTGTTTTACATGCTTTTGGTCATGTTTATTTCTTATTTTCTCTTTTTCACCTCCTAGATGGCCTTGCTCAACCCTAATCTTATTTTTATCAAATATTATCTCTCTTATCCCTTCTAAAATTTGTTCAAGTTGTAGTTAACTACTACATGCCTTTTTATTTCCTTACAAGTAACTCTTCTTCCTTAGGTTTATGTATCTGATATTACATTAGAGATTTGATATTGAGTCTTATAGAGCCTTATACTATCTAATTTGAGTTTTTCAAGAGTCTTTGTTTTATTTTGTGATCATCTTTGTGTTATTCTACATAAGCTTGGAGAGGAAAATTCATGAATCGGCAACCAATTATTTGCCTTTATGGATCAATCTAACCACTATTCAGCTACTCTCCTTTTTTATAAGAGTTCCAAGGGTTGGTATTAATAAATCAAGAAGATAAAATACTTGAGGATAATATGCTTACAACAACAATCTCTCTGCCTTTACTTGGTCTCACCATTGATTAGGTTAGAGGTTTTATTTTTAGATTTTTTATTTGTTTATTAGATTAGATTAGACTAGTTTGTTTTTTATTAATATATTAGAATCATATTCAGAAAATTTAAAATAAATTTTAAAAAAATCTTCTCCTTTTTTTCTTTTACACCCAAAAAATAATTTAGATTCATTAGTTACACTTGCATGTTAGAATTTTTTTCAAAACACATAGTTTACATTAAAACCTAGGCTAGACAATTAAATTTAAGAAATAAAGATTTCCAATCATATCATTTCACTTTGAATTTTTTAGGAACAAGTTTCCACTTACAAGCAAACATACATACACACTTACAAAAATTTAGAAAACCAAGGGAAATAAAATATTACATCTTAGACATAATTTAATTCATCTACATAAGAATATAATATTGTCCCAAATTATAAAATCAAAAATTTTATCTTACATCCATTTCATTATAGACCATTTAGTTTCAATAAACAATCATTTAAAACCAAAAAAACTTATTTTTTTTAGATTGCATTTGAAAAATTAACTTATGAATACTTAAAAGTCTTGCTCTATCTATTTTAGATTGTGATTTTCATTTAAATGTTATAAATATTTTATTGCATAATATTTTAATTCATTTATAATTGAAAAAAAATAAAAGAAAAGTTTCATTTAGCTTGCATATAGTTGAAATCTTGCATCTAGAAAGGAAAAAAAATAGCACTTACATCCTTAGTCTAGAATTTAGTTTTAGTGTTGCATGCATTTAAATATTTTTAAAAATAAAAAAATAATAGCATTTAATTTCATCTTTTCTTTAAACATTGAAAATTACTTGTATTTTTCAATAATTAGCATAGTTTTCTTTCATTACAAAATATTGTCAAAAATACCCAAAAACACAACCAGTTAGCCTTATTAATATGAGTACAAGCCCAAACCTTGTCTCTACACATATATAATAAAAATTACCTATTTCATACCATTTATTAGACAATCTATATGCTTAATAAATCAATTACATCATCATATTTTCACCTTTTATGACACTTCCAGAGCATCCATACCTTATTAGAGTCGGTATCTTTCCTATGGTCAAATATCCCATTCCTGGTAGTAACATTCAAAGTGACATCAACATACAGCTTAGATTTTAGTATTTACATTCCAATCCCCTCCCATATCTCATCATAAACTAACTTAATGTCCTTGACAAATAATAATGTGTGTAATCATAACCAATCATCAGACCCATTCACATGTGAGGTCATTAATATAATGATTTCAGAGTTTAGACCTCCACTTCCCCTTTCCATCTTCCCTAGGACTAGCTTTGTCATATTTCATTTTATTTATGTCAATCTAAAATATTTGATCAGATCTCTATAGTCATTCAACCCAACAACACCCAATTCATCATCCCCAACATTGACCAAGAAATCTAATACATCATCCTAACCTACAATGATGAACCTACAAGTTTTGTTTCTCATTATTTATCCACCCTAAAAAATCAACATGATGCATTAAAACTCTTTTAGTATCATCATGAGCATCCCTTGCCTCCCATCATCCAAAACCCCATCCATCACCTAAACCTAATATGCCTAATCCATATTACTACTCATCTCAATCATATTTTCATCAATTACTCAGCCAAACCTTGGTAATTTGATTAAGTGAAGGTTAGCATGTCCCTTTCCTCTAATAAAAATATGGTGAACTTGAGGAATGACCTTTTACACATTCTTATTTCTCTCTCTTTTTTCCACTTTTTTGTCTCTTCCATATTATGTGGGTATTTACATACCCCATAAATATGTTTAGTCATGACATGTTTGATAAATGCATAGAATCTAAAACCTATAGGATGAGCCTTGAACTAGGTGGAGAAGCATCCATCCATAGTTGGAATAATAATACTTCTATGCAAAATGCAATAACTCAATATCAAAACCATCCCTTTAACTCATAGACTAGATAAAAGATAGTGTTCCAGAGGTGTGGGACCCATCTAAAACCACTAGAAATCACTTTGATTTTAGAAACAAGTCTTTCACTAGTGGATGCAGTACAAAACCTCATGTTTTTAACAAGACCACCAATTAGTCTACAAAGCCTAGATGCCAAAATTTTAGCAAAGCATGATCAATACATTGATGAAATTCATAATCTAAAAAATGGGCTGAGTAGACTATAGCTACCATTTCACCATCCCAATAACAACCAAAACATCAAAAACCCATGGGATCAACACCCAATGGCTCTTTTGAAGATCCCTAACCCAAACCAATTCACTAGTGGCCATAAAATCATACCTCTTGAACCTGCTACTAAGGATGTCAGCATAACCACCACTACTTCTTCCCTGGATGAACTCATCTCAACCTTGGTGTGTCATAGTTGATATTTAGAGAGTAATAAAGCCTCCCTAAATTAAGGTATGGCCACTAATCCTCCTAACCAAGCTCATTCTTCCCTTATTCTTATTAAACAATAACTTACCAACCATCATTATATCCATCTAACCCACCTCTTGCTAATTTTTACTCAAACCAATATCCTGAGGACATCTTTACTCATTGAATCCCAAACCTAGTAACTTCTAACATTCCTCCATCATATCAACCTCCTCTTCAAAAAAATGTTTGAATTTTCTAAGTCAAAACCCCTCACAATAATGTGGTGACCAACATGTTTCCACCTTACATTCTTCTAAGTTATGCATCTACCAATCTTCCACCTGCATACACTCCTCATTTTCAAGCTCCACATCCTATTCCATTTAATCTTATTCTACCCTAATATCATATGTATTCTAATTATACCTATTTGGAAAACTATTTTTTGGCCAAACATACCCACATTATCAAGTTACTTTGCCTTCTAGTGATTTCCCACCTGTTTCTTATCCAAGTCCCCTATTCAAGCCCATCTCACCTTACCTTTGGTGGACTAACATACTATAGGGACATGCATTTAATATCTAAAATATACCCTCAAACTCATTATACAAGGATTTATTTTACCATGTCCCCTACTAGTCATCCCTAAAGTCAAAGGAGAAGGAGATCCCAATGTGCATGTCAAGACATATGTGACTATTATCTATGATCTCCTACCTTGGGATGGATTAGTTATGAGATAAAAATCCAAAACCCTTTAATTAATTTCCATTAATAGGTATGATTACCTCCTTATAGCATCTATTCATTCCTTCATGTAGCTCATCACTAAGTTTTTCAGATCCTTCGATATGAAAAAACTCTTTAAGACTAGCATACAAGAATTCTTGCACATTAAGCAAGAACACAAAAAATTCATTGCCCATTTCATTAAAAGATAGTATCAATTTTAATTTATTTTGATAGTTCCCCACACATGGATCAAATGGAACTATTGATCTATTTTTACACTCCTTTAACAAGGAGATGAGAGAAGATGTGCAAAAATACCCATATAGATCCTATAAAGAAGCACTTAAAAGTGTTCTTAGAATTGACCAAGAGGAAATTAATAGTGGTCATAAAACTTATGTGTCAAATGGAGGAATAGTCACTCCCAATTATAACAACATAATTTTTTAAAATTCAAATAAATATAATCCCAACAATCAATGACTAAAATCTCTAAATAGGAACCATAATGCCACCACATATGGCATCACAAATAAAATCAAAAGTGTGAATCCTTTCAAAATAACCCACCCCAGTGCATGAATAATAATAATAATAATAATGTAAAAAATATAAATACATGTATGAGGAACCAAAATCCTCCACCTATTATTCATCTAGTTTAATTTAACCGCCCTCTACCTCATAACACCCAGTAGTAAAACCAAAACTAGGTTTAGTTTCAAAATGCTAACCCAAATCAAAATCAATGCTTCTATCAAAACACTAATCAACAAGGGTGTAGTTAGCAAGGCTAAAATAAAAGGCCTTAGGATTATGATCCTAATGTCTACTACCTTTTCTATAGAGTCATTGGACAAGATGCAGTGCCTATAGGGAATATAACAAGTTCTTTCAAAGATTCCCTAAGGACTTATGATAAAAAATTGTAGACATGTTCCTAAGGAATGTTAATGCAAACCATCAAGCTTAACCAATTGGTCATGTGGCACCTAAGAGCATCAATTTTCACATATATCAAAACCCATTTCTTGACCATCAATAACGTAACATTTAAAACTAGTCATAGGGTAGCCAAACCAACCAACCTCCATTGGTCAGCATTCATTATGTTGAGGCCTCTACCTCTATCATATCTATCTTGATGTGGCTTCCAAATTGGTATTTTAATGGAAAACTCACATTGATGTGTTGTAGAGTTATAAACCAAATAAGTTATGAACATCATTACTCACATAAGATAATATCAACCTATAACTTTATACTTACCAAATGTATTAGAGACTATGGGAAACTATGACTTAATTATTGACCTTAATAAGACATTTTCCCATATCTCTTTCTTGGACTTGCTAAAAAAATTTCATTCTCATCGTTGAGGTATTACTATGCCTTGGGATTGGGCCACCTAGTTAGTGTCATTCCTCCACCCCAGGATCAAATTAATCACATTGATTTGGACATGTTCCCACTTAGATAAAACTCAAGAGATGTTATTTATTTGACCTTAGCATCCTACCCCAAAACACTGAGATGGATCTAAGGGGGGAACCATCTTTGTATCTACAATTAAGGATGTAAAACAACTATGTAAAGAGAGTGATGGTTAATGATAGGGCAACTTTCAACATTGTCCCCTTTTCATTTCTCTAGAAACTTGGTTATGGAAAAACTAATTACACTAATACTAGTAACACTTTTAGAGGCTATGATAACATCAAGTCTACCTTGAGTCACGTTGGGTCCCAATACCATGTTGATAAAAATTTATTTAATTGATAAATATACAAACTAAAAAATGATATTGGGTAGACCTTGGATTCACAATATAAATCCAATCCCTTATATAATATTTTAAAAAATTAGATTCCTCCATTTTGATAAATTATGATGCTCAAGGGAATCCTAATCACTTTGAAGTCCTTCAAGTAACCATGCACAAACAGCCAAGGTTTCACATTGATTATCACTTACCCACTAATGGTGTGGTGAAACCCCCACATATGGTTGAAGTCAAAAACCCCCCAAACAACCAAGATAGTTATTTTAAAGAGAGGTGATAAAATTACAAAAATCCCATCAAATAAAAAACCTAAATAAAAGGGAGTTAAGATAACATAAATATGAGTGAATAAACTCTCATAACCATACCATTTGTTTTGACTAATTCTATAGCTAAATTATTAACATCTTATAATCATATGAACCTATAAAAATTATATTTAACTCTTATATGATTGGAACTTATAGTTCTCACAAGGCTCTCAGTATGGAGGCCCTTAAACCTATTGAAATCCTCCATCTTGTCATGATCAAAGTCTTTGGGCATGAGGATAAGCCCCCAAAAGAGCCTAACAATCTACCTTCTTAGCATAATCAATTAACACCCCATCACGCAAGGAAAAATTATAGTTTAGATGTTAGGATAGATTAAAATACCATTTCCCCTACCCTTGCCATGCCTGCACTTGTGGAATGAATTCATAAGTTAACTATAGGCACTATAAAAATCAACATTGGTTCTAATGTGGATCCAAAAATTATCAATGTTGTGTCTTCCCTCCCCTTTCCCCAAGAAGTATAAGACCATAGAGAACTTCTCGCTAGGCTCTCACGAACTTTTTCTTCCCTTATTCAATCACAACAAAGATAATCATTCCCTTTTAACATTATCATGAGCTTTAAAAAAATGTTCACAAATGTCCTATACATGTAGGAGATTTTGTCCTAAGACTTGATAGTAAAATAGATACGAAAAAGGGAGATGGTCATAAGTTCATACCCAATTAGTTAAGACCCTATCTAGTGACTGAGGACTTTAATAATGGAGTATCTCAGTTGTGTAATTTATAGGGTAAGGATTTTGGTGAGTCTCTCTTTACACATCAAACATTTCCACATATAGTAATTGCATTTCACATTTCCCTCTTTACATTTCCATTGTTTATGTGATGCCTTGCATATAAAATGTTTTGTTTAGTAGTTGTTTAGATATGAGCTCACATGATAAAAAAATTTAGAATGTAACATATATTTTCATCTCACTTTCTATATCACCTTAATACCCTTTATAAAACATTTTAAAAATAAACATGACATAGGTTCTTTTGTTAGTTCTTAGGAACATAGTTTACCTTATTTCTCATATACTTATTTGCAAACTTAGAAAACTCTAACCTACAACCTAGTCTGGAATATTTTATATGACATAATCTCTACTTATGATTCCCTCTAATTAACATCACTATTATGCTCAAAATAAGTAACCCTAATCATCTATTTTGGATCTCAGTGATGAGCTCTTGTGTCTTACAAGTTGCACATGGCCATGATTTGGGGGTAAAATCCTTCCAAAAAAACCAAAAAAATGAAAAATGATGAAATATACTAATACAAAAGTTAAAAAATCATGCAATTCAAAT
The DNA here is from genome assembly GCA_037957365.1 of Torreya grandis. Taxonomy (NCBI): domain Eukaryota; kingdom Viridiplantae; phylum Streptophyta; class Pinopsida; order Cupressales; family Taxaceae; genus Torreya; species Torreya grandis. The sequence goes on along the minus strand of JARHVA010000499.1, from coordinate 2,052,764 downwards.
TAATTTTGTATCTCTCACTCTTTACTAATCCTCATTTATGAGACCTCACATCTGACTAGTTATGTGGGGTTACCATTGGGGGGAGATGCCCTTACTCGCCTAAATATAGCCTTCAGAGATGATCCCATGTATCTGCTTAGTCGGATGAGACTAAGTTTAGGGGGGCTCATGAAAATTAAATAAAATATATATTTCAAATAAAAAAGTGTAAAAAAATAGAAAAAAAATGATAAATTTCCCTAAAATATTGTCTATATATCCCATTGACCAATTCTTTCATGACTAGCCACCTCTAGACAATGCTAATGAAGTTAGTGTTTTATAGATTTTCTAGGAAGTACAAATTCACATTTTATCATAAGTATTAGGTCAAATTTATGTTCCTTATGAAGTTTTGATGTATGGTTTTTCACCATTATCTTACATGTATCCTATTTCCCTTTCATCCCTTCGTTTTCAAATTAAAAATCATGTTATCGTATGAAAAAACTATCTAGATCATCACCTTTAAAATAGTCATTAGCGCATTAGTAAACATTTATTTCATTTACATTATCATATATTTTTTTTCCATATCTAAAATATATAATCATATCCATAGCATTATTATCATTAAAACAAGAGATACATGGTACATCAACATAAGTCTAGTCATCTAAAGTGCATGAACTAAGAAAGTAACATGAAAATTAAAATTAATGGTTCACCATAATAATGAATCAACATAAGTCAAAATTATCTCTATTTATATCAATGTCAATGTTTATTTTATACATTAGTGTCTCAGTACAATCACTTCCATAAATGGAAATCACTTCTAAATCCTCAAAAATAATATGTATCCATGTGTTTACCCTTGAAACTAATTAAGTGTGAAAATTAACTTTAAAGTAGTTTAAAATTGAAATCTGATCTAAAAAATATAAATAACATGGCCTACTATAAAATATAGTGATATACATAATTTTTAAATGTATAAATTAGGGTTAAGCTTAAAGAGATGTCCTTAGAAACTATATTATGCTTATGATGATTGTGACTATGTAAAACTAATTAACATGACTTTCAAACATAGTATTAATTTAAAACTTTGATTTGTCATTTACTATGATAAGTTTGGAATAATTGGATAGAGTTGTGGTGTATCATTGTCATCTACTCTGATTATGTCTATATTAACTATGTTTTGAATCTGAAAGTTTAAGGTTGTTTGCCTCTATATGTAGGTCAAGTGTATCTATGTGAAATATAATTTTAAACATAGATAACCTACACAATATAAAACCCTATCCTTCACAAGGAATCGAATGAGATCAAATATAAAGGGGCAAAAGGTGTGAAAATAGGCTATGGCCGAGCTATCCTCACAAAACTTTTTGTTGATTGAGTATTACCTACATTTTTGTATGGACCTTATTGATAGTGAAAAATATTTTGTTAATGAATCAACCCATTCATCGTCATAAAGGTCAAGATGGAATTAGAATATTTTAATCATAGGAGGTATAAGGAACAAGAATTGATCCTAAGATGTGTAGATGGATTTTTTAATAATTCTAGGAATAAGTCAATAAATCAAACATTGAATTATACATCATTATATTTAATAAATTAGATACTCCTTTAATAAAATTAGAATCAGATTAGAAAAATATAATCTAACCTATCAAACAGAGTAAAGCTTGTGAAAGAGTCAATCTCTTAAAAGAAATATCTCTAATCTATATAATTTATTATCATTTTTTCTCTCTTATCAATCATTTAATGCCACAAGTCTAAAATAAACTAAATAAAAAGAAACCAAATGATAAATAAAAGTAATGGAAATGAAAACCAAACAAAGAAATGGAAAATAAAACTAGATCATACTCAATTAACCCTATCAACTAAAGAAAAATCTAAATAAGGAACTTAAAAATATAGAATACTATTTTTAATTAATAACTTATACTTGAAATAAGTTAAACAAAATAACAAAGAAAGTAATAAACATACCTAAGATAAATCTAATAACAACTTTACTAAGCAAAGGAGCTGCACTAGAAATTGTAAATAAATAACAAATAAGTAATAAATCTAAAGAAAATAGAAATAAAATTATAATCTAAACAAATCAAAAAGTAAATAATTAAAGATAAAAAAATAGAATGAAAATAATCTATCTAAAATAGAATCAAAGTCTAACTATAATAGAAATAAATAGAAATCTAACTAAAAATAAGAGATAATTATGAGACTTGAACAAGAATTGACTTAGAGATATAAAGAGATAATTTAATTGAGAGACAATTGAAATGAGTATAATTAAAAACATAATATTCAAAAAAGAATCAATTTACAATTAAAGGATTAACAATTTGACATAAATTATGAGGTATTCATTACTATTTGGGTCAAGTATAGAAAGTTCTATACATATGATTGCATATATGCAATCATCAAATGACATTAATGCCTGATAATCTTCAAATAATTAGTTAGGAATAAATATACATGTGTTATTCAATTAGATTACTTCACTATCAGAGAATGCATTGTTTGGTCTATCTATAATTGATTATTTGATCTCAGAGATGCTTACATATAAGAAGAAAGATGAAAAACTTTCAAATTTAGAAGAAATCTTGATACCTATGTGTTTCTCCCTTTGTTATATGTCTTCAATACCTTTATAAAATAATTCTTCTTGAGGTAGTTATGAATCATGTTAGAACTAACTTTTTAGTTAGTTGTAGTCAAATTTAATTGACCTTTAAAAATCAATTAATTTACTTTATAAGTTTATGAAGTTATAATTTAACTTTATAGTTTGGCTTTATAAAGTCTAAGAGATTAAATAATAAATTAGACCAAATTACAAATTATAATAGGAGGGAACCCTTTTACTTGTTTAGACATCATTCAAACATTCATATATCTAAGCATACACTAAATAATCAATAAATTCTAACATAACTTAAAACTCTTAACAATATTTTTTCATAAATAACATTTATCCACTAATGATCAAAATTAAGTATAATAAACCACAACATTTTTTTTATTATAATAAAAGAAAGTTTACTATTGTTATGAAAAATAATATAACATCACCAAAATTTATCTATCCACAAACTCAAAAATACAAGTACCACAACAACAATGTACTAATGTCTCAAGAGAATAACAAAAAAACCATCAAATGAAAACTCAAGTCACTCAGAATCACTATCAAAAACTAAATCGATCAATGGATCCCCATTATATGTTTAATACTCAGTGTAATCCATTGAAGTAGTAGGTAACTCAATTAGATTCATACCTCCCTAGTTCTCATTAACTTCCAGCTTGACTTTCTTCAGCACAGGGTCACCAAGGACTGATCTATAAGGCTTCTATCACATTTCCTATTAGAAGAGACATGTTTATCATGTATAGATTAAGAATCCCTAGTAATTAGTGCCAAAGAAGGATTTGGATCAACAAACTTAGGATTTAGTCTAGAGATATTTTTAGGTTTAGTGGGTAAAGGATAATCATGTGGCATGGATTCAATGGCAATGTGCATCCATTGGAAATATTCACTTGGAGTATCTTGTCCATAAGGATGAGATATCCAAGGGGATATCTTAAAAACCCTATATGTACCATGAAAATTCAATGAAGACGAAGTAATACTATTAAGCAAATTCTAGAAAAAAAAAGGTCAAATACATTAAAGTGATCTAAAATACAAGTTCCATGATTAAAAGGTAAGGAAAATTTTTGAGCATCCCTATGACCATGAAAATTCCTCCCATGAGAGAGGTACCATATAAATGAATACTCCCACTATGTCTATCATTATTTCATCCCCATGTATTTTCCCCTGAATCATGGGATTTTGAGTTCTACCTTAACATGTAATTTGAAATAAATTCATAATAATATTTCAAAACTCAAACTTAAATAGTCAAATATTTGAAAATTTTTATCAATGCATGTTTATTCACAATAAATTGAGAACTACCAAAACATCTAAAAATTACCAAATCATTTGAATTCTACCATTACTTGTAATTTTTGATGAAATAACTAAATGCAAATTTTGAAGTCAAAGTGACTATATTCCAACATTAACTTTAAATTATAATTATAATTATCAAATTATGCCATAATCATCATAATATTCAATGAAATTTGAGGATGTTCTCTAGCGAACAAAAACCTTAACCACTAAAATATCAATAATTACATACTGCATAGATTTATGGTACAAATTTAACAACTTATCAAATATAGCAAAACTCATCTAAATTGAATACCAAAACTATTATTCAAATAAAATAATCTATAATAAAATGAGAAAGACCTCAAATCACATAACTTATATCATTTTATGAATTCAAAAAAATCATTTGTGTATAAACAACTAAAACATTGTGTCACAAAACTACCACCTAGAACTTTGTTTCCACACAAAATACGAAAATATTCCCATAAATTTGAAAATTTTATCAACATGATTGGTTCTCAAAACAACTATAAGGTATAAATTATTAAACTTTTGTCAAAGGAACCTTTGATACTCATTATATCAAATGGCTATAGAACATATCTTAAATAATTGTAAAATATATACCATATAGCTTTCAAAATAATCAACCTTAAAGTTTACAACACTTATTTTCATATATCAACAAATCCAAATTGATATTTTATGCCTAATGAACACATTAAGTTCAAATACATGCAAGTGTACAATTTCTAAAAATTCATATGAGATATTGTTCGCCCAAGTGATTTCTAACAAGACCAACAAATATGTTTGCACTGATACTAACTTCAAAATCTCTTATACCTAACAACCACATTTTATAATTTTCACATAAATAAATTGAATCATGCTCATACCTATATTCAAACAGGCATCTAAGACCTTAAAAAGACCAAATAGTAATTAACTATGCAAATGCATGCAAAGTATATATCACAAATTTCACAATTTGATAATTAAATATCTATAAATCAACTTCTTTCTATCTCAAATAAACTGACTGTATATATTTCAAAATGGCCACATACCATATTTTGAATGCATGCAAATGTGCCTACCAAAATTTTCTTAAACAACCAAAACCCTCGAGCTCACAAATCATTTATTTATGAAAAATAAGACCAACTCAATCCCTTTCACACTAAAAGGAAACAAAACAAGTTCTAATGTATGCAAGATATCATTCTATGACTCAAAATCCATGAAACAACTAAAATTTTACATAATCCACTTGAACACTTTGAAAATTAATTTAAGAAGTGATTCAAAACCACATTAATCAAGGTATTATTTGAGCATGAAAGAAAATGAATAGGTTTAACCTTATTGAAGAAAACATGCAACATAGTGATCATACTAGCTATTTGAAACAAGCAAGGCACTTCAAAATCATGTGTATCATTAAGATAATGATACCTTCCAATGTGTATTTTAATAAAATATATAATTTAAGCTTTAAAAAAATGTGATCAACTATTAGAAAAACTACATCAACTTAATGCCTACAAAGACCCATTTCCAAGATTTTCAATAAAATAATTATATCTAATATTCTCAATATTTATTTTATATAACCTTCCACAAACATAATGTTAGAAATCGAAAAAAATCATTCCAAACCAATATTTATAAGTGATAACTCCAATAACATCACACATGAAGTTGTAGATAATTGATTGCAAAACAATTCAATGCAAATGTTATCCAAAAATATGATATGCTAGTACAAAGAAAAGATCTTGCATAAATAGGTAAGTCAATATATAGAACTATCCTAACTAGCCAATGTGGGATAAATCCTCTCATAGGAAAAACTTAGTAAAATATGAAATAGCTATCTAATACACTAGAAAATGTGAGAAATGCATGAAATGCATACTCTAACACCCCCCCCCCCCTCAAGTGAAGCTAAAGGCTAACAAAATCTAAAAAATAAATAGTGGCATATCCACAGTATGAGTCCTAACAACAAGGCCTAATAAGGTACTCATGCATAATATTTGTCCATGAAATGAAGAAGTAAGATGTCCTCACAAACATCCCCTAAAGAAAACTTCTAAAACCCCAAGCATGCTACGTAACTCAAGTAAATGAGGTGATGCAAAAGGCTTCATGAAGATTTATGCAACCTATTGTTGAGTTAGAATGTACTCCAAGCTAAGAATGCCATTTTGAAAGTGTTGATAAATAAATTACATATGTACCTCAATTTACTTGGTCCATTGATGCTCAACTGAGTTATGAGATATGTGAACTGCACTTTGGTTATCACACCAAAGTATAGTGGGTGAATTATGCATGAAGCTAAACTCTATCAATAACTAACAAAGCTAAAGAACTTACTGACTCATTATAATTTATGCCCTATACTCAACCTATGTATATGAAAGTGCAATAGACTATTGCTTCTTATATAACCAAGCAATAGGTAAAAAATCAAAAACAAAATATGTATCCAGAAGTGGAATGCCTATCATCAAGAGAACATGCCCAATTTAAATCATTGTATCCAACCAACTGAGTAGAACCCTCAATGTAGTGTAATCTAAAATAATTAGTGCCTCACAAATATCATAAAATTATCTTGGAAGCTTGTAAATGACTATCATGAGGTTCATGTGCAAACCTAGATACAACCCTAACTACAAATGAAATTTTGAGGTGAGTATGGGTTAAATACATAAGACTCCTAACCATCTACCTATAAAATATAGGATCACAAAATAGAGTAGTAAAAGAGGTAGTGAGAGTCACTCCATATTGAAAAGGAGGACATTGTCGATAATGTGTTCTAGGGTATGCATGGAGTTTTCATTAATGTCATGAAAGTGTCATTTATGTCATTATGAGTTATCTTTGTTGTTATTGAGGTTGAGTTCATCAGCCATGTGTAAAGAGACCTTATGTGGCCTAATGAGGGGTCTAATTCAATTTCCAAGGTGTCATATCTCATGAGATAATTTTTAAAGGTGTGATAGGTTGTTTCAAGTGTGTTGAAAAAGTTTGAGGTCAAAATCTGAAGAAGAAAAAACAAAATGTGGTTTTGAGGTTTTATGTGTGTATAGAATGAGGTATTGTAGACCCAAGAATAATTTTATTATGTTTGTTGGCATGTTAAACCTTTTCATGAGGATCCAATAAGTTCATGGTAATTTGGGAATGGTCCTAGCTTAAAGTTCTTGTCATTTTTTTGGGGGTTGAAGGCCTAATCTTTATGAATAATTGTTAAGAATAGAAGATAGTCTAAACCCTATTTAAAACCCTAATAGTCACTCAATATAGAAGATATGATTAAAAAGTGATCATAATGGTTTTTTTGACCAATTATTATGATTTTAAGTTGTATTAAACTCTCCCAATTACCTCTATGTGGTATTGGTGTGAAAAAAAAATGAATGAAAGCTACATTAAATCCCTTGTTTCTCATATTTTTAATGTAACAAGTGGGGTTGACCAAGTAAAAGCATGAAAATTATTAGAGGATGATATGTGATAAAAAAAAATTCCATGTAATTTTATGATCAGGTTATATACTTAAAATATGTTAAACTGGTCATGGAAGTTGGCCTATCACTAAAAAGTCCTAGTGAGGAAAATGGTGAGAAAACCAGGCAAAAGTGAGAATGAGATTAGGGATGGGTTGAAATGGATTAGTGATGGACAAAAATGTATGGGTTTATTTTTAAATACCTATAATACATATCCATAATTAACATAATATTTTTATATGCTTATATATAATCAAAAAGTTGCTCTCAAATTGACCTGTCTAACATAGTAAGGTCTGTGTAGGGTGAAGCCATGAGATTGGTCTGTAAGACCAATATTGCTATTTAAAATTATAATATATGTATTTAAATATGTTATAATTATTATTATTTATCATATAAACCCATTATAATTTCATAAAATTGTTCACACAAGTGACATAACTCTTAGTTTCCATGACTATGTTTTAGAGCATTTAGGTAGGTTTTTGTGTGTTAGTGAGAATGATGTTCTTGAGTCATTATGCATATATTTTAAGAATATAATGTATATTAAGATATTATATGTGTCTCATATTTTTATTTTTATTTATTTTTATTCATTATAAATTCTTATTAAGGTGTGAAAAGTCAAAGGTTCTTGACTAGGTGTTTGAGGCATGTTTGCAGTTTTGAGTGTGCATATGAAAGTGGTCTGTTTGAGGTCTTTTTCCCTATATGGTGAATAATAATGGATATTATTATGAAAATAAGGTCACAAAGTTTCTATATATTTTAATTTTTTATATTTTTATGTGTAAAATTAGAATTTATGTTTCAGATATTCAAAGCAGACTTTCTGACAGTGAGAAGGCCTAATTGTGAGTAGGTCTAACGCTTTGGTTCAAGGAGTGAAATGAGATAAATGGTGTTGTGTAAATAATGTGAGATTATAATATGTATAATTTAATCATGTTTGAATTTTTTCATTTATTTATGGAGGCTCAAAATTTCTCAATGTGGTCAAGGTGAAACGTGTGCCTTGAGAAGGCCTAATTGCATTAGGTCTCTATTAGGCCTAATGGTGGTTTTGGTCCTTATGAGATGTGGCTGTCATATGTAGTGTTTGTTTCACTTATTAAATATTTTTTTGATATATTATAATGGTTATATAATTATTGAAATGTTTTTGGCTGACCAAGGTGTGTGAGAGCAAGATTCATGTATAAAAAGGTCTAATAGGCCTAAATTGACTAGTTAGAATATTGAGGGTATGAGCAAATGAAATATAAGTTTGGAAACCAGGTAGAGGGTTTTAATACCATTGTGTGTGTTTGTGTGTGTGTGTGTGTGTGTGTTTAATATTCCATGAATTTATAAAATTGATTCTATAAATTATGAGCAAGGTCATATGACCTAAATCTACCAAGAAGAGGGCTAGTTGAGCAAACATGCCTAATAGGTTGTTTGAGAGAGATTGAAGAGTGTAAAGAGAAAAATTTGGTGATCATCATAATTTGAGTGAGAAAAAGGTGTCAAAATATTATTAGAGGTTCTATTTAGTAGATTCGGTATTGAGTTACCTAGGGAGTTGGTTCCTCCTTGAAAGTTGGTGCTTGTTAAAGGCCTAGTTGAGTTGGTGCTTGACTAGTGAGGGGTTGGTGCTCCTTGTGGGGTTGGTGCCTCACTAAATATTGATCAAATTATTATAATACTATATTAAAATATATGTTTCAATATTTTTCATCCCCCATGAGGGTTTCCCATGTATCTATTGTATTATTGTGTTATGTTTCATGCTTATATGAACTGTTGATTATGAATTGTTATATCTCTATGTTAGTTTGAATGATTAATGAATAAGTGGAATTAAAAGAAAATTTTGTACACTAATTCATTACTCCTCCTCTCAGTGGTTATTCTTCTAAGATTTGGTATCATATCAAGGTTCCTTGTGTAGGCCTAATGCCTAAGGGATATCTTTGGAGCATAGGTATGGATTGTGATAATGAAAGTGTTTATTATGGTTGCAATGAAGATGTATCCACAGTCATTGAAATAGATTGTAAATGTTTTTCAAAAGATAAGAATCATATGGAATGATGTACCCATATTACAATGAAATTAATGTCTTTAGAGGCACAAGTAGAGCAAGATGCAATCAAGATGAAGACATATCATAAATTTGAGGAGAGTACTAGAAATTTTAACAATATGTTAAATAGTCAAAGATCCTATTATGATAAGATAAGTATTGGATTCAAAAAGGACCAAAAGGAGTTTAAAGAGAGTCAGTTTCCAAAATTTAGTGATCTATCAAGAATTGATAGTGATGTTAGAATAAATACCCATGCAAAAGTAGTCAAGTTTGAAGTCAATCATCAACAATCCAAGAAGGGTTTTATTCCATCAAAGTATATCAAATATATTATTATATAATCCAATGATCATCAAAATACAAATGAGGTTAACATTCAAATTATGTGGATTTTTCAATGGTTATTGTTTCTCTTATGGTCAATTTGGACATAGAGTTGTTGACTGCATATGGAGAAGTAGAATCACATGTTATAATTACAACCAAAGAGGACATATTTCAAGTGATTATAAGACAATACCTAAAGTAAGACCAATAAAATTAATAATATATGTATTCATGATACCAAATAATGGATCAAGAAATTAGAACCTATGGGTAAGATGAAGGAGAAACAAGAATCTATGATAGCTCAAACTACCTTTTATACGTAGAATGAAGATTTGAAGTGGTAAATAGATGGTGGTTATTAAAGTCACATGATAGGAGATAATATTAAATTCATTATTGTAAATAAAAATTCCATAGGATTAGTGAGGTTTGGAGATAACATATCTAATAATATAGTTGACAAAGGTGCCTTGAGATTGGACAATAGAAAGACCAAGTTAGAAAATGTTTTGTATGTAAGTAGCTTGAAACATAACTTGTTGAGTGTAAGTTAAATTTTCACCCAAGTACATACCCTAACTTTTCATGATAAATGATGTGAGATAAGAAGAGAAAAATCAAGGAGGTTGATTGCCAAATCCAAGAGAACAGAGAATAGTCTATATGTATTGAATGAGATCACAAAAGAGAAGTTATTTATGATCAAGGTAGATGAAATTTGGATATGGAATAGGAGGTTAGGTCATTTTAACTTTGACAATTTGGTTAAGATCAACTCTAACGGATCCATGAATAACATGCCCAAAATTTCCAAACCTACAGATGCTCTTTTCAAGGCATGTCAACATGGCAATCAGACTAGGATGAGATTTAAGTCTAAATAATACTCTACTACTATACCTTTAGAACTAATTCATACTAATATATGTGGTCCTATAATGATTCAAAGCATTCAAGATGATAGCTACTTCATTTTTCTTATAGATGACTTCACAAGAATGACTTGGGTGGCATTATTGAAAGATAAGTTAGAAGCTCTAGGTAAGTTCAAAACATTCAAGGCTTTGGTTGAAAATGATATTAATGTGAATTGAGAGTATTAGGTCTAAAAAATGAGGAGATTTTTGGTTAAATGATTTTGATGAGTTTCTTGAGGTAAATAGAATAAGAAGACAATTCTTAACTACTATAACACCTCAACAGAATGGGGTGGTTGAAAGAAAGAACTAAACTATTTGAGAAATGTAAAGGACCATGTTAAATGAGTCAAATTTGTATGATGGCTACTTGAGATAATTTGTGGGTACTATAGTTTACACTTTAAATAGAGGACATATTAGGATCAATGGTGATAAGACTCCATATGAATTGTGGAATGATAGACCTGCTAATGTTGAACATTCAAAAGTGTTTGGAAGTAAGTGTTATATCAATAGAGATGATGATGACTTAGGAAAGTTTGAATCAATTTCTTATGAATGTATTTTCTTGGGATATACATTAGTTAGTGATTCTTACAAATGTTACAACAAGAGGTTGCAAAATATAATAGAAAGCACAAATGTGAATATTGATGAAATAAATAAATCATATTCTCAATCAAAGAATGATGAATAAGAAATAGAGATATGTGAGGATGAATAAGAAATTGAGGAGATAAAGGACTCAAAAGGTCCTTCTAGGCAGATTCAAAAGGATCATCATGAATCTCATATCATTAGTAATAAAAGTGTAGGCATACAAACAAGAAGATTAATAGTGAGTAATGTTAATCAAGAAGATATTGCCTTATTGTCTAAATTTTAACCTAAAATATATGTATAATCAAGTGAAGATAAGTTTTGGATAGATTCCATGAATGAGGAGTTAAATAAAATTGAGAAGAATGAGACCTAGGTATTAGTACCTAGGCCTAAAGACAAAACTATCATTGGTACAAAATGGGTGTTCAAAAATAAGTTGAATGAAAATGGATAATTCACCAAAAATAAGGCTATACTAGTATGAAAGGGATATTCTCAAGTATAAGGAGTGGAATTTGAGTAAACATTTGTTTTAGTATCAAGATTAGATGTTATTAGGTTGTTTATTGCCTATGCAGGTTTTAAAGGCTTCAAGATATACCAAATGGATGTCAAATCAACTTTCTAAAATGGAAACTTGGATGAATAAGTATACATTGAGAAACCTAAAGGTTTCCTATTGACTGATAACAAATAATATGTTTTCAAGTTTAATAAGGCTCTCCATGGTCTAAAATAATCTCTTAGAGCTTGGTATGCTAGGCTAGACAAGTATCTTTTGGACCAAGGTTTCAAGAGGGAAGTTACATATAGTAACTTGTATATCAAAATTAAAAATGACCATCAGTTGATAGTAGTGGTCTATGTGGATGATATCATATTTGGTGAAAATAATGAGAACATGACTGAAGTCTTTGTAGAGATGATGAAGTCAAATTTTGAAATGTCTATGTTTGGATAACTATCCTTCTTTATTAGACTTGAAATCAATTAATCTAAAAAAGGTATGTTCATTTCATAGGCCAAGTATATAAAAGAGATGTTAAAGAAGTCTAAAATATAATATTTTAAAGCTATTAGTACACCTATGGTTACAATATGTAAGTTAATCAAGGAAGATGAATATTCAAGAGTCAATCAGATAAAATATAGATCAATAATTAGGAGATTGTTGTATACTACTGCCTCTAGACCTAACATCTACAAGTAGTAGGCCTTGTGGGAAGATTTCAATCTGATCCTATGTAAATTAATTTAAAAGAAGTCAAGAGGATACTTAGGTATCTTAAGATAACTATGGAGTATGGATTATGGTACCCAAGGAGCAAGAATTTTGATCTAGTAGCCTATACAGATGTAGATTGGGTTAGGAGTTTAGATGATAGAAAGAGCACTAGTGGAGGAGACTTATTATTAGGTGAGTGTCTAGTCTCATGGATAAACAAGAAAAAAACATCAATGTCTTTATCTACTTATGAGGTTGAGTACATTGAATTAACTTCATATTGCACTCAATTATTATGGATGAGACAAATCTTATAAGACTACAAAGTGAAGTTTGATGGTCCTAGTCCTATTTTTTGTGATAATACTAGTGACATAAGTGTTTCAAATAATATTTTCATGTATTCAAGGACCAAACACATTCCTATCAATTATAACTTCTTAAGAGGACAGGTAAGTGAACAAAGTATTAAGCTCAAATTCATGTCTACGAAGGATCAGATTATAGATATATTGACTAAGCCTCTTCTAAAGGCTAATTTTGAACATCTAAGATATAAATTTGGTGTGATTATTTCTCCTAAAATTCACTAATCAAGTCAATTACTTAGGGGGAGATAATAATGAGGTGTTTTAGTTCCAAGTGTAGGAAAGAAGTGCACAAGTTGTGAGGTTAAAGAGAGAGTCATATCAATTTGTTAAGAAGAAGATGTCTTACGTATGCAGTGAGATAAGGGGAGTATTTTTATATATTTCATTCCTATTTATTGAGTTTTTTTACAGGTATTGATTTGTCATTAATGTCAAAGGGGGAGATTGATCTATATAAGGGAGATGTATCCTAGTAAGAGAAGCTTCTTTAAATGATTTCCATCAATGAGTGGTTGTCATCAATGACAAAGGGGGAGATTTTCTAAAATGTATTCTAAGGTATGAATGGATTTTTCCTTGATGTCATTAAAGTGGCATTAATGTCATTCTAAGTTATCTTTGTTTTTATTGAGGTTGAGTTCATGATCCATGTGCAAAGAGACCTAGTGTGGTCTAATGAGGGGTTAACTTCAATTTTCAATGTGCCAGATCTCATGAGAACATTGTCAAAGGTGTGAGAGGTTATTTCAAGTGTGTTTACTAAGTCTAAGGTCAAATTCTAAAGTAGAAAGCATGAAATATGGTTTTGAGGTTTTTTGTGTGCATAAAATGAGGTATTACAGAGCTGAGAAGAATTTTATTATGCTTATTGGCATGTGTAACCTTTGCATGAGAATCCAAGAAATTCATGGTAGTTGGGTAAGGGTCTTAGATTAAAAAAAAAAATCATTTTTTTTTTGTTTGGAAGGCATAATCTTTATGAATGATTTTTAAGAATGGAAGATAATCTAAACCCTCTTTAAAACCCTAATAGTGACTCGATATGGAAGATATGATTCAAAAGTGCTCATAATGGTTTTTTTGACATGTTAAGATGATTTTAGGTTGTATTAAAATATCCTAGGTACCTATATGTGGCATTGGTGTGATACAAGAGTGAATGCAAGCTACAATAAATCCCTTGTTTCTCAATTTTTTTATGAAGCAAGTAGGGTTGACCAGGTCAAAGCATGAAAATGATTGGAGGATTATGTGTGAGACTTTTATTTTGTGTCCATTTAAGTTTATAAGTAGGTTATGAATTAAAATATGCTATACCTTTCATGGAAGTTGTCATATCACTAAAAAGGCTTAGTGAGAAATAGAATGAGAAAACCAGGCAGAAGTGAGAATGAGATTAGGGATGGGTTATAATGGATTAAGGATGGATAAAAATACATGGATTTATTATTTAGGACATATAACACATTTCCATAATGAATATAATATTTTTTTAAGCTTATATATAAGCATAAAGTTGTTTTCAAAGTGACATGTCTAACGCAGTAAGGTTTGTGTAGGGTGAAGCCATGAGATTGGTCGGTAAGACCAATATTGATATTTAACCTTGTAATATATATATTTAAATATTTTATAATGATGTTTAAGAATCATATAAACCCATTATAATTTCATAATAGTGTTTATATAGGTGTTATAATTCTTGGTTTCCATGATTATGTTTTGGAGCATTTAGGCAGTATTATGTGTTAATGAGAATGATGTTCCTGAGTCATTATACATAGATTTGAAGAATATAATGCATATTAATTTTTTATATATGTATCATAGTTTAATTTTAATTAATTTTTATTCATTATAAATTCCTATTAATGTGTGAAAATTTAAAGGTTCTTGACTGGGTGTTTGAGGCATGTTTGCAGTTCTAAGTGAGCATATAGAAGTGGTATGTTTAAGGTATTTTGCCCTATATGGTAAATACTAAAATATATTATGATGACCTTGAGTTAAAAAAAATTATATCCATGTTATTTTTTTATATTTTTATGTGTAAAATTTGAGTGTATGCTTCAGATATTCAAAGCAGACTTTCTGGCAATCAGAAGGCATAATTGTGAGTAGGTCTAATGGTTTGCTTCAAGGAGTGAAATGAGCTAAATGGTGTTTGGTAAATAAGGTGATATTATAATGGGTATAATTGAATCATGTTTGAATTTTTTCATCCATTTATGTAGTCTCAAAAAAATTTAAGGTGGTCAAGGTGAAATGTGTGCCTTGAGAAGGCCTAATTGCATTAAGTCTCTATTAGGCCTAATGGTGGTTTTGGTCCTTGTGAGTGGTGACCAACCTATGTAGTGGTTATTTCAATTATTAAACATGTTTTTTGATATATTCAAATGGTTATAAAATTATGGATATATTTTTCTCTGACCAAAGTGTGTGAGAGCAAGATTCATGTATAAAAAGAAGGTCTAATAGGCCTAAACTGACTAGTTAGAATATTAAGGGTATGAAGGAATGAAATATAAGTTTTTAAACCAAGTATATGGTTTTAATAACATATATATGTATGTTGAATATTTTATTAATTATAACATTTATTATACATATGATGAGCAAGTTCATATGACCTAAATCTGTCAAGAAGAGGGTTTGTTGAGCGAAGAGGCCTAATAGGTTGTTTGAGAGAGAGTGAAGAGTCTGAAGAGAAAAATAAGGTTAAAATAATTATTTGAGTGATAAATAGATTTATAAATTTGATCATAGATTATATGTATCTATTTTGGTGTTGATTTACGTAGGGGGTCAGTTCTTCCTTACAAGTTGGTGCTTGTTAAAGGCCTGGTTGAATTGATGCTTGACTAGTGAGGGGTTGGTGCTCCTTGTGGGGTTGGTGCCTCACTAAATATTGATCCATTGATTATAATAATTTATTAAAATATATGTTTCATTGGTTTTTATCCCCCATGATTATTTCCCATGTATATCTTATATTCTTGTGTTATGCTTCATGCTTATATGAATGGTTGATTATGCATTGTTATATCTCTATGTTAGTTTGAATGATTAATGAATGATAAGTCAAATTGAAAGAAAATTATATACACTAATTCACCCCCCTCTCAATGGTTATGCTTAAAATAGAATTGGCTTGAAATTATCCAGGCCAAAATGTTGAATAATATCAAGGGTATACTTCTATTGACTCAAATAGATCCCTATATTTAACTATGAAATCTGTAAACCAAGGAAGAAATATAAAAGACTAAGATCTATCATGTCAAATAGTGTTGAAATTCTATTGAATAGTCTAAATCTATGATGAATATATAAATATGAGAATTATATCATTAGCATACAATACCATAATAACAATGTCATCCCTAATATGTTGAATATACATTGTGAGATTGCGGGGGAAACGAACAAAACTAGTAGAAAGAATAAATGAATCCATATTCTCATACAAACCTTAAGGGTCCTATTTAATAATGTAAAGAGACCTCCTAAGTAATTAAACAAGAGAATAAGCATGAACAAACCCAATATAATGCTCCATATAGATTTCCTCATGCAAGTATCCATGTAATAAAGCACTCTTAATGTCCATCTAATATACTGGCCAACCCTATGATGTAGCAAGAGAAAGTACAAGGTGAACAAAATCCATCTTTGAAATAGGCACAAAATTATCAAATTATTTAATACCTTTGACCTGCGATAACCCCTTTGCAACAAGACATGCCTTATACTTGTCAATGGACCCATCAACTACATACTTGGTAAGGTAAATGTATTTGCACCTAACCAACTTTCTTCCCTTATGAAGAGTGACCAAATCCCAAGTGTAATTCTTTATCAGTGAAGAATACTCATCTATCATTGCATCATCCCACTCCTATATCCCATGAGCCTACGAAAAATATTATGGATCCCTATAGAATTCTTGATAAAAAGCCCAATACCTGTATAATGTGTATGATGATGTTGAGTACATAGAAGATCCTAAATAAAAGGTGTTGCCTCAAAAACTATAGTATGAGCCCAACTAGGCATCATGGAAACATTAGTGTGAATAGGGTCCTCATCCTCTATAACATCCTCAAGAATCACCTAAATTGGATCCTCAAATAATGAATCCTTGATAGGAGGTGATGAATCATTAAAAAAAGAAAAGAAGGCATGGATGAAGATAAAGAGTCATAAGATATGAAATGCTCATCAAACTATACATGTGTTCAAAAATGAGAATCATGAGTATCAAGATCTAAAATATGATAAACTCTCATGTCCTTGCAATACCCTATAAAAATCAAAGGTTTGTTCCTCTTGTCCAATGATTTCCTTTTCCTCTTTAGTACAAATGCCGAAGTAAGGCTCCCAAAAACTCAAAAAAATGAGACATTAGGTTTGTATCTAGACCAAGCCTCTTCTTGATTCATATGCTCAAGTGTTTGATGTGGTGTATGGTTCTAAATGTAATTCACATAATTAACTACCTATGCCCAACAAATAGGAGGTAAATCCCATGAATGCATCATGCAATTAGCCATCTTTAGATTTTGGTTCTTCCTTTTAGCTAAGCCATTCTACCTTGGAGTATGTGAAATATAATGTTGGTGAACAATACCATGGACTGCCAAAAAATTAAATAACTCTCAACTAAAGTACTCCCCCCTTATTATCTGTATGAAGCTTCTTGATGCAACTTGAAGGATGTTTCTCAACCAAAGCCTTAAATACTTTGAAGTGAGGAAAGACATCACTCTTGTACTTGAGGAAATAAACCCAAGTATGCTTCAAGAAATTATAGATGAAAGTAAGTACATACTTAACTCTATTGAAATTAGGGGTAGGAAAGACCATAAAATCACTATGCACAATCTCAAGTGTTGAAGAAGATCTCATGGACATACTCTTAGGAAATAGATCCTAGTGTTGTTTCCCCAATGCACAACTAGGAAAAACTCCATCAAGACATAAAACTATAGGAAGACCATCTACCATATTATGAGTACTCAACTCCTTTAAATATATATAGTTTAGGTATTCAAATCTCTCAAGCCACAGTCAACTCTCAAAATCTGCATGAGAAACTAAACCCTCAAAATAATAGAGTCAAGAACTATGATCAATAACACCTTGTGCAATAATTGTGTGTGGCTCTAACAAAGCTCAAGTTTTAGCACCCTATGGTGTGAAAGTCATTGTCTTTCCCTAACTAGAATGGCAAATCTGATCAATTGAAAGTAAATTGGTGGTGATGTCTGAAACATATAATGCATCATTGGTGCATCCACCATCTAGATATATGTCACCCTTTTCCTTAACAAAAATGTAGGAAGAATATCCAACCTCAATGTTGGAAGTAAAACTCAGACCAAGAGATACAAAGGACTCCTTAGAAGAATTCATGTGGTGTGAAGCACCTTAATCGAGAACTTAACTATATGAAACAAGTAACTATGATCTCTTGATAAATTTAAGTGTTTTCCCATGCTCATGATATGGATAAGGAGTGGAGATATAAATCTTATGTTTCATAATCACATCCTCTAAGGCTTGCATTCTCTTGAAACATCTAGACAATTCATGACCAATCTCCCAACAATAAGAGCAATATATGTTAGACGTATTCTTAGATTTGAAAGATGGTTTAGGTTTAGTTGTGTTAGTGTTGGGCTTAGGTGCATTTTGAGATGGAGGAGTGTTATTCTTACCCTTAGTTTTTTCCTTCATCTTAAGATGTGATGCAACTAATAATTTTTGAGAGGTAGAATACTCAAGGTGAGACAATTTGGATTCCTCCCTAATAAGTCACTCACAAAAAAAACTCTAGATCTGGCATTTTAAATTTGGTACCTAAGGCATCCGTACTAGAAAAAAAGGTATAAGCAAAGATTTGGAATGGGCCACTCAACTTAGATAAGATCAAGTGTGCACACTCTTCATATTTTTTATCTCATACACTCCCCTTCAAGTATGTCAACAAATGTTTAAACTTAGTGAGGTGGTCTACAATGGAGGCAAATTCATCTAGATTTAGTGAAGTAAGCTCCACTTCAACATGCATAGCCCACAAGTGATCTATTTTTTCAAACAAATCCTTTAACTTAGCCCACATTTTGAATGGAAAATCACACCCATAAAAATGAAATAAAATATTTTCACTTACATAACCCCAAATCAATCCCATACACTCTTCAAACTTACATTACTGCTAAAAAAAATTAATTCACGTGTAGATTGTGGTTGTGTTTTATTTATTAGGAACCATAATTCTTTGTGCTTTATGATTATTTCCATTTGAGGTCTCCATGTGTGGTAATTATGTGTAGTCAAAGGCTCATAATGGTCAACATCATAAGTAAAATCCATGCTAACTAATCACCAAAGAGTAAAAAGAATGCAAAAAAGTGAATGAAATCAGCACTGAGACAACCCCCTAAAATATTGTATTATAAGACCCCCTCCCCCAATTTGGAACTTTATAAAATTAGTGCATTTTTACAAATTAATGACACCAATAGATATAGAATCAAAAATCATAAACTTTTGAAAAAAATAAAACTCAAATCTAAGTTACGGTTCAAATGTTATTGGTGTTACAATTTCCCATAAAATAGGTCAAAACATTAAAAAAACACTACAAACTAAAATTTTTAACCAAATAATTAAATAACATAATCATCTGACCATTCATTAGAATTAAAATTGAACCATAGACTCAAAAATGCCAACCGACATGAAAAATGATCCTCCTAGTTAACGCTATACTTACGCAAGCAAATTATGTTTCCTCTTGAGGCAAAAATTCAGCCTTGTAAAAGCAAAAAATGAATAAAGAGGTTGTTTTTATGAGAGAGAAAAAATACAGGGTGTATTTATCTCTAGATCCTTCTAGGAAGATGTAAACTCAGATACTTTTGCTCATATAAGCACCTACCTCAGCAGATCTCAATGCCACATTTGCATATGATGCTTCAACTCAGAAAATGACTCCTAGCTAAAAATTCCATTGCCCATATTTGATTAAATCTAATACCTCTCTACCTACATATCTCCTAGTAGATTAGCCAAAGCCTCAAATTTCAATGTGGAGGTGAAGAGTTTCAATGCTAAAGCTTTCAAATTGTCAATGCCTTAGTCTTAAAAATGATGCCTAGCTAAAGCAGGTAGATCTAAAACTTTCAATTTTTAGTCCAAAAAAAGAATGATAACATCAGATAAATAACAATGCATATGGTGCCTCTTCCTTTTACATCAGATCAAAAAATAACATAGAAAAAAAAAATTAGATTAAGACACCTTTCTTAAGGAAAAAATGCCTAGTTGAAGTATTGAGATGACTCTGAGAAACAAGTTTCAATGCAACATTGAAAACTAATGCCTTATACAAGTGCCACTCAGATCTAGTAAAAAAAACTTCTAGTTTACTCAAATGACTAGATTCATCTCTCCTTTCTTCTAATGCATCTATTCTCTTAAACCTTCCAACACCCAGCCAAAGTGAAAAACATAGCAAAAAAGGAAACTCAGGTCTGAAAACTTATTGCAGTAGCAAATCCAATGCCAAGGTTAAACAAGATCTGCTACTCTTTTTTGACAATGCCTATCCTCCTTCTCTAATGCCAATCTTCAAATTTCAATGCCAATGCTTAAAAAAGACAAATATGAAACAAGAAGAAAAATGATGCCAAGATGAAATATCAATGTTTTTCTTCCAACGCCTAGCTAGAATGCGGGTAATGGCAGTGCTTTACTGGAAAAAAGATGCCACACTCAACTTTTTTATATCTCGACATGAATCTTGAAAAAAGAAGCTTCAAAACAATGAAATCTTTAAAAATTATTGAAAAATGGCACCAAGATCTCACCGCATGCCTCTCTTCTACACTTCCTCTCTATGACAAGGGAAGAAGAAATAACAAGGTAAGTACATGATAAGGGAAAAATTAGCAACAAGAAAATTTTTTGGAGTAGCAATGCGGATGGGAGAAACACCTCAAAGCTCTAGTACCATGTTAAGAATGATGAACAAGCATTCCAACTCAAGATTCAAAAGTGATAATTCCAAGAATATCATACATGAAATTGTAGACAATTGATTGAAAAATAATGAAATACAAATTTTATTTGTCAATATGATATACTAGTAAAAATAAAATCTCTTTCATAAATAGGCAAGGTGAAATATAGAACTAGCCTAACTAGTTAATCTAGGATAAATTCTCACATAGGACAAACTCACTAAAAAATGAAATAGCTAGTTAATACACTAGCAAACATGATAAATTCATGAAATACATACTCTAACACATAAATGAGTATATTAAAGCAGAAAATCAATAAAAAAAATTCAACTATGGTGACTATGTATAGTACCCAACAAAAATAAACACTCGCAATCCCTTTTATTCTTCTCAATTGATGTGAAATTGTCATATTATTTGTGTTATTTTATTCAAAATCTATTTAGTAAGCATGTAGATATTTATATTCCATAAGAGTTCAATAATGTATGAAAATAGTAAATCAAACACATTCTCTCGATAGGAAATGAGCATTGCATACCTTAACAATTTTCATACTTCCTCAAGACACCAAAAACCACTACAGTTGAACATCCTTGCCAAATAAAATTTTTTTAGAGCTCCACTTTCTCCAACTATATTTCCAAATGATGAAATAAAAACTAAAACAAATACCTTTTTTGAGAGGTGATTATAATAAATGCATATTAAACAAATTTAGGTGATGTGTCACTATTTTAGTGGATAGTGTCATCACTACCAAATAAACAGAGACTCACCAAACAAACCACAAGCAACTAAAAATTAACAAGCTCTTTATAAATCCTCCATCTTTTCTACCAATACTCTAAATTAGAGGTAAGGACTTACCATTAACTCATCGCCAACCAAGACTACTAATAAAATCTAATGTTACCCGCTTTGAGCTATATGCTCATTGAATGCATTTACTATATCTTTGCACGAAATAATTCTTGGGGTTAAAGACCAATATCCAAGATATATATTAAACAAAAAAGTTTTAAATGAATAGAAACCCCTTGACTTATGCAACAATAAATGTATTCATCAACTTCTATCCATGAAACAAAACCATCGACCTTATAATACATGCATACTATATATTATCAATGGATATAAAATCAATGAACTCAATGTTTTCTAATTGATGCTAAGGCCTATTTGATGTCAATAATTTCTAAAAATCACAACTAAATGAATCAATATGAACATAATAACCACCACACTTATTATCAACAAAATATGTTACCTTGAATATGTGTAGCCTATTTTGACAATGTCAAGAAACATACGACAAAATTACAAAAATGTCATTTGCATGAACTATTCTAGCTAGAAAAGTGGAATGAAATAAAAATCTGACTACACCTATCATCACTTCTTTCCATGAATCATTAAATCCAAGAAAAATAAACCTTGTTATTTGGAACTAAATGAAAATATCATTGGATCACACACTAATTAATATGTAATTAAAATATCAATCCTTTAAAACATATATCAACCAAACATATTACAACTACGTTGAAAACTAATACCAAGGTGAACTCAATGCAAATCTTTATACAATCATTACCTTATTCTCATCATTATTTTAGTGCTCCTTTTTATCAAATTTTATCACAATTGTCATAAATTGATTGTTTCTAGATAATGATTGAATTTAGGGTTATAATAATCAAAAGTGTATACATATTGAACTATAAAGAGGTGCAACCATTGTGACTTTCTAAATATGGCATATACTTAAATGATCCATCTTATACTATAGAGTACCTTAAATTAGTGTTACGAGTAATAAAAGCATTTCAATGTAGTAATGTCTCATATTTCCATACACATAGAAAAATGATCATTCAAACTAATGCAAATATGTTGGCTCCTACTAGTAGATTTATAATTATGATAAAATTTACCATATGGTAGGACTAATCATGTCTAGACTTTTAGAAAAAGAGGCGGGGTATTAAAAACATGAATAACAAACCTTAGGTTGACATAATTCTCCCTATGGGAATATTAGATAAATGTAATGAATGCAACTATCAATTTGATTAGAGTGCTTAAAAAAAGATGGCCTCAACTTGCAAGAAACCAATGTTAACTTGGCCAATGACTATATTATTGTAATAGAATTGCATTAGGGCTCTTTTCTGAATAGATAAGTGTTTTTGAAATTGCCTTTACATGAGAGTGTTAGAGAGTAACTGGGGTAATTTGAAGTGAGACACTTGATGTGATCTTATAGGAGAATAATTTAAAAAAATTAATAACCAACCTTATGCATCATGCAGTAGATCTATTAGGAAACATGTCATTTTAAAAACCTAGCCATTTAATTGTGGGAGATAAGTGTGCACTAGTGGATAGGTGCATAGTGTGCCCATGTCTACCTAGTGTGCACTTGTCCAAATTAAATGAAGGCTTCTAAAACTAAATTGGTGATTAAGTTTCTAATGATTAACAATATTTAATAACAAATTAGGGAAGTATAGAATATGTCCATATAAATTACAAGACTTGGAAAGCTCTCATGTAGATAAATAATTATCATAATGGAAAGTTAACCAAACAAGATAAAAATGTCAAAGAATAATATTGTCAAGCATTTATTGATTTAATTTCAATGTCTACATTTCCCCCCTTTATTCTAGTGATGCATAAATTACTAGAGAAAAGAAAATGTGATCACTTTGTCTTTATCAGGGAGATGTGCATGTCCCCTTGTTGAGGCATGTGAA
Source organism: Torreya grandis (assembly GCA_037957365.1). Classification (NCBI taxonomy): domain Eukaryota; kingdom Viridiplantae; phylum Streptophyta; class Pinopsida; order Cupressales; family Taxaceae; genus Torreya; species Torreya grandis. Next base: position 2,028,940 of record JARHVA010000499.1, on the reverse strand, counting down.
GAAGTGTTAAATTAAGAGTAATCAAGTCTCAATTTGAAGAATCAATGTAGATGTTTGAGTTGTAAATATGCATGCTCCAACCTCATTGAGTACTCTAAAAATGTGCAAATATATGGGAACCAAGAAAGTGGTTCACTAAAGTGCAACCAAAACATTGATCATCACTAACCTTTCATGCAGTCCACTTGCTAAATTGATAGAAAAGAGGTGAGAACTAGTAGAATGCTAACTAAAGTGAAACCAAGACATGGAACATCACTAAGCTCAAATGTGGTCTATTTGTAAAATACAAATCACACCGTTATAGATGGATCTAGATTCAAATTGTAAATTTGTAAAATTTATTGATTCTTGATACTTGATACTTTAATTTTTATAAAATATTATCTTGGTCATGAATGTATATCATTCCCCATGTACCATATAGAGTGTCAAATGTAGCCTTCTGATAACTATTTTAAACCTTGTATTATCTTTGTGTAGAGAGGATTACAAAGCTAGTCAAATATTAGTCCATAAATCATGAAAAATGCATAAATAACTAAATAACTAAGCCTATATATTCCTATGAGAATTACAAAGGATAGCAAAAAACAAATGAAAGAAAGAAAACATCATATTACCTTCCCAAATGGATTCACCATACCCATGTGGCTCAAAATCATGTTCTCTCTTGATCAAGCATCCTTATCTTTGTCAACAAAGGTGGCAAACTCCTCCAATGTCTCAATAATACTCCATAAAACCTAGGTTCATGATTCCAAATCACTAAACTAGCCTATCAATGAAGCTTGAAAACAAAAGCAATGATCAAATGCAAAGGATTTTGGAAACAATTTAACATTGTAACTTTGTAATATTCAAGCTTAAAATTCATGTCCATGGCCTCTCTATTTATAGATTTTTGAGATTGGTCAGGATCAACCATGACCGTCCATCTCAAGATTGAGATGTGTGGCCATGGATAATCAAAATATTTAGAATTAAACTCATAAATATCCTCAAGATAAATAAGCATTAAAAAGGCATGGGAGGCATTAACTAGGCATGGGTGACCCATAAACCTGATATTTATGGCATTTATGGCCTAGGGATGTCTTCCCAAAAAATGATGTCCCCTAATGATGTAGTTAATAGGAATCAATTTTAAAAAATAAATATTCAACTCTCATGGAAAATCCACTTAAGCTCTTTATTTTTATTAATTAGCCTTAAACAAGGTTAATCAACATTTGTGCAATTATTTGAAAATTAGCCCTCAATTAATCAAAATGGTCAGAAAGTCATATTATTGGGTCATAATTTGACCAGAGAGGAACTAGAAGGCAATGTTAGATGCATTGGAGCTGTATTCCCATTTAGGATGTTGCCAACACCAAATAACAAGGGTATGTGATGTGTACCAATGAATTAGAAGAAAAGAGTGATCCAAAGCACTCAATGTCAAAATTGTCATTTTGACTTGAAATGATTTGATCAAAGTTAGCTGGCCCATAAAATGCATTGCCCTATTTAGAGATATTTTAACCTAAACTGGCACTTATACGTGATAATTTTGAACTATTTAGTGCATTTTATGGATTTTGACCTAAAATATGCATTTGAGTGTAATTCAAGTAAGATTGTCAATTTCAACACAAATGGTGTCAAGAATTACATGTATACACTTTGCACAAGTGTCTTTATGCTCAAGTAATGGCATGAATCAAGAACATAAATAATTTCAATACCCCCATAATCTATATATTCTTATATTTACACATATTTTAATTTTCCAAAATTAAAAATGTATTTCTTGAAAAATCCCATGTGATCCCCCTTTTGAGATGAGGGAGAATGTCTTCAAAATCACTTATCTCAAAATAAAATGTGAGAGCATTTATGAAAGATATATAAAGCATGTAATAGTCATTTTCATATATTGATTTTTTGTATCAAAAGCATATAGATGTGATCATTGAATTATTTGAATTATATTTTCTTGCAACTTGTAAGTTTAATATAACAATGTAATAGTTAAAATTAAGCATGGTAGATAAATTTCAACAGTTGAATATGTATTGTAAGCATAGATTTGAAAATTTTGAAGCACTTGAGAACATACATATACTGTACATGATATGTATCATGTCACTAGAAATAGATAAGTATGTACATAGTAGTGCATGATATGAATCATCGTACCATAGTAATAAAATAGAAAACATACACACAAAGTCATGCAAAATTTATCACGTAAGAGGGCCTAGAGGAAACATATAAGGGACATGTAAGATCTCACAAAGAGTATATAAATATTTATTATACATCATGTACAGATCCAAAAGGTTTAATACAAGGGACATGAACATGTTGAATGAGGTATAAAATGCCAGGAAGGCCACACACACAAAGGCATGCTTGTGCCAAATAAACAAGGTGTATGTTGACCATACACAAGGCCAATGGTCACATAACATGAGAAAACAAGTTTTGAAATCATGTTATGAAACTGAAATGAACATGTAATGGTAACATACAATAAATGGATCTAGAATAAGTAAAACATATGTATTTATGTTTTAATTTAGAATGTCATATTTTTGCCAAGACATATGTGAATATAGAATGAATGATTAAATCATGTGTTTTCATTTAAAAATCAAAATGGAAACAATATTTTTATTAGATATAACTTGTAAGGTGTTCATATATAACATCGTGATGCCCCAAACTAAGCAATGTTGTTGGGTGAGAAGCTCAACCAGCATCGAAACTATGAAATTTTTGAAACTAAATTAATATCTAAGTTGAATTTTGTTATGTCTATAAAAATTGTGCTACAATTCCCTATTACTGAGTTGCCATTTGAAATAGAGAGTTGCAATTCATAGGGTCAGGTCTGTAATGCATATTTTTTTGCCTATCATGATATTGTCTAAATTGAGTGTTTTTAAAAATTTCCAATCAAGAAAGCTTTTGTTTTGTATGAAGATTGTCTTACACTATAATAGTTATCATGTTTCACACTTATAATTACTTGTGATAATAAATATACCTTAAAAAATATGTTATACACTAAAATATAAGGTTTGATGACATAAATAAAAACATATTCAACAACATACAAAGATGCCTACATGTCCTAATTTTTTGTTTTTACAAAATATTCTAATTTTTTTGTTATTTGTATCATATATAAATGTTTTTATATTTTATTATATTTGAGATTAAATAAACATTCATAAAATAAAAATCTATGAAGAACAAATTGAATCATGGTTTGTGAAAGTTGGAGGGGAAGATTTGAAAAAACCTCAACAATACATAGAAGTAAAGCATGGCAAGGAGGAAACCATGTGAGATGCCCCTGATATAAATGTGGTATTTTCAAGGATGGAAATCATATCCATGTGAATTCATGTACACAAAATTAAGAATGAAAGTATAGATGATAGCTTAGAGCATGTATGGGTTGTCATGAAAGATGTGTAAATTTGAAAGCATAGTAAGATGGTTTCCTTGGGTTATTCAAATTAGATTAAATAAATTAAGGGAGAAAGTGCTGCCAAAGTGAAAGAAAAAAACCAAAATTCTATAATAATTTTGAATAGGTGTAAAATAATAAACAAGAAAATATGAGCAATAAATGAGTTGTGTACAAGTAGGGACAATGCAAGGAATCTAACCAAGGGAATAGGCACAACTATGAGAGTGGGAAGGAATGATGGAACATGTCAAACCAATGATCTCATCAATAAGATGCTTATATATTTACCCAATTCTTTTATAATAATTATCCCTCTCTTTTTCCCTAGTAGTGCCATGTGTAGGAGTTTCTAAATCTGAAGAAGAGCCATGCGTTGTCAAGTAACCCTTTGAATCACTATGTATAAATCTATCCAAACTTATATCCACCTACATAAGAGGAGGTGATTCCACAATTTGTACTTATGTAGGATCCTTATGAGTAACCTTTACCTATGTAGGATCCTTTTAATTAACATGTACCTATATATGAGCCTTTTGATTAACTCATACCTATGTAGAAGTAGATATCTTGTGTTCTTGTGCCAAATTATCATGTTCATGTGTAATTATAGTATGCTTAATAATAGGTGGAAAAACTGAAATATCTTCATGATCATTGATAGGTGAATAAACTTAAATGTGATTATGTTCATGTATATATGTAAAAATTGATTTTGGAGTATGCCTCTTTGAATTTGAATCATTATCTTGAATAGTAGTGTATATTAGCTCATTACCAATTTTCTCAATAATTATACCAACCAAATATTATGGAATAAGTGGAGATACCATAGGTGTTAATTGATATTCATACTAAATTCCTAAAATTTTAACTAATTGATTAGCATGAATATACTTTAGACATTTGTGAGCAATATAAGGGACTAGTTTAGTTATTTTTAACCAAGGTCTTCCTAATAACATGTCAAAAACACATGTGCTTAATAACACTAAGAAATAAGTCTGTAATATAAGTGGGTCCACTTGTAAGGGTAAACTAATGTGTCCAATATTATCTTATGTGTGGCCATAAAATTCCTTCACAACTCTAGTTGTATGTTGAATATCATTTTATGTATATCCAAGAGAATGTATAAGTGTTATAATGCACACATTTTCACTTGATATATTGTCTACCATAACACTATGGATGGGTTGCATGCTAAGATATGCTCTAATTAATAATGCATGTCTATTAGAATCATCATCAATAATTTATGAATCATCAATTGTAATATATGGTATATATATTAGCTTACTCATTATTTTACCAATAATGCAATCAAGTGGATGCCTATATGAAGAATGAGGAGGATGAGCAGTATATGCATAATTTACTTCAGAATTTTGATTATTATCTTGTGCCTCATGATTTGGAATGGATCTTGATACATGTTTATATTTTTATTGTCATTTTATTATGTTTTAGCCTCTTCAATAGGTGTACTAACATTTGTTAGGGTGTGGAGCTAAAAGCTTCAACTTGTTGCAGACAAAGAAAAGGAGGTTGCTAAAGACCCAAAAGCACCGGTGTTGGCAGCATGACCGATGTCGGTCATGATCAGTGCAGAAGGCAATCGACATCGACAGGGAGTCGGCTGACGTCGGCAGCACCAGGCAAGTAGGGACTGACGTCGATGGCTTATGTGTTCCAAAACTGTTCGTTGCACGAATAGTTAGTTAAGTGAACTGAGTGTTTGCATGTAAAGGCTATTTTGAGTCTTGAGTTGCATGGATAATTAGTCTAAATTAAGAGTCTAAGTTATTTTTTAAGTCTGAGATCTATTTATAGACCCATTGGCATGTATTGTAATTATGAGCTGATAAGGAAGGCAAGGAAGATCCTTCCATTGTAAGATCATTGAGTTGCAGGTTGTTGCAAGCTCATAGGAGATCTACATGTGTGAGTATGGTCTGTTGAATTGTAGGTTACAGGTTCATGGGAGATCAACTTGAAGTACTTTAGAGTGCTTTGTGTACTGGCAGGGTTATTACTGACTGGTTGGAGAGGTGAACACCAATTCTGTGTGTGAGTTGTGTGTTGGGACCATTTTTGGTAGGAGAGTGTTTTGAAGAAGAATTACTGTACACTTGAGGTGTGGGAAGCCTCTGTAAGGTGGAAGAGTGTGGCGGCTCTTTATTGTATTCTTTTTTGTACAAATTTTAATACAAGATAGTGTATTGTCTCTCATATTCTATGTTATTTGTGAATTCTAGTTACTTGTGCTTCTGGTTATTTCCGCATGTTTAATTGCTTATATTTAGTAATCATATTGTGCTCTATCTGAGGAGAAAGATCCTAACAAGTGGGATTAGAACAAGTGTGTTTGTTCTTGGATTCCCTGACAACTGGTATCAGAGCTTTTGGTTGGGATACTGACATATTAGATTAGATCTGGTTAGTGTGTTTTGATTACAGGTTACTCACAGGGATTTCTGTTTGAGTGGGAGTAGAGCAATGGCAGAAGATAGTAAGCTATGAATGGAGAAGTTTAATGGCAAGAACTACCAATTATGGAGGATGCAAATTGAGGATTATCTGTATCAGAAAGATTTGTACTTACCGTTGGGTGGGGTTGATTGCAAACCCTGAGATATGAAGGATGAAGAATAGGAGGTTCTTGATCGAAAGGCTCTGGAATCTATAAGATTGAGTCTTACATCGTCTGTGATTTCCAGCTTATCACAGTGTAAGACAAAGGTAGAGTTGATGGAATCTTTGGCAAATTTATATGAAAAACCCTCAGCTTCGAATAAGGTATTTCTTATGAAGCATTTATTTAATTTGCAAATGTTGGAAGGTGGATATGTTCATAGTCATCTTAGTGATTTCCATGGTTTGGTAAACCAGTTAAGTTCAGTCAATATTGTTTTTGATGATGAAATTAAGGCTCTCTTAATCTTATGTTCATTACCTGAAAGTTGGAAAGGTTTGGTAATGGCAGTTTCTAATACTGTGTCTGCTTCAAAAGTCTTAAAATTGGATGATATTGTGAGTGTGATCTTGAATGAAGAGATACACAGGAAAAGCATAGGTGAATCATCAGAGAATGCTTTGAGTGTTGAAGGCAGAGGAAGGCAAAGAGAGAAGATAGAGCATGGGAGATCAAGGTCAAAGATAGGCAGGAGATCCAAGTCCAGGTATGGCAGAATAACCTGCTAGAAATGTGGAAAGCAAGGGCACTTAAAGAGAGATTGCAGATTGAGTGAAGATCAGCATGAAGGACATGAAGAAGAAGTAGATGTTGTGGATTACGTTGCACAGGATGCTCTGGTATGTTCTTTGGATAAAGTAGAATCTTGGGTTTTAGATTTTGGTGCCTCTTTTCATGCATCCCCAAATAGGGAATTTTTTCATGAGTATGTCCAGGGAGACTTTGGAGAAATTTGTTTAGGGGATGGTAAGCCTTGTTAGATGGTTGGCAAAGGGAAAGTGAAGCTGAAATTGCAGACAGGTAACACATGGGTGTTAAAGGAGGTCATGCATGTCCCAGTTCTAGAGTAGAATTTTAATTTTTGTTAGAAGTTTGGGTGATGAGGGTTACACAGTAACTCTCACAGTGGACTCTTGGAAGGTTACCAAGGGTGCACTTGTTGTATCTAGAGGTAAGAAAGTAGGTACACTTTATCTATCTACTTATATTACTGATTCTCTTTTTGGGTTATCTACTTTAGCTATAGATTCGAAGATGTGGCTTAATAGGCTTGGTCACATGGATAAGAAAGAGATACATGTTCTTGAGTCCAGGGATATGCTTTCAGATTTGGAAGGCACGAATCAAGATTTCTATATGCAGAAGAAGAAAGTAACATTTTTTGAGGAATCTGATGTTCGTGACAAGAGCAGGAAAGCCTTGGTTTTCAAGGAGAAGGTGACAGACAGAGTTCAGCACAAGGGGCAAAAGAATTTTGAGTAGAGCAAGGGTGATTTGGACAAGGGTTTGATCCAAAAGGAGCTCGCAGGAAAAGGTCAGTTCTCACTAGAAAAACACAGAGACCAACGTCAGCAATAAAATTGACATCGGCATCCGGATAAGGACCGACATCAGCTATGTGCAGCCCAATGTCGGTGACTCAGGGAAGATAACTACCAGCATCGGCCAGGGGGAACCAACATCGGTAATGAGGTAGTCGTAGGGAACTGACATCAGTCGGGTGCAGACTGAGATGTGACTGGCATCGGTCATTGAGATGAATTTTGGGTGGACAGCAAGCTATCAAGGAGTCTCAAGTGCCCATATGGAGGACTTAAAGGGTATGTAAGCCTCAAATTCATTATTTCCCTTCTTTACACTACTTGTTGCTCACTTATGGTATAGGACCAAGAAGTTATTAAAGAAGTAGAGCAGGTAGATTTAGGAAACAGTGGGAGCTTGGCATGGATGGAAAATGTGATTCCTTAGAGGAGAACCAAATAGGAGTTTTAGATGGAGTTGCTAGCTGGAAGTAAGCACTGAGAGATGAATGGATGTTCAGGATGAAGAAGAGCAAAAATGGATACGTGAGATAGAAGGCTAGGGTATATGGTCTTGTATAAGCTGCAGGACAATGGAGGTTTGATCATTGTGTTTCTCTTTACCAGGTTGGATAATATTAGCTACATTATCCTATTACTGTATGATGTGCTTGTTGTAGGGTTACATATATAGGGTATTACTGAACTAAAGGTAAAGCTAGTTTAGAGGGGTGTCATGAGGAATCTGAGAGCAACAAGATTCTTTGGCATGAGTGTGTTCTAGAGACATGGAAGGTCACAGGTTGACTTTGTTTTAGGATGATTGTGTGAGACCGGTTAGCACGCTGATGGTTGGACAGTTCACAGAACAAGTTCTTGATTCATATAATGAGGTTAAGTGCATGGTATGTACTAGACCTAAGTTTTCCCAAGTAGTGGGAGTTGTCACAAGTTTGGAGCCAATTCAGGAGAGAACCATTGGAGGGTAGTTCAGTGGATTCTTAGAGGGACCAGCAGCAGGTGCACATGTTGTGCAGGTTCAAGTTATTTTCTACATGTGTTTGTAGATGTGGATGTGGTAGGTGATTTGAATGACAGGTGTTGCACTACAAGTTTTGTAGTGAGTGGTCTTCAAGAGTGATCTTGAAGAGGGATACAGAGCTAAGGGAACAAACTAGACAGTGTACAGGTATAGGTACAGTTACAGTTGTTTATCTCCAAGTGGGAGATTGTTAGGGTGTGGAGCTAAAAGCTTCAACTTGTTACAGACAAAGAAAAGGAGGTTGTTGAAGACCCAAAAGCACCAGCATTGATAGCATGACCGACGTTGGTCATGATCAGTGTAGAAGGCAACCGACATCAGCAGGGAGTCGGCTGACGTCGGTAGCACCAGGCAAGCAGGGACCGACGTCGATTGCCTATGTGTTCCAAAACTGTTTGTTGCATGAACAGTTAGTTAAGTGAACTGAGTGTTTACATGTAAAGGCTATTTCGAGTCTTGATCTACATGGATAATTAGTCTAAATTAAGAGTCTAAGTTATTGTTTAAGTCTGGGCTCTATTTATAGACCCATTGGCTTGTATTGTAATTATGAGCTGATAAGGAAGGCAAGGAAGATCCTTCCATTGTAAGATCATTGAGTTGTAAGTTGTTGCAAGCTCATAGGAGATCTACATGTGTGAGTATGGTCTGTTGAATTGCAGGTTGCAGGTTCATGGGAGATCAACTTGAAGTACTTTAGAGTGCTTGGTGTATTGGCAGGGTTATTACTGACTGGTTGGAGAGGTGAACACCAATTCTGTGTGTGAGTTGTGTGTTGGGACCATTTTTGGTAGGAGAGTGTTTTGAAGAAGAATTACTGTACACTTGAGGTGTGGGAAGCCTCTGTAAGGTGGAAGAGTGTGGCGGCTCTTTATTGTATTCTTTTTTGTACAAATGTTAATACAAGATAGTGTATTGTCTCTCATATTCTGTGCTATTTGTGAATTCTAGTTACTTGTGCTTCTGGTTATTTCCACATGTTTAATTGCTTATATTTGGTAATCATATTGTGCTCTATCTGAGGAGCAAGATCCTAACAAGTGGGATCAGAACAAGTGTGTTTGTTCTTGGATTCCCTGACAACATTAAGAAGATTTCCATAAATGAGATATTGTATTTTATGCTTGAGATCCATACATCTATTAGAGGAATGACCCACACATCTCTGATAGTCACAAAATGCATTTTCATCAAAAAATATAGGTAGATATCTATAATTATATAATTCATATGGTGGAGGAAGCATAATAATATTACATCCATAAACTTTTTCAATAACACATGAGAAGGTGAAAGTAGCCTTTAAAATATCCTCCTTGGTTAAGCTTGTAATTGTACATGTTTTGGTTGAGATATAACATTAACTATAATTTTAGCCTCATTTTTACCCTCATTAGGTTTGGCCTTGTAATTAGTCTTTCCTTGAAACTTGATATCAGATCTATAAATAATAGTAGATCTAAACTTGAGCTTGTACAATGTATTCAATTTGACTTCACATTTTTTAAGTGTATGGCATAGCTCATCAAATGATCTAAACTTATCAAACATGATAGACTCTTGAAGAGGAGTAAGAAATATTTGAGTGAAAATGTCTTAAAGCTCATGATATTCCATTTGATTTGGCATTTTGGCTAGCATGGTCCTGTACCATAGAATATATTCACTAATAATCTCATTGTGACCTTGCTTAAGATTTTTTATTTTAGCATAAGATAATTTCTCACCAATATTCATAGAAAAATGTGCCAATTTTTTATTTTTAAATGAGTTGAAATTTTTAATTAATTATTTAGTATGATCATAAAACTGCCTAATAGAATAATACTTGAGGCTTATTATAAATATCTTGGTTAATAACCTCTCATTATCTGCATAATCTAAACATGTTATATGGAAGGCACACAAATGTTATGTAAGGTCACCTTTGCCTTAATAAAGAGTAATCTTAGGAGCCACAAATCCAACTTAAAGATGTTAGGATTCAATTTGAGGAGCTAAAATGGTATGAAACAAAGTACCAGAATCTAAGGAAAGACTAGCATGAGAAATGGTTTATTTAATGCTAGCTAGCTTGGCTTACAAAAAGAAAGGGATTTCTCAAGGGAAATATTGGATGTGGTAATGGAGGAGTTCAAGGAAACATGATATTTTCCCAAAGTAGAAGGGAAATAAGTCACTAAATGTGCATAAATAGGAATATGCTCAATGGTAGTAGTAGTAGCATTGGGGGTAGGGGTTTTTAAGACTTTAAAAGGTAAAAGTTGAGTGGAGGAGGCTAAGTTGGCTTTGTGCTTCACTTGATATTAAAGAAGTCTGATAATAACGTTGTTACCTCATGAGGGTACTTTTATATGCCTTTACTAAATTTAGATAACTCTTTTACTTGTTATTGATCTACTTCATTAAACACAATTGAATCAATATGTGCTTCTTATTTATTATCATATTTAATATCAATATTATCATTATTTATTTCAATCAAAAATTCATCTTCCTCATGACTTACCATTTTAAAATAAAACAAAGGTATCTCCATATGAGAAAAATGAGTACCACTTATTATATCACTAAGCCTTAGAGGCATAGAATAGAATGCAAAGTAACATAATGTACAATAAAGCAAGTAAAGCTATGATTTAAATAGTTAATGCAAGTAAAAATAAAGGATAAAAGAGTGATCTAAAAGGGTTTTGAAAGTGTTGGCCCAATATTTTGGAACACTATCTATGGAGATAGAACCATATTCATAGCCTACTAGACTCAATTTTGAGGGTAAGTTGATAGTAACTTCTCAGAGCTAACCGCTTGATAGTACACTATAAAATCAGATGGATGGTATAGATTCCTAGTTAGTGTAAACAAGGGGATTATAAAATATGTGACTAGCTCTGTATAAGGGTTTATGAGTAATTGATCAAGCTCCTCATGCCACAATTATTATAAATATAATACCACGTAGCCCATAATAATAGAAGCTAGGAGATTATAGATTGCTTGAATACAATCTCTTAAGCAAAATCAAATAAAAAATAAATGAAAAGGTAAAATAATTTTGAAAATGACAACAGCAAAATTTAACCTAGATTCAAAAAAAAGAGCCTCTATGTTGATATTTATTTAAGGTGACAAGATAAACTTTTTCAATAGCATAATAATACCACATAGCCCATAACAATAGAAGCTAGGAGATTATAGATTGCCTAAATACAGTCTCTTAAGAAAAATAAAATAAAAAATAAATGAAAAGGCAAAATAATTTTGAAAATGACAATAGAAAAATTCAACCCAGATTCAAAAAAAAGAGCCTCTATGTCGATATTTATTTGAGGTGACAAGATAAACTTTTTCAATAACATATTACTCCAAAGTCAAAAAAGATGAATCATTATGTTATAGATAATATCCAAGGTTGAGGACTGTATTCTATCAATGTTAGTAATTTATAGAATTTAATTAAAATTTCAAGCCAAAAATAAACAAACAATACAAGTAATGTTTTATTCTAAAAGTGGGTTCACAAAAATGTTTACCCTTAGAATTAATTAAGTGTGGAAATTAACTCTAAAATATTGTAAACTTGAAATCTGATCTAATAGAGGTAAATAAAACATCCTACTATAAAATATAATGATATACAAAATTTACAAAAGCTATAAATTATTAAATATATCAATTAAGGTTAGGGTTAGAGAGATGTCCTTACAAACTGATTTATGTAAATTGTATTATGATTCTACTGACAATGACTATGTAAAACTATTTAATAAGACCTAAAAACACAATGTTAATTTAAATATTTTCTTCATTATATACTAGGATAAGTATGCAATGGTTGGATAAGGTCACAGTTCATTGTTTTCTTCTATTGTGAATCTATCAATATTTATTATGCACTGAATCTAAAATTTTGATGTTATTCATCTTTGTTTGTAGGTCAAATATTTATATGTGATCTCTAATTTTACATGTGGATAACCTACAAGAGACAAAACCCTAGCCTAGATAAAGAATCAAACAATATCAAATATAAAGGGGGGTAAATTAAGGAAGTGGGATATAATTGAGTTATCCTTACAAAATCCCTTGTTGACTGAGTGTTACCTACATAGTCTGTGTGAACCTCAAGCCGATATATTTATCCTTATCGGTAAGATCATATAAATGTAATACATATAACTAAACTTTTTTGATTAGAATACTTGATAAAGGATGGCCTTAACCTGTAAGAAAATAATGTTAACATTACCAATGATTGTATTATTTTAGTATAATTGTAATAAGGTTCTTTGATAAATAAACTGATTTTAAAATTGCCTTTACAAGACAATTTTAGAGAGTAACCAAGGGGGTTGAAGTGAAAAACTTGATGTGATCTTATAAGATAATCTTTGAATTATTTATAGTAACCGACATCATAGATCATGTAGGAGAGATATTATAAAGTGTGCCATTTTGAAAAACTAGACATTGGAGCACATGAGACAAGTCTACACTAGTGAACAGTTGCATAGTGCGCCCATGTCTTCCTAGTGCACACTTGTCCTATTTCAAAAGAGGCTTCTAAAACTGAATTGGAGATGAAGTGTCTACTAATTATGGACTTTTACGAATAAATTATGGAATTTTAGAACATGTTCATATAAATTTCAAGACTTGGAAGGATCTTATATAGATAAATGGTTATCATAATTGCGAGTTGGCCATGCAAGACAAAAAAATTTAAGGACCAATATTCTCAAGCATTTTTTTATTTAATGTTAGTGTTTACACCATGTACAATAGGGAACCCTAAGATCCCACTATATCTTTTTGTTGTCTACATCTATAAGTTATGTGTCTAGGGTTCCTACTCCTATTATGAGAAGGCCCAAACACTTAGGATTTCTAAGGGTTATGGCTCCTGCTCATGTGATGCCTCATGTTCATCCCTATTTGGGAGGTCATCCCTCCCCCTATCTATCAACACAAATAATCCTAACCTCCTCTCACTTTGATTACCTCTTGAGTCTTAAGCTAAGACTCTAAGTTAGTTATATGCCTTTATATGTGAGTGATCTCCACATATGTATGATATGTTGAGTAAAAAATGTATATGCCTATCGATGCCAGTAGGAAGACTTGCATCTATCAGAAGCTAATCTAAATTTAATTCAATGCCCACTTTAAATAGGTTGATCAAGTTATTCATAATCATCACTCTCCAACCAGTCTCTGCAACTACATAAATAAAATAGACATCAAATCCATAGTCACGTAAAAATAGAAATAGTAAGCTAAGTAATTTTGTTAAAATGTAATGTGGTAAATAACTAAAATCAAAAAAAAATTATTTTAATTAGATTTTCCTCATGTTAGTTAAGATATGAGTCCTCATTAGAACTCATCACAACCTCCTCCTCTTCTACCATAGACTCATCACTTATTGCCTGGTCAATGCCCCTATATCCTTCACCAACTACCTATTATTGTTGTAGGGGAACTTGTTATGGTGGTGGTGGTTATAGTTATTATTGGCCTTCAACTAATGATACAACTAGAATAGATATGGGAATACCATCTCCTCCTCCTTTAAGCTACTATATATCCTATGCACCTCCTCTTACCATTGGTTATGTCCCATCCTCTAATTCTATCATCCTTAGTACTCCTATGATGGGAACCCCTCATGTGAGGGTGTGCCACTGCAACATGCCCAGCCTAACATCTTTGCTCTACTTGACTTCCATATATATTACCTAAGGCATGGGGAGTTTGGATATATATGACATCCTAAACTAAATTTCTTTGTATTTTTGGATTAAATCCACTTAAAGTGGCCTATCTTAGACCTAATATTCTTTTTTAGTAGCTACAAGGTAGGTCACCTCATCTACCCACTATCTTAGCATGCCCTGGTAGGGCATGACAACCAAGTTTACTACTATAAACATCCCCACTACTCAATACAAGGCTCTGAAGGATGTCATCTTTTTCCATATAAAATCCTTGATGGCCCTTACATCTCTGATCTTAACCCCTCATTGATAAGGGATCATTCACTCATATACTCAATTCATGACTAGTGAAGGATGGATAATAGAAAAACTCACAATCATGTAATCATCTACATTTCCTTGTACATTTGAGTCTAAACCTAAAAATCCCATTAATACCATAAACCCCTCTCCTATATTTACATAACTATCAACACCTAAATTTACAGTCGAAGGTTTGTCCCCTTGTCCCCCACTAATCGAGAGGCAAGGATCCATATGATGGCCTTGTAGAGAGTTAGGATTATTGATCCCTCTACCCTTACAAACATCACTCCATAATTTTCACCCACATTGGATGCATCTATGTCCCCAAAATACTCTACCCATCTAGTACCTTCTCCTCTATTTATAGTATTTATTAGGGTCACAAGTCAACCTATCATTAACAAGGCCAATATCTTATTTGTGTGTGTGTGTGTGTGAGAGAGAGAGAGAGAGAGAGAGAGACAGTGATGGTCCACTCTCCTTGAGCTTGTAAAAAATATAATTTTTTATGATTTATATCCCAGTAGGTGAATATGTATCACATCAACCTACTCAATGGGGGAACAATCCCCACCTGTGAAATCCTTGGTATTCTAGGTTGGTCTAGAATGGTTATCTCATCAGTTGTCCACTACCCTAAAATCCTTAGCAACCACTCTTACTCCCTATCCCACCTCCACCATATGTATCTTCCTTATAACATTTAGTACAAAACATTCCTAAACTTTAATTTGGCCTTAAAAACTACTTCAAACCCCTCTTTCTAGCTTTTGGATGAAACCATTACCTTATGCATATAAAAGTTACGTAACCACCACCTGCATAAGGTGGTAGTTATGTACTTCATCTAAGGTAGTTATTTAATTATCATGAGATTCTGATAGAAATGAAACTTCCCCTTACAATACGTGATGATCATGCAAATCATCATGATGAGAACATAACCACCAACTTGTGAAGATTGATGATTTTGCCCATCGAATGCACCTAACCTAAAAAAATTTGTAATTGCTCAATTTTCAACCAAAGTTAAAAAAATTTAAGAAATTCCTAGCCTAACCAGTCCTATAGTCCCATTCTTGCAAAAAAAATTGAAGTTTAACAAATCTAGATGCATTTTTTATTAGCTTTTTAAAATTAGGGAAAAATGTAAAAATCAACAAAACTAATCTATGTGTGCCCTGCTCTTATTATCATTGTTACCTTGGCCATGTTCTCCTTGTAATTGTCATTTTAGCTAATTTTTAACTCATTTTTGTTACTATGAATTTAGAACTCCAAATTCTCAAAACTCAATTTACACAAATGAACTCTATTTTTATAAAGTTTTCAAATATATAGTCTATTTAACTAGTTGTATTTCAAAAAGCTACCATTTTTAGAAATTTTCCTTTTCAAATTACACTTTATCATGTTTTATGATGTATTTTCCACCTCATTAAACCTATAATACATCAAGTGATAATAATTTTAATATTTTATTTTACATTGTACTATTGCAAGGCATATTTTTTGTGTTTAGTTTTATAGGTTCATGACACTTCATCCCCAAGCTTAGTCCCCTGACAAGGATGATCAGGTAGTATCCTCACCCCCATGTACATAGTAATTAAAATTATCCATGAATTGATTAATTATCATGTTTTTCACTTCCTCATTAAAACTTCACTTGATTCTCATTTTTTGCTCTCAAGTCAGGGGGCATCTCAGCTAGCTTCATTGCACCACACAAATAAGTAAGGTAATTTTTGTAACCCTCATTTTACTTTTGATGTGATAAAGCTCAATAAAACCCACTCATAAACTCATGACAAGGATTATCCCTAAGGGATAAATATGTAAGTACCCAAAAATTACACCATGCAACATTTCTAAAAAAATATAATGATGATCTAAGGCCTTTCGCCTATATATGCTCAGACCTAATGTTATCTAGTAATTTTGTCTTTTATACTATTTCTACCCATTCTCAAATTTGTTAATTTTTGGATTTTTTTACCTTTAAATTTTAAATCATTTACTTCATAATAAAATTGCTGCCTTCCATGACGAAACCACCCATTGTCATGATGAAACTACCTTTTTCATGACATTTATGTTGAGGTAGTTTTATAAACTATAATGATAAAAAATTTATAACCATGATGGTTTTTTAATTTTTTATGGTGGTTTTCTCATTGAATATGGTATTTCCATAGTCTACTATGGTGGTTTCATCTTTTCCATCTACATAAGGCAACATTTTCATCACCATTTGTGTATTTTTAAAATTAACGTTTGAAACACTAGTTTTCACTCATTTTGCATGCTCTTTGTCACATTTCTTACTTTTTACCTCTTGTTTTCACCTCTTAGATGGCCCAAATCAACCCTAATATTATTTTTATCAAATCATATCTCTTCCAAAATTGGTTTAATCTCTAGCTAACTTCTACATGCAATCTATTTCTTCCCTTATAAGTATGTCTTCTTTATTAGGTTTATGGATTCAATATTTTCATTAGAGATTGGATATTTTGAGTCTTACATATCCCTTTGAATTTTTAAATATACTTTTTCTTCAATTTTTTATCATCTTCATGTTGTTTTCCATAAGATTGGAGAAGAGAATTCACAAATTGGCAATCAATTCTTTTATTTTATAGATCAGTCTGACCACTGTTCAATTGCTCTCTTTACCAAGATTATATTCTTCTTGATTTATTTTCTTATAATAATTTTATATTATAGTTATAAGGGTAATTATTGATCAATCAAGGAGTTAACATATCTGAGGATAGTATACTTGCAACAATAATATCTCTACTTGTGTTTGATCTCACCATTGATCAGGATGGAGGTTTTATTTCCAATCTTATTGTTTTTTGTTTATTAGATTATATAATATTACATAATTTTTACTTAATATATTTGATTCATATTCATAAAATTTAAAAATAAAAATAAAATAACTCTTCTCCTCTCTTTCTTTTCCACTAAAAAAATAGTTTAGATTCATTGTTTACACTTACAAGTTAGAATTTTTCAAAGCATGTAGTTTGCATAAAAAACTATGGTAGGATAATTGAATTTAAACAATGGATACAAAAAACTATAGAATTTCACTTGTAGGTTTTTATAATAAGCTTACATTCATAAATAAACATATACATACACACTTATAAAAACCTCAAAAATCTAGGCAAAGAAAATCTTACATCTTATACTTGATTTCATTCATTTGCATAAGAAAAGAAAATTTTACAAAATCAAAACTTTTAATTTACATTAATTTCATTCTAGATCATTTATTTTTAACAAACAACCATTTAAAACCTTAAAAATTAGTTTTCTTAGCTTGCATGTGCATAAATTAATTTATGAATACTTAAAAGTCTTGCGCTCTAGGTTTAAGATTATGGTTTTTATTTTTATATTATAAAAATTTGATTCATAATATTTTCACTCATTTATAATTTAAAAATACAACAAAAAAACATTTAGCTTGCATATAGGTGAAATATTGCATCTAGAAAGAGAAAATTCAGCACTTGCATCCTTAGTCTATAATTCAATTTTAGTGTTGCATACATTCAAATATCTTTGAAAAAAATTAAAATAATAGCATTTATTTTTATTTAATTTTAAATTTTTCTAATAAATTTAAAATACTTTCATTTATTATTAATTATCTATCATAGATTCTTTTCATTATAAAACACTGTAAAAAATCTCCAAAAAAATAACCAGTTAAGCCTTGTCAAGACACATACAAGCCCAAACCTTACTTGTACACATCTTTATCAACAATTACATATTTAATATTATTTCCTAGATAATTTATACACTTAATAAATCAATCACATCATCATATTTTCATCTTTTATGACACTTATAGAGCATTCATACCTTATTAGAATTGATATCTTTTCTAGGGTTAGATCTTTCATTCCTAGTAGTAACATTCAATGTTACATTGACACAGAGCATAGATTAAATGTTTTCATGCACTCTCATCATCAACCAACTTTACATCCTTGATGAATAATAACATGTGTAACTCCAACCAATCATGAGACCCACTCACATGTGAGGTCTTCAATACAACTATCTCCAAGTCTAAACCTCCACTTCCCCTTTTCATCCTCCTCAAGACTAGCCTCATCATATTTCATTAATTTCACATATGACATTGGCTAGACATAATCATCTAAAATATTTGATCATATCCTTAGATTCATTCAATCTAACTACACCCAGTTCATTATCTCTAGAATTAAAAACTTTGATACATCACCCTCACCTACACTAAAGGAACTTAGAGTTATTTTTCTCATCAATTAATCACTCTCAATAAGCAACATGATGCATCATAACACTTATGGTATCATCAAAAGCATCCCTTTTTCCCATCATCTAAAACCCTATTCTAACACCTCAATCTAATTTACTTAATCCCTAAACCTACTCTTCCCAATTCTCCCTTTTTTGGCTATCTCGACCAGACCTTAGGAAGTTAAGTGTGTGAAGGTTAGTGTGTCACTTTCCTCATATACATTACACAATATCAAAAAAATAAGTGACCTTGGTTTATGCTTATTAACATGTTAGGCAGTGTCAATGGATTGTAGGGAGTGCCATAGGCATAGGTCATAAGAGATCAAACTATAGGGATTATAGTGGACATGTGAAAATAGATTTATCAATACATGGTATGGTTGTAAGTGATTTGTAGGTTGCAATAGTTTCATCAGAGGTAGTGATCATTCACTCTCACAATATTTTTTCCTTTGGATCAATGGGGGTTCTTTGGGTCATGTGATCCAAAATAAATTTTGTTAATTATTGTACGAGGCATGTATCTTATGTACGATACACCCCCTTGGAACTAATAATGCCCTTTAGTACTTCATATGTAGTATTTATACTTTAGTAAATATTTTAATGTTATATTATTAATGTTAGTCTTTAATAACATTAGAGAAGTAAGTAGGTTCGATTAGTTGAGCCCATAAGTGGTTGGGTTAGGTTTGAAGACTAACTTATATAAATAGGTAATTTGAGTGAAACCCAATCAATTATATATATGGAGATATTATTTTAATAATAAAATATGTAATTTATTTTATATTTCGATATGGTTGACGTCCCAATAAGGGAGATCATAAAACCAATGCAAGGTGTAGTCCTTAAGACTCTCTGGAAGCAACTTAGTCAATAACTTATCATTGGACACATAGTCCAAATGTGTTGTGTGAAATGATAAAATATGTTGTTATGGATCACCTTTACCATAATATAATGTAAACTTAGGTGACACAAAATTCTCCTCTAGGGGATAATCTGATATCATGAGAGCTAATGGATTATGTAATAACATAATCGGTGGCATGGCCTATTCTAGAAGAACTACATTGTAATTATAAAACCTTATTCTATAGATCAATAATTAATTTCAAAAGGGTTTGGGCATCAGACATATCAAATGGGGTATCAACAGATGGTGTGGCATGAGCAATAACCATAGAAGGTATAATATTATGTTATGTAAGGATAGTCAAATTAATTTAAGGAAAACTTTGTGTTTCCCCCACACCTTGGTTTGGCATCACGTGTATCAAAGGTCTAGACATTAGAATAATAGTAATAGTAATAGTATGAGCACCTATTATAGATTTAGTACCTCAAAAAGGTGTATTAGTATCAAGAAATTGCTCATGTTATTGTTCCTCAAATATGACAATATTATTCTTTATGTTTTTAATTTTTAGGATTATTTGTAGGACCTTATGTAGATCACGAGGTTACAAATGTATTTTTTCTCTAAATGTGGAAAGATATAAAATTTGTTTAAGGTTTACACCATTAAGGTCATCAAGATGTATTTGGTCATTTTATTCATTATTATGTTCATTATCTTGTTGATAAACATTTTCAAGCTCTAGCATATCATCATTAACAACATTTTGCATTTCTATATGTTTGTTATTAAAATTTTCAACAATTTTAGCCTTTTTATACACATTTGATTGATTTAAATAAATATGATTATGTTCAATTTCAACACCAATTAAACTAGCACTTTGCCTTAGATGGATAAGATAACTAGCCTTCTTAGATGGCCAAAAATATGAGAATGAAACATCAAAATGGATTAGTATCAAGTAATAATTACTATGCTATATGGGGAATCATAAATTAGATTTGAAAATTATAAATTAGTATATAAATATGAAACCCTAGGAAAATAGGACACCCTAAGTAATATTGGGTTTGTTATGCTCAAGGAAAGGGAATGGGTTCACGAATATGTTTTATCTATTTTAACTTAATCATACTTAATATGATAAAATTGAAGATAAATTAGATTGCATAAGATATAGTATTTATATACAAACTTGAGGATAACTAGCAGATAGCTTGTTTATAGAATGTGTAGATTTGTGATAGGGTGCAATCATTAGTAGAGATCAATAAGGGGCCTGTGAGTGCTCAGATTTAGAAATAATTTTTTTGTATATAATAGGATAAATTCATGCTTCTTGGATACTTATAGAAGTGAAAAATTGTCTGTTATAATATAGAACTGTCATAACCTCCATTTTTTCATAAAATTTAAAATTTAGAAAAATAGTGAGTATGCCTACATTAGAAAACATTTGCCAATGGAAACTAGTTTCAAGATCATACAAAATTGATTTAGATACCATATTTAATCATGTGTATACAATATCATCCACAACATATTCTAGATATGCATTATTCTAAAAAATATCAATTAAATATATAAATTTTTAACTCCATGTTAGTGACAAGTTTTGAAGACCACTAAAAAGCCCACATGAGTTCTTGACCTTCAAAACACACTAGGGACTTAATGCATATATCATATTAAAACCCTACATATTTACATTGATTCCATGCAATTGATATGATTGTTATGGGTAATTACTAATTGATTTACTTGATCATAATAACCACCAACTAAGGAACAAGTCTCATATCAAATAAGATCCTCGAAACTTAAATTTAGACATGCATCTGACTAATAAATCATTTAATATATTTTCACACTAGTGATAAGATTATGAGCTCACTATAGAATAAATATGAGTGGAATCCATTAATATTCATAACCAAGACACTTGGATGGTTTCCAATCATATATCTCAAATAATCTAACCTTATATAGTCATTAAGTGTTAATTTTAATACCAAACACTATCAAGTTTGTCCAATACAACAAATAGGTTAAAGTGACACATTAAATAATAACAAATATACTTTAACTATCAATTTGTCTCGTGACTATTTCTACTTTGATGATCACTCCTTAGAGATTGGTTCATGATTAACATATTAGTATATGATCCTCACTTGTATATTTATCTATATTTATACTTGTATGTAAGTGACAAGAGTATAAACATATTAATCTCTTCATAAAATTCCACCATACCTAATTCTACCATTTAAGGCATTTATACCAAATATGTTTGATCCATTCTAGCATATAGGATTTCATTTAAGTATACATATATATTTATTTATATGTATGTTCTCACATATATATGTATTTATATCCATAATAAATAACATTTGGTTTCAAAATTATATAAACACGGTTCAAACATTTATGTGCATTAGTCTTTTCAAGTAACTTTACGAATCCTTCAAATCACTTATATTCATGTTATGTTTTATACAATATTTATACTTCATTTACAATTTACATAAGCCAACATTCAGAGTAATAGTTATGAATTATAATTGTAATAAAAATAAATTCAAAGCATCTTGCATTCTCTTAAATGAGAAACATAATAAGATAACAAATTCTATTAGAAATGGAAATCATTTTGCTTCATATTCCAAATGGATTCATGCCACACTTATCAAATCTCATTCTAAAACTTATGCAATATGTGTGTGTGTGTGTGTCATAATAAATATAGATATGTATGTGTGTGTGTGTGTGTGTGTGTGTGTGTGTGTGTGTGTGTGTGTGTGTGTGTCTGTGTGTGTGTGTGTGTGTGTGTGTGTGTGTGTGTGTGTGTGTGTGTTTGTATAGTTATATATATTTATTATGGTATAGATATATATATATATACACTATATATATATGAGTGTATAATATATATACACACTCATGAGTGTGTGTGTGTGTGTGTGTACTTAAAACCTTGCATAAACAATTATACACCAAATAACTAGTGCAATCTATATAAAATTTATAATAAATACAAACTGAGATTTCTCATGTTATTCTTCTTTAACACCATAACATGAGAACCTACGGCTACCTTTTATTTAGAATGTTTGACTAGAATTTGACTCGTATTCATAAGTAAACAATATAAATAGTAAATAGTCTAAATCTAAGACTATTTCCTTAATCCTTGAAACCCTAAGAGTTCGACAAACAACACGAAGAACCATATTATTTTACCTATGCATAAAATGGCTTTGAATATTTAGATTCAATTAAATACTTCTACCTTGTATTGTTTTAATACAACTAATCATTAAAAATAAATATTGAAAATAACAATCATACAAATTATTCCAATTATGCACTTTAGAATTATGCATTAAGAAACCCATGTACAGTCCTTTCTAATAAAAAAATAAAACTTATTAATATCTAGAATCGAGGACAATATCCATCTACATGACATCTCTAATGATATGGGATATTTTCATTAAGCATTAATAGTATACAACTATTCAAATAATCCAAAATCAAGTTTATATGAGATGCATTACAAGTAATCACTGTGAAGAGAATAAATAGATCATTCACTATGCCACTATACTCAAAACACACAACCTTATCTAAATAATGTTGTATTAAAAACCAATACACACAACATTCCATTTTATACTCCCATAATGGAATACATAATTGTTAAAAAATTAACTACACATCATGAAACTAAACATGCTTAAAACTATCTATCAAATCAATACAGTGAACCAAACAACCAAGTTTCACCCAGTTACAACATTACTAAGAAAATACCAAGTATTGACAGTCCTCTTCAAACATACTAATCATTTGTATCTTAATAAGAAAGAGATCAAAATGAAATTATGAATTATGTAGTCAACATAACTGATTGATGTAAAGCTATTATAAAATCCATACTATAAATTCCTTTTTTTATCAAACTGTATTTAACTCAATATACCATACACCATGCAAAATAATTCAAGAATACTCAAGGACTTTATTATGAAAAAAATTACACAATGCCAGTATCCTCCAAGGTTTCATGTGTGGTTTATATCCTTAAATATCATTCTCAAACCCCTTGTATTCATAATTGAAGTAAAGAGTAATACAAAACACCTTAGTAAATACAATGCAAACCAAAGGGTTCATAACACATTAACAAATACAAATCAAGTTGTATGGTTCATAACACCTTTTTTTACTATAGTCAGTGTTATTTATCTTACATTAAATCTACATTAAATTCATAAGTATATAAAAAATTAAGAAACCATTCAAACTCTTACAATGTAGACCCTGTTTCCAAAGAATACACAGTTACAAATCATATCAAATACTTTACCATCAAACACTCAAAATCATGAGGTCATTTGCATGTTTAATCAACATATAAGATGTGGTAAGCAAAAACCTATCCACATGTTTAATATAATTTCAATCATAGATAGGTTTCCCTATCCACCCCAACTATCAATTGGAAATGGAAGCAGGAACCCAATCAAAATAAAGCACCCAATTAAACCACAATAGTGATGCAATAATGACCATCATCAATCATCCATACTCAAATCAAGCATTTAACCAAGGGTTCATGGCAATGGTATTCATAACATATAAAACTCAAAAACCAAAATACCTAGAACTAGGGTAAACCCAAAATAATCAAACACATAAAACCAAGTTCAAATTTCAAGCAACTAAACAACCCACTAAGTTTGTTTCACTCTTTTTTAGTTTACCCTTTGCCATCTATGGATGGGTATACTGCATGATCTAATCCTACCAGGTATCCTTAACCAAGTGCCACTCACAAATAATTTCTAGGTCTTTTTAAAAAAACTTTTCTTCCAAACCTTATGCATTATTTATTTTAAATGAATACTCACACACTCAATGCAATATTACAATTTAAAAAATCACTTACTTTTGAATGTACTCCTTTTATTTATTTTCTTCTCTTACACTCTTCCTTGTTCTCCCCATCTCATTTTCTTTCTTGTTACCAATCTCTTTATCCATTCCTAGAAGTGGTAATTCCATTCAAAAGGACCATGAGTTTTACCAAGTGGAACTCTCACTCCAACTCTCCACATCTTCATGCACCACTCGATAGCCACACTCAAATAACATAGATTTTCTTATTCCAAAACCCTTTCCTCTTCGTGCATGCTTCTCATTGCCATATAGGTTTCCTTGCACGCATAGAGAGCCTTCTAAACAAAATAAAACCCTAATCATCACTTTACCAAGGTCAACCAACATAATCATGGTTGGGTAACTTGTTATGCCTAGTTAATTTTACCATCAACCCAATTTTATGACTTAGGGTTTGATATTAAAAATCAATCACTTTTAATTACCTTGCCCTCAACCTAAGTCCTTTGACTTATGGTTCGAGCTTCCAAACATGACCCAATAATTTTAGGTCTCAGTCCATTATGGACTTTAAAAACACAAACCTATTCATTAGTTTTTTATAGGAAATATATGAATAAATCAATTGTTTCAATCAATCCTATAATGGACTCTTTAAACATGGTGCCAACCTTACCTATTCTTGATATTTCATTTTAGTTTTAGTACACAGACCTGAACTAGTCTTCAAACAAGGATTCCACAACTCATCTAAGGTCTCAAAACCTTCAATTTGCATCATAATACTCACTGCATTATACCATTAGAGTGTATCTTTGATGTTGTAATGAACTACATTTACATCAAACTAGTTATTTAGTTGATCAATTAACCCAAAAAAACACATGACAACTGACTAGAAAAATCAATGAAACCTAAGACTAAACAACATAGCATAAATTATATAATGACCAAGTTCAACTCAGGTTTTGGATACTACTATAACACTTTTGTGGTTTACCTATATACTATATCTTTTCCATCAGAGACACATATGTTTAATCCAACTTATGCTTATATGTTGCATATATAAAATCAAGATAACATAGACATCAACAGTATCTGGTCATAATCAACAACACAAGATAATAACATATACTCATATAAAATACTAAATAAATTATTAAATTTCAAATTACTAATAACTAATGTTCTATAAGTCAAATAATATCTACAATAAATATACATATAACATAAGAATGTTAAAACAGTCCTGATAATCAATCAAAGTAATGTGCTAGGTAGGTGTGGTCATGACAAGAACTATTTGTATTGACTATGTTGATTTAGCGATTATTTTATTCATTGTGCTTGTGTCTTTGAGTACTTCCTTTATATTCAAATACTTACAATCTAATGTGAATAATTTTGTTTTATTTATCCTTGCTTTGAATCCCTAGCTCTTTGCACTATAAGATTAAATCATTATGCATAGGTAAAATGGGTAAAAATGATGGGTTGAGTTGACCTCAACCACCCCTTGTGGTTGAGCACTACCTATGTATCCAACCTCAAAAGAAGGAAATCAAACCAAATGCAATTCTCCCACTTAGTTGAGTGTGTGAAATCAATGTCATATTATCATGTAGTGTTATCATGTGTATGAATTTCAACACTTTATAACTTGTGATTTACCTTGCAGTGGTGTTCAAACTTAACTCATGAGTTTCTCCTTTGAGGAGTTTTGGATTTAGAATCTTTAGGATAGTTCCTCTCAATGTTCAAATGTATTTCCAATGATGGGTAAGTAATTGCTAGATAATAATAAGAATAGGATTAAT